>JAZDUH010000087.1:940000-1352500 GCA_036419115.1 Scarus forsteni | reverse complement strand
CAAGAACGTCCCATGCGCAGCTTCTGGGCCAATGAGTGTAAATTTTCCACCAGTATTTTCTGATAACATGCTGCATTCATCCTTCCATCAATTTTGACCAATTTTCCTGTGCCTTTGTAGCTCACGCATCCCCAAAACATCAGTGATCCACCTCCGTGTTTCACAGTAGGAATTGTGTACCTTTCATCATGGGCCTTGTTGACTCCTCTCCAAATGTAACGTTTATGGTTGTGGCCAAAAAGTTAAATTTTGGTCTCATCACTCCAAATATCTTTGTTCCAGAAGTTTTGAGGCTTGTCTCTGTGCTGTTTGGATTGTAAGCGGGATATTTTGTGGCATTTGCGTAGAAATGTCTTTCTTCTGGCGACTCGACCATGTAGCCCATGTTTCTTCAAGAGTCTCCTTATTGTGGATCTTGAAACATCCACTCCAGTTTTTTTCAGAGAGTCCTGTATTTCAGCTGAAGTTATTTGAAGGCTTTTATTTGCATCTCTAACAATTGTCCTTGCAGTTGGAGCTGAAATTTTTGTTGGTCTGCCTGACCGTGGTTTGATTTCAACAGAATCCCTCTCTCCCCTTCTTAATTAGAGTTTTAACAGTGCTTCTCGGCATCCTCAGTTCCTTAGATATCTTTTAAAATCCTTTTCCTGTTTTATACAGTTGAAATAACTTTTCTCGCAGATCCTTTGACAATTCTTTTGCTTTACCCATGACGCAGAAACCAGAAACTTCAACATAGCACTGAGTGAAAGATGCACGTGTCTGTCAGGAGCTCAGAAACTCACTGAGCTTTTATACACACAAAATAATTACAAGCTAATAGATCACAGAGAGGATGGTTACCTTTAGTAGACATTCAAACCCATTTGTGTCAATTTTTGCGCATGTTATCAGGCCAAAACTGCCAGGGGGTGTAAACTTTTGAACAGGGTCATTTTTTAAGTTTCTGTTGTCATTATGATTTAAAAAGAGTAAACTATTTTTTTTTTTTCAACAAATGTCTTCACTCAACGGCTAACCATGAGTGACAGAAAGGTTTTTGTTTTATCATTCATATTTTCTGAGAAAAGGCCAAAAAATCAGAAATTCTGCTGGGGGGTGTAAACTTTTGGGCACAACTGTATCTGCTGTGGCCAAAGTTTGTTGTTTGAATGTTGTACTGTTTTGTTTGTTTGTGTGTTCAAACTCAAAACTGATAAAAGAACAAACTTATGAGCAGAACTTTGTGTGTGTCTGTGTGTGTGCAGATGTGTAGGTGTGTGTCGATGACACTGTGTTTGCAGGTGTCTGCTTCCACCTGCAGACACATGTGGATGTGAACTCGTCACAGGTGGATCTCTCTACATCACGCTGCTTTAGCGTCGTGTGAGTGTAGAAATAGGATTAGTTGACACTGATGAAAACTTTATTTAGCCTCCAGTGTAAGAGTGTGTGAGTGAATTCAGGCTCAGTCTTTGTTGTAAAGACAGGATTTATTTCTTTAGTCTTTACCTTTTCAAATTGAGGTTTTCAGCAAGTATAAGAGCATTAAGAGTTGCACTTGTGAATTTTTATGTAGGAAAAAATGTATTGAAAGCAAAAGATATTTTAAAAAGAAAAAAGAACTGAACTAATAAACTAAAATAAATGTATTATTATTATTATTATTATTATTATTATTATTATTATTATTATTATTATTATCATCATCATTAAGTAATTTATTGACATGATCAATTCCAGGTCATCAAAATGTAGGGAAAAAACACTGTACAACAGTCTATAAGACTGGCAAGACATAATTAAGTGTGCAAATATAAAAATATAAAAAGACTGTGCTTTTGCAAAGCAAAGCACAGTCTAATACACAAATACCTGTGCATAAGCATCACTCTGGAACTGCGGAGAAATGTAGGTGCCTAACATTAAAAAAGAAGGGGGGGTCATAATTCATTTTATCTTATTTTAACTTTCTGTCTGTTCAAAAAGCTTTTTGTGCTACAGTTTTTCTATGAAAGTGTTTTATCAATGAAATATGATTGATTGATTGATTGATTGATTGATTGATTGATTGATTGATTGATATAACCCTAAATATTGTTTCTATTGGACATACAAATGAACACAGCCTAGCATGGAAAATGCCACAATGGAGAAATTTAGAACAAAACAAACAAAAGAACTTGTTTGGACTACCTGTGGTTGGACGCTGGCTGGCATCTGGCTGGGAGGGGAGAACTGAAGTGGCAGCATTAGGACCTACTTGATAGTCCTTCCTCATCCTTGATCAGATCATTCTTATCTAATCTGCAGTGTAAGGCAATATGCATTTTTATGATAAGAATAATTTGCTTAAAATTACACAAAAATCACAGTTATGTGGTCGCAGTGCTGAATTTGCTACAGGTGTTATTCTGTGATTGGACAGCAGGGGGCAGCCTCCTGGTGTGGGAATGACATCATAAATACCTATCTTTAATTCTCAAACCCTCTCCTGAGTTAGTCCGACTCTGAAGTATAACATTCAGTCTTCATGTGATTGGACCAACATCCCACGGCCTGAAGAGAGTTCTGATCTCCAACATGGCCCGTGTTTCTTCCTTTGGGGAAACAATCCTGTCCCAGAATCAGCCCTGAGCAGACATGTGGGTCAGCAGTGGTCTGGTTTTTGGAGTACTCCAGGTCATGTTCAGATTCAGGTGGACTTGGCTCTGACCCCCACACTTCCTGTCCTCGGCTAATCTGCCCTCTAATTGGCTAACCAGAGCAGATGAAGCGGAGGCCAGGAATAGGACAGAGTGATGCACACAGATCTGACCGAGGAGGGTAGGGCTCAGTATGAGGTCAGGACAGCAGGA
Organism: Scarus forsteni; assembly: GCA_036419115.1. Lineage (NCBI taxonomy): Eukaryota > Metazoa > Chordata > Actinopteri > Labriformes > Labridae > Scarus > Scarus forsteni. Next base: position 1,349,663 of record JAZDUH010000087.1, on the reverse strand, counting down.
GCGGGCATGTGCCACAGGAGACGGCCCGGCTTAAGCCTCACCAACATGTCCTCGGTGTTCTGATCCAAAGAGCTGAAGAAGAACCTGAGCTGAGTGAACAGGGCCAGTTTGGTTTCCTCTGATTCACAGTCATGGACCTATGAGAGCTGCCTGCATGTGAAAACATGAACAGTGTGATTTTAACACAAAGCATCTGTGGTTCAGTCTGACAGTGTGCTCTGTCAGAACCCAGAAGGTTTCAGGTTTGAGTCCAGCGCTGACTCTCACATGTCCAAGTGTCCTGGAGCAAAAGGGTCGTTGTGAACGTGAAGATGTGACCCGCAGTGTGAAGATGCTTTGAGCTGTCAGAGAGACCAGAGCACAACTATTGAGATCACGTACATTTACCATTTACAGAGAACTAATAATTTAAAAAAGATAAAAACTTTTAAATATAAAAACTCTTAATTTTCCAAACCACCCCAATAATCAACCTCTGGATGTCTAATGATGACCCATCTTTAGATCCTAGCCCACCAGGAGGGAACCCTTGTCTAAATAAAGATGATATTTGAGATTATCAGTGATAATTTGGGCTTAATCTCTGTCATCATTTATATTTTTGAAACTTTATGTAATCATAAGCTACTCAGTAATCTCTCACTTATTTTAATCGTATTATTGTTTCTGTGAACAAATCAAATCTTTTGGATTTTATTCAGAGTCAGAGTCTAAAACCGTCAAATGTAATATTTGTTTGTATCATAACTTCCTCATCTCTGTCATCTTTATTAGGGGCACTCTGATCAGGACTGCTTAACCCTTTAGCTACCAGCTCAACTATTTGGCAGAGGTCATCAATAAATTCAGTGATACTCTTTTAAAAACAGAACAAATCAAGTCATTGTTTGACACTGTTAACTTTTCAGGGAGCAGAGAAAACTACAAACAAACCCAAAAACAGATATTTTTTGGTATGGGATAAAAAGACTTTAAAAGCAAACAAACAATGCACAAATATTTGGGACAAAATCAATTCCAATGGCAGAAATTTTTGCGTGCTGGAAACACTGACCTTTAACCCAACACCTCCCATGGTGCTCTATTTCTTTTTTTTTGTAATTTAACTTTTATAAGGGAGATCAAACATCATTTTGAAAAAGACAAAATGCATACTAAGTACTTAATGGATGTATCAATCAAAAAGTGTAACTGAGCCATCCTTCTATGTCTCAACAGTATTTTTCCCCAGCTCGTACTGTCCCTTATATTTAAACTTTTTTAATTTTTTATTTTTTGGGGCATTTTGTGCCTTTATTGACAGGAGAGAATAACAGTGGATAGGCTCGTGAAAGGGGGAGAGAGGGTAGGGGAAGACACTCTGCAAACAGGCCTCACACTGGACTCGAACCTGGGTCAGCAAAGGCAAGTACATGGGGTGCCTGGTTGCTAACTTTTAATAAAAAAGAACAAATAACTCAAATATGAACAAAGAATGTCACACTTGTTGTCAAAACATAAATTCATCTGTCGTTGTTTTTCTTTTAAATACTTTTTTAAATTCAATTTCAGATGTACAAAACAGAGCATCAGAATCTGTGGAGTTTAGTGCAGGACCAGAACATATGTGCTAATGTGCCCTCAGACTGTTTGCATTTTAAACATAGTGATGAAGAGGATGGAAAAAACGAGTGCAGTTTAACACATGAATAATGGAGTCTATGTGTAACCTTGTACTGAATTAAATGGTAAATGGTAAATGGACTTGAGCTTATATAGCGCTTTTCTAGTCTTGGACTACTCAAAGCTGCTTTACACCGCAGGTCACACTTACCCATTCACACCCATTTGCTCTCACATTCACTCACTGATGGTTCAGAGTTTCTATGTTACTTATCCATCAGTATTTCTAACACATTCATGCCCTTTCATGCCCATTTACACGCCACTGACGCAGCAGTGGGAGCAACTTGGGGTTAAGTGTCTTGCTCAAGGACACAACGCCATGTGTCGCCCGGAGCTGGGCTTGAACCTGCAACTACGCAGTGCCAGATCCACTGTGTTCCACTGCCTGTTCGATGGCCACGTCTGGTCCATGTATCTGAAACACAAGATACATGGGCCAGACGTGGCTTGAATTAATTGAACATGTAAATTCATCTGTTATTAAAGCAGATCTGGTCTCTGAGAGCCAAAGTATTTAACCCACTTTGACCAAAACCCCCTCACATTTCACTGACTGCATTTTGATAGAAAAAGTTCATAATGGTGCTCCATTTCATTGAGGTCTGGTGACTGTGAACTCATGGGAGAAACCAGTGTGAGATGATCTGAGCTCTGAGACATGGAGCTGCTGAAGTCTTCATCAGGAGGTGGTCCACTGTGGTCAGAAAGGGAAGGACATGGTCAGGAACAATCCTCAGGTGGGCTGTGGGGTTTGAACCACGCTCTGGTGCTCAGGTGGTGCCCCACACCATCACACCATCAGCAGCAGCCTGAAGCCCTGACAGATGCTCTCGTCAGTATCTGACCATCTGAATGTGGCAGCAGATATCCAGAAACCTTATTCCTGTTCTTAACTGACGGACCTGGTCCAGTGCTGCTTCATGATTCATCATGTTGTGTTTTCAGAAACGATCTTCTGCTGATCTTGTTAGTAATGAGTTTATTCACTTTGGTCTTTCCATCATCTTGAGTTATTCTACTCTGCTTCTGACGTCAACAAGGCATGGAGGGGCAGCACGGTGGCTCACAGCTAGGTCAGCGGTTTGATCCCTGGGTCAGGTGGAGTTTGAATGTTCTTCCCATGCATGCGTGGGTTCTCTCCGGGCACTTCAGCTTCCTCCCACAGACCAAGAACATGCTCATTAGCTAGATTGGTAGCTCCATAGGTACGAACGTGAGATTGGATGATTGTTTGTCTCTCTACGCTGCCCTGTCATTTACTGGGGACTGGTTCAGGTTGTGCCTGCCTCTCGCTCTATGTCAGCCGTGATAGGCTCCAGCCCCTGGACCATTGCTGGATATTTTCTACTTTTTGGTCCATTCTCTGTGAATCCTTAACAAGTTAAACTCTGATTCACTTAAACCCTTTATTCCCCATTCTGCTCTGTTTGGACTGCAGCAGGTCCTATGCATTGAGTTGCTGTCATGTGATTGGCTGATTAGGTATTTGTAATAACTAACTTGTTTTTTAAGCACATTTTTGTTTTCTGATCTGAACAGAATAACAGAAAAATAAAAGCGTGACACAAAACAGGAGTCATTTTATCGTTAAATGTCCTGAACTCTCCTGATCTTCCTGCCATCAGCTGATGAGTCACAGATTTTCTTTGGAGCCTGGTTGTGAAAAAACTGAACCAAACTCCAACAGATTAGTGGACCCACATGTAAGTGACCAGCCGGTGCATGTTGGTGCAGATTTAGGTTCCTCCAGGACACAGCTCAGTCGGCCAATCAGGGAGCTCAGACATTTGGCACCTGAGGTCGCTTCGGCTGCCCGGTGACAGAATTTCTCAGGCCAGGTGAGACCAGAGTTTAGGGTTAATTATAGGGTTGTTTTCAGGACGAGTCAGACTGGAGCTTATGGGGCAGAAAGCAAAGACACATTATTGTTACTGAGGAGATTTTTTGTACTTTAAGTTCTACTTTATAATACCATTAGAAGTATTGTACTTTGCTGCATTTCATTTTGTTTCTAAGTTTAAAAAAATGAGAGAAACTGAATCAGTCAGAGTCGACCAACACCTCCTAAACTTTTATTTGACACTGACACTAACTTTAATATCAGCACACTCACTGAACTGAAACTGGACCAGTTTGGTGCTCAATAAACTTCTGGATCAGGTACATGGAGTCCACGCTCAGGTCACATTTTCAGATGCTTGCTCAATTAAATTAAATGCATAAACTATAGTCTAACAGAGAGACTATATCATACATTTTTATTGTTAACTTAACCATACAACTTTAGAAAAATAACTCAGAGAGTGCAGACCTCCACCAAGCTCTCAGCACAGACATGAGGACTGTTTTCTTATATGGACACAACAAGCTTTGGGAACTTCACTTAATGTTTGGATTTTATACGAATTATTGAATATTATCAATGGGATTTCCCATTATAAAGTTTAATGTTTTTTGTGATGTCAGTCTGGATCAGATCCATATGAAATTGAGATTGATGATAAAGAAATGGATGCCATATTATTTTGTAATACTGGATCAAATTCATGAAAAAATAGCAGAGATATCACATCTTAAATTTCCACCCAGTGTTAACATAGGATTTTCTTTTTAAATTAGGGATTATTTTGCACCCCAAAACACCAAAATTTAATGTCTTCCCATTGGACCAAACCACCCCTCTGGTTTTTTTTTACTCTCCAGTCAGGTGTGGGTTTCTCCCCATGCACTTGAGTTTCCTCCAGATTCCCTGTTTCCTCCACAATCACGTCTAACAGGTTAATTGTAGCGCTTAAATTGCCCTTTGGTGTAAGCATGTATCTGAGGCATTTTCTTCTTCTTTGTGTCAGCCCTGTGATTGGCTGGTGATGAATGTATGAATATAAAAACTAATGAGTCCATTAGCAACGTGTTAATATTACTAAGGATGAGGAACAATAACTCCTTACAAGCAGAACCGGTCAGAGGGGTGTAGAAATACTAAAAAAAAATTACTCTAGCAAGAGGCAGCAAGCATGAATGACAATAAAGGATTCAAGGAAGTGATCAGGAGACAGAGGAGAGAGGAAGAGAACACCTGCTGCAGGTTGAATTGGTTTATAGTAGTAAACAAAGGTGGGTACATCTCATAAAGTTTGAGAAGTTGAGCCCCAAAATGAAAGACTTTACTGCTCTGGAGCAAAGTGTTACAACCATCCCCGGTCTCCCCTACTCTCTGATTAGAGTCCAACATTACTTCAGCACTTACAGTAAGAGGCCAGGATGCAGCAGAGCTTACTGCTGTTCATTCATCAGTGAACCCGCCTCCTTAATGCCTGAACTTCAGACGTGTAGCTGGTGGCGCATGCGCAGTGCCGCGGTGGATTAGTGCGCCCTGACCAGGCTGACCGCGGCGTGCTGTCGGGCTTCTCGAAATGTTTTCATGTAGAAACTCAAGGAATGAATCATCTTCCGGAGCTTTCTCATCCCACCTGCTCTGATGGAGTCCCGGATGTGAAAAGTTCACTCCTTACTTTGGTTTTTGTGTCACTGTGGAGACTTTACCCGCGTGCATCTCAGTGAGACCATGAGGCTGAGGATCAAGACCTGCGACCTGCTGACTGCCTCTGATTACTGAGGAGTGGACAGCCTGGACTCTCTTTGGGCTGAAACACGAGGTCTTTTGTTATTTAGAGGAGGGACTCTTTCCTGAAGTCTTAGAGGTCAGAGGTGAACCCATGGAGACCCTCGGGTAAAGTCTGAACCTGTGAATATCTTTAACTTCACCAAGGGATGGAGATGGCAGACGAGTGCGAACAGCTGATGGCGTCTGAGATCATTAAAGGTGAGCTTACATCAGCAGACAGAGGACTAAGGATTGTTTATTGATTATTATCAGCTCACCTTTGAGCTTTCATATGTTATCCTGCACTTCCTGTGAATTCTCCTTAAATTAGAGCCATAAAATATTAACAACAGCTCCATTATAATTAATATAATCACTAACCTTGTAAAGGACTGTAAATTTCAATTTTCCTCTTAAAGTAATTAAAATGAAGGTAATTAGTATTTTTCTTCTTATTGCAATGCTTGAAAATGGGTCAGTCATAAAATACCAAAAGAAATACAAAAATAGCAAATATAAAGCTTCAAAAAAGGATACCACCAACATTACTGTACTTTAACTCAAACACAATTTAAAAAGCTTCTTTTTAATGCAATAAGAGAATGAAAGTTTAACAGTTTTAAAGCACAAATATATGATCTTTTCTCTTGTTTCCATATTATGTTTTTACATTTTTCATAGTATATATTGTATTTTAATGCCTCATTAAAGATATTTAAAGCTACAATCACAACAAACTAAGTTATTTAATGACACATGAAATGTACCAGCAGTTGAAGGTTATGCTAAATATTTTATCACCTGTCCTTATTTCTACATGATGTAGTCCTGTTCCTCATGCTAAATCATGCTCAGCACTTGTTGGGTTTTCTCCGTTTCTCCCTTTTGGTTGATTTTTTTTTTAAATGATGGTGGGACACATCAAGAGAGGTGAAGGGCCACATCTGGCCCTGGACCACCAGTTGGCCACCTCTGAAATGGAGTCAGATCATCGTGAAACACCTTTGAGAAAAACAGACACACTCACTTTAAGAGAGTTAAATGTGTCGCTGCAGCGAGGTGACCGCCTGTCTGACCTCCTGACGAAGACGCATGTCAATAGACTCTCAACTTTAGTTGGAGCCACTGTAAAAATAAATAAATAAATAAAAAGTCCAGAAAACTCAAAGTTTCAAAGTAAATTTGTCAATAGAGTTTTAAGTTTTTGGTCAAAACTCAAAAAATTAAAGGGACTGTGAGGAGTTTCTAAGTAATTACAAAAAAGTCTCACTTTTAGATATATGCCTGATGGAAATACACACTTTAAGATGAGTTTTATAGCATCAAAATAGATTATAAATGCTATTCCTTAGCCTTCCGGGCGGGTTGGACAGAGCTGGACTGGCCTGGATACTGAACTTCAGGAACAAGACAATTAAAACTAGAGCAAATTTATATTATTCGGACACGTCTTAGAGCACCGGGCTTACGTAGCAATATATAGCCGGCTACAAAACTATGATACTAAGTTTTCTAAAAATTGCTTGTTGTCACACATCAAAAACTACTGCTACGTAACCAGAAAGAGATACATTACCTCGTCGCTTTGCATCTTGTAAGTTGTCGAAAAAAGAAGTTGTAAAGCAATGCAGAGTTCTGAGGAAGGTCCGAGCTGCATTTATTAGCATCACAACAAACGCATGCTTTGGCTTGTGGTGCGTTCAAGTTGTAGTCTGAAGTTGGAATTTCTGAGTTCCGAGTAGGAAACTAAAACTGGAACGTCCCCCGAAGTCAGAATTTCCTACTGGGAACTCGGTGAAACCTCGCCACCCCCGAGTTTACAATCAAAGATGGATGCCCCCAGTGTGAACAGTTATTTAGCTCCTGTAATAATCAATTTATTTGCACTTCTGACTGGGGTGTGTCGCTCTAGATCAGCTGTATACATAGTATTGTTAGACTTATATTTACAAAAATGCTGCCATAGTGATAATCACATTCTTCATACAACAACGCAGGGCGTGCTAACAACAGCTAACAATAGCCTGGTAGATTGGCATGTTTTTTTCCAACTTCAGCTGGAACGCCGATAAGTCGGAGATGATGTCACTCCCAGTTCAGAGGTTAGTGGAACGCAGCATTACGACAGTCGCCGTGCGTGCTCATGGGTAGCAGAGTTTTAATGTCGCTGGTAATAGATTCTCCTCACAGTCCCTTTAAATTGATAACTGATAAATGACATCAAAACAAAGAAAATGTTCAAATCAAACTGATATATTAAAAAGAGTTAAAGGGATTTTCTCTGTTGTTTTCTAATGAGTTATTACAAAAGCTGTGCTTTTGTCCTGTTATTAAAATAGACGTGCCACTCAAGAAGTCCACTGTGGCGTGCAAGCTGGAGGTCAGACTGAGTTTTAAGACCCACAGACTGAGCTTCTACGATGTCAGCCCCATCAGTGGAAAGACTCATATTTATACCTTTAAGGCTTAACTGACTGAACCTAACCTGTACATCTTGCACACAGAATGATGTCAGGGAGTCCTAAACCTCATGTCACCATTCACTAATAATATCATGATTCAAAAATATGTTAAAAATTGACGCAACTGGTTAAAACGACCTGTATATTCCCCAGAATCCATCACTGGCCTGTGTAGAGCAGAGGAGAAGCTGAGGGTTTAATCCCAGCTGTCACATTCTGACGTGTCCTTGGGCAAAGAAGCCCAGTTTGGTTCCTCTGCTGCATCAATGGGTAAAAAAGTAGGAAAGTTGTTTATTTTTCTGACTAACAGATGACAGTAAAGTGGAGAAACGTGAATATTTTTGTTCTTCTTTGAGTTGCCTCATAATTGACCCTTCGCTAAGCCCTGCCCCCACTTGGTTACTGTTGCTAAGCCTGTCAAACTTTCCATGAGAAATAAGAATTAAGTTTTACTGATACCGGTGAGTGATATTCGAAGCAAATATCTGCAAATTTCTGGACAAAGTCTTCAGAGATATGAGGAAGCAGACAGAAAGTTCTTCAGTTTGTTTCAGAGAGACATATTTACCAAATTCAATGTCGCCAGTGTCCAAATGAAGAGGACGCTAAAATAGAAGAGAATGTTCACAGATCGCTTTGCAATAATCAAGCAGCCAATGTGTTTACAACTTAACGTCCAAAACAATCACATACAAAAACAAAACTGTTGTTGTACAGCAGGATTAGTCCATTTATATTGTTTAAATTAGAATGAATGTTGTTAGCTTTCATTATCGTTGTGTTTGCCCTTTTCCTGGGCGTCCAATCACAAAATGCTAAAAGATATCAGTTTGTCAGAATTTTTCTTTCTGTTAGTATTTGTTTTGCTCAAATGGCTCAAGGTTTAACAGAAGTGACCTTCTACTGAGATGTCTTTCATTGTTAACGTTATCTTACTTAACACACGGAGCTATGGTTAGCTAAAGTTAGTTAGCGCCTTACTTTAAATCAAAGCCTGAACCTCACTACCTTCCTTAAATAATCAGGTTCGAGGTTTTAAAGTTAAACTTAACATTGAAACTAATGGCCTTTTTCCACTAGCACACCTTGGCCCTACTCTACCTGGCCCTACTTGCTTTGCAGCATGTTTCCACTAGCCTGGTACCGCCTAAAACAAGCTAGTTTTAGTACCTACTCCGCTCTGGTTCCAAGCGAGCTGAGTCGATAATAAAAGATGACCTCACCGACTGCGGGCTACTGATTGGTCAGACAATGTCGTCATCGATGAGTCATGAGCGCGACAACCTAGCATGCTAGTGGTAGCTAGCATTAGCTTACCCTCATACATCTTTTCTTTGCAGCTCGATTGCTCTCGTCCTCGGCTTCATTCTGTTGTATAGCTTCCAAAACTCTCCTGTGCTTCTCAAGGGGTATTTCTTCTTGCCACCTGCAGCCTTCTTCTGCTTTCCTTTTTTACCCGGTTTGTGACAAAAAGCCACAGATTGTTGTGTCGTCACCTCAGCTGTTTACAGCGACACTGCACCCCGTTGGGCAGGCTACTGGAGCTAATGGAAAAGCAGCACAAGGCGAGTGGAGTAGAGCCGGGTAGAGTTGAGTAGAGTGGAGTCGGGCTAATGGAAAAGGGCCATACTCAAAAAGGCACCTTGGCTAATGATTGTTTGGCTCTTTTCTCACCTCTCTGACGACGTCAGGGGTCCATCTCTATCAGCTAACACATTCTCTTTCATGCTCATTTACACGTCCCTGGTGGCAGCAGTGGCAACTTGAGGTTGAGTGTCGGAGCTCAGACCCACCTCTGTCGCCCCGGTTGATGTGTTAGTCCACTGATCAGTGAGATTTAAACCAACACTAAGTAGTTCTTTTTAACCCTGATATAATGTTTCTAGAGTCATTGTGATGGTACATCACCTTACAACAGGTGTATTGACATCTCTGTCATGGTCTGAGGGGGTCTTATCACCTTCACTGGCACTATCTAACTTCAATGTGGAAGGTAGGAACACTTCATACTAAAAAAACTATAGATTTTACTGCTTTGACTGCTTTAAAGCATACGTCACCTAAATGTTGGGAAAAGGAGAATATAAATCAGTTTTTGAATTTTTGAAAAAGATTTAATGAACAGTGTTTCCTCTACATTCATTTAGGAGCGGCGGGCCGCCGCTCCTAAATCCTACCCGCCGCTCCTGCATTTTTTTTTTAAAAACTGTAAATACACTACTGCAGCATCATGTCGCCGCCTTCACATCAGAGTCCTGCATTAAATCGGGTGTCGCAGGTGCTGAGGCAGATAACTATCTTGCCCATAGTTGTGTCGCTATGGTTTGCTTACATTTAATAAAATGCATTTTTCCTCTCCGCTGACAAATGCCTCCTCCCCCGCTCCTCTCGCACTACCCCATAAGCCGCGCGGCAACCAAACCGTCTCTCTGCAGGCGGAGTCCCCCCACATGCATTTTTTTTAAGAGGCTGCTGCCACCGCGGGCCGAGACGTAGCGGTGATTCAGCGAACGTCAGAGCAGAGGCCACCTAAAAGTGTCTCACAACACTCCCTGTCATAGAACGAGCCGATAACTTCTGAATCATTAATTCTCTTTATTAACAGACTCAAACAGCGTATCGTACAGTTAGCAGTTCTCTCTCTCAGTCTACACTTCCGTTACCCTCAGCCAATCCCCGGGCTCCCCCTTAGCAGCGTGAACACTACAAAGATCGTCTACTCTGAAGATGCTCACTCTGACATACTACTATGACACTCCCTTCCCTAAAAACAATTCAGTAGAAATGCTTCCCCACGTCCAGTTCTTCGATAGTACGATATGATTTGCTGCTGCCAGGCGACTACAGCCAGAAAGTTCAAAACGCTGGTTTCTGAGCAGCAGGACAAAATCTGTGCGCGTGCTCTTCGGCGGCAACCGCTTCTACCGCGGCGGTCCAAACCGCGTGCTGTCTGCCGCCTGTCCCTCATTGAAATGACTGGAAGCGGCGCGTTGTGTGAAGGGGATGATAAAGACACACACACTACACATACAGACATACACACACACTCACACTCAGGCGGCGGATGAAGGAGCGACCATAACGGTAAAAAATATAATAAAAAAACCCAATTTAAACAAACATTAATGGATGACCAGAAGCTTACCAAACAATCTCTCCAAGCAAACATCTCAGCATTTTTAAGCCAGTTGTCCTTACTAAGAAGGGAAGCACAGCTAGCAGCAGTGTAGGAAACTTTCAGCATGTAGTTTCTCCTCATTGTCAGTCACTTGCTATAACTTTATGATTCATCTTCTCTCCACCTGCTGAGCTTACATGGTTAAATGAAATGTTACATTCTTCCTGTTTTTTTTTAAATACTTTTTATACTTTATGCAGTTTATTTTAATTTTTTGAGAATGTTTGTTGTGTGCCCACAGTGCTCACTATTTATTCAGATCTAAATGCTCTTTAATTATGATATTATTATTATGGAGCATTATTGACAGACACCCCCCCCCCCCCCCGCAACCCCGAACCCGCCGCCCCAAGGCAATGAACCTAGAGGAAACACTGAATGAAGATAATTTAGTTTAAAGTAAATATGCTCTTATTATCCTATTAGAAATAGGGACCTCTGGCTCACACTCCTGCACAGTAGGTGTAGAGTTGTTATCATGACAGAAGCAGCGAAAAAGAAACCCAAAGAACAGAACATTTTTTTTGGAGGAGACGAGAAAATGAAAGTGGGTGAGTAACAAGCTAAATGCGCGGACAGGAATAAAAATTGGCCTGGCATTCCCTCGCTGGCATGAGCTGAAAGATGAGGAGGGATATCTAATTGATACTGATTTAGCCCTGTTATTGTTGGACTTGTAAGTACATGGTGATTTATTGGAATAGAAACATGATCAGAATTAACTTTATCAGTCCACATGGTTTATTTGTCTTGGGACGTCCTGTCAGCTTCTCCTGCCTTTGTATGTCAACAAACGCAAATTGGTGTACGACAGTGCAGTTACACTCATCGACCACAGAGGCCACCAGAGAGCTGAAAGCCAGAGTCTCACATAGTACTGCTTTAAGGAAATACCATCATATTATGAACGCGAGTGTGAGTAAGTGTGAACGTGGGTTTTGTCAGTGTTGACTTTCTGGTGTGTTCACACTTCAGTGTCTAATATCTGCTCGTCCTCTCTGTGTCCACTGTGTGTCTCCAGACCGGCTCTACTTCGCCACGCTGCGCTCCAAACCGAAGAACACCGCCAGCATCAATTATTTCAGCACTGATGAGGAATTCATTTATGAGAGGTAAGCCTTGTGGTGATCGTATCACTCTTAAACTTTACACCATGTAAGGCTGGTGGACAGAATCAGTCACTTAGGGCGTTTTCACACCAACCACACTTAGTGCGCACCAAAGAAGTTTTGGCCCAGGGTTTGGTACGTTAGTGTCAATGTGAATGCAACCACCGCACTTTGGTGCGCACCAAATCAGCCGGTCCGAGACCTCCATGAAGGGGTGATCTCGATCCGCTCCATCTCCCTATATTTGGTGCGGTTTCACTGGTGTGAAACAAAGTGGTCCGAACCGATCTACTTTTGTTGCGTTACTTCCTGTTAATCCCGCGGTTGAATCTTTTGCTTACTCAATTTGTCGATTTGTTTATTCTGGTTGAGGATTACGATGATTTACGAGGGTCCAGAAGGTCGCTGATGCCATCTCAAACACGATACAAAAAACACATTTGAAGGAAAATGTAGAAGAGAGCGAAACGTAAACATTGGTTGTCTGGTGTAGGAAATGGTTACCATGGTAGCCTCTTCTCCGTTCTCCTCCGTAGCAGGTTTGGTAACCAGTTATGTGCATATCGCCCCCTGCTGTTTCAAACTGAGTAAATACACAAGTGGGTCCGGGCATGGTTCGATGTTGCCAGTGTGAATGCAAGCCGGAGGGGGTGGGCGAACCCATGGCGAACCGCGCCGCAGCACGGTTCGAAACAAGTAGACCTAATGTGAAAATGCCCTAAGAGATGGATGATCAGTGGTGGAGTCTGAAAGTCTCATTTTCTCTGCTGAGGAGGGCAGAGAGAAGAAAGAGGTGTGAGCTCATAGACCCTCAGACCAGGCCAGCAGGAGGATACACTCTGGGGACGGTGTGGGCTTTAACTGTGTTTAATCATTGTCTGATCTGCTTTCAAACACACCTGAGAACCTCTTGGAGACCTCTTTAAGATTCTTATGGAGGCGCTGATAAAACTCAAACCTCACGTTGTTGGGGAAACAGGGACACTGCAAGCATGATTTTCACCTCCTTTTTTCTTGCTGTGATCTGCCTCCCTCTGACATCCAGGTCTCAGATCCAAGCTCTGCTTTAGGCTAAGCTTAGACCCACGTGGCTCAGGGCCCATTTACATAATGGGGAAAACGGAGAGTTTTCGTTCAGTTTGCTCCTTCCGTTTAAATGATAACGCTGCCTGGAGTGCCTCAATCCACAAACTTTGGAAGTCAATGTCCGGACTGAGAAGCTTACAAAACATTTGCATTTTGTGTAAACAGGAATACTCAGGGGTAAAGGGGACGTGCGACGCATGCACAGTTCTCTTTCAACAACAGCAGCAGCAGTGATGGCAGAATGCCAAGCAACACGTGTGCTGCTAACTGTGCTTGGTTCATTATTGCTCCTCCAACAAACTGTAGATTTACTGCATCAATGCTCTGACCAGCAGAGACGCATTTGTTACATTAATCAAGAACACAACAAACTTCCATCGCCATCCACTGGCCTGACCTGCACCATACAAGTCCTGGTGAAAGTGGTCGAGTAGACGGACCTTCAGATTTCTCTGAAGTGACTGAACAGAAGATGAATGAGTTTGGAGCTGCTTGAAATCATTAAATGGCACATTTTAGATTGTGCACAAAACTACAGTATTTCCATGTGCCATTTTGTCTCCAGCAAACATTAAAACAAAGACATCCATTCTGTGTGTTGCTCAATCTGCCTCCAGAATGAAACAAGTGGAGGTGAAAGCTCACCTGACACTCTTCTGTTTGTCTGTCTAGTTTCTATGCAGACTTCGGGCCTCTGAACCTGGGCATGCTCTACAAATACTGCTGCAAGCTCAACAAGAAGTTGAAGGTAACAGACACGTACCTGCAGACCTTTCCCTTCCCTTTAAAAAAATACTAAGATGCTCATTAAATTTTCGTTTCCTTCAGTCTTTCACCATGACCAAAAAGAAACTGGTCCACTACACCAGCGGTGATCAGAAGAAGAGAGCCTGTGCTGCAGTTCTCATCGGAGGATTTGCTGTAAATATGTTTTTATACTTCATCTTTCTCTCCTCTTTAACTCTTAAAAATACTCATTAACCTCCTCATTACAGGTGATTTATTTGAAAAGGAGCCCAGAGGACGTCTACAGGACTCTGATCTCAGGGAACAACACAGGATTCCTCCCTTTCAGGTAGGCGGCATACGACTGTCTGTCAGATTCTTGACACACTCATAAAGAAAAGAGTGAATCTCTGCAGCGACAAGGTCTGTTTGAATTATTTTGGTGTCATAATAAAAGTAGCTCTTAAGAGATTTGTCCAGATGTGGAATTATCAGTATATGTGTTACTGGGACAGAGTAGTGAAGATAGAAGTCAGAATAAATGTGAAAATTTCATCCTTGCCTTGCAAAAAAAAAAAAAAAAAAAAATAATAATATATATATATATATATATGTATATATACATATATATATATATATATATATATATATATATATATATATATATACATATATTATATGTATATATATATATATTTTTATATATATATATATATATATATATATATATATATATATATATATACATGTACACATATACATATTTATTTTCCTTTTGAAAAACACAAGCAGAACCCTCTACATTCCCCCATTCAAAGAAATCGATACAAAGCAACCCAAGTTTAAATCAAAGTGAAACAGATAGAAAACAAACATCATCCGAGGCACTCCGATGTAATAAAATCCTTTATTATGTCAGGGACATGTCAACGCGTTTCGACTTCTCAGAGTCGTCATCAGGACATGATTAACAACACGAAACAGGTGTTTAAATTACCTAGAAAGTGTCATGTGATTTTGTCACGGGACGCCATCACATGACATCAGACCTTAAAGGACATATACAGATGAAACAAACAAGAAAAACATACAAAATGCCTGGTTGTACAACCATAAACAAGCTACACCAAACAATAATCAGCAATATTCATTGGACCAAATTCAATATCAGAAATGCATTATGAAAAAAGCCATTTATAAAAAAAGTGAAACAGATTTGGATAGTTGATATTTCATTAGCTTGGTGTTGACGTGGTGTTTGCTGTGTAAAAATGGCTTATACAGTTGTGATGCTGAAAATTTCCTGTTTGTTTAATTTGATGTGGGGCATGACTATATTTCGACAAGAATAGTTCACTTTTTCTTCCGTTTTTTTTTTGGAGAACATGTTCCTGTAATCGGAAACTTTGGGGCTGAACAGGTTCCCATTCTTTTTTTAAACGTAATAAACAAGAAAGTGCACAAACCCAGTCCTGCTGTCTTCTCAGTCTGGATCTCCCTCAGGTAGGGATGGAAATCGAAAACCAATTCCAGTTGAGAATCGTTAACAGCTCCATCAAAGAATTGATATCATTAATCTTTTTGCTAATCAATTCCCTTATCAATTCCATTCAATTGACAGGGTTCAGAAGCATCAGAATTGTGGCTTAATTTTAATTACACCTACTGCAGAACCTTAAGTGAGTGGAAACACCAGCACTTTGCAGAAGCAGTTATCTATACTGTGATGTATGTTTGGCATTGTTGACACTGAAAATCAGACCATTTGCCCACATGAAAAATTTGCTGGAATCGATAAAGAAATCGTTCAAGAATTGGATTGATTAGCAGGATCGTTAACAGCATTGGTATTGATAAAAACTTGTCAATTCCCATCCCTACCCTCAGCTTCTTATATTGTGACAACCTGCTCAGGACTAAAAAGGTCAGGATACAAACTCAGAGTTTACTGTTTGTCTTTGTTGAATGAATAGAAGTTTGGTGATAGGTCCATCTATTAATCAAACTAAGTGAACTGAGTCAATACAGCCTCCGTGCTGCTAACACTTGGCATTACACTGTGATGCAGCTGCTCAGCTGCGGAAACACGTTCATGAAGCTCTCTACTCTGTTGTTGAGCTCATCTGAAGGCCACATGAAGTCTGGAGGTCTGTAGCTGTTTTGTTCAGTTCGACCACTTTGGTCGTTGTGCGCTGCCAAAGTTAAAGAAGTTGATATTTTCAGACGATGTCGTGTGTGGCTGGGCGGCAACAGCCGATCAGCGGTGTGTGCATGTGTCACTTTACCCGTGCCAGTTTTTGTTTGGACTACAGAGTTACAGTCCATGTCCCTGTGGAAACATAAGTCAGTGAGGACATTGGTTCCACCTTGATGGGCAGCAGAAAACTGACGGTAATGTTGCTGCAGTCAGTGGCGACTGCTCTAAGACTGCAAGGGAAGCTCAGCTTCCCCTAAAATGTCCCCCAAAAAAGTGTTGCTATGTACTGCTGTGTGTACATTTCATTGACTAAATATGTGCTGATGTTCAGAATCAGCTACTTATCACAGGTAACTGGCGCGACTTCCTTCTCATTCATCCCTGCAGCATCTCAGCGCTTTAACACAGTCGGACGCTGAGCCTCTTCTGCCTTCACTGGGGAAGCGTAGAGTGGGTTGTTCCACTGTGGAAACTGGACGGTCATTGGATAAACGCTGGGCTTTGTCCCAACCATCGGAAGCTCAGCGTCTCTGGGGGTCTATGAGGCAGTGGGCTGGACTGGACGCTCGGTTTCTGCATGACGATTGGATGATCTGTCTGAGGCCTAATCCCTTTATGATTGACAGTGAAATGAGCCAATCAGCGATCTTGAAGTATAACCCTCCACTGGAACATCTTCTAAGTTTTACATTCAGTTGTTCTGGACTGATCCGGAGGCTTTATCGGTCACCATCGACTTTATCTTTCTTTTAACGACTAGCATTGTGTTTGAAGAGTCTCTCCTGTCACTTTTTCATTTCACCAACGAGCAGCTGCAGCTAGGGAGCTTCTACCCCGTCACTCACACTCACAGCCTGTCAAACAGTAGTCTCATGTAGCAGCTCCAGCTGCTAGCAAGCTGCACATCATGGTAGAATTTACATTTAAATAAATAAACAAATTTATGATGTAGGCCGGAAAAAAATGAGCTTCCCCTCCTTGACTGACCAGCAGCCGCCACTGGCTGCAGGGCATCAGCTGCAGTGTTTTGTGCTTGATACGTGAGTGCAAAGGAAACAGTTGGAATAATGTCTGCTTATGTATCCTATTATATGATATATGATGTGATCCCAGTGAAACTCGAGCGAACGTGACCTCTTATTGTGAAGTTGAAGGAAAAGAATCTAAAGTAGAAAAACACTCTGACTGCGCAGACCCCCGCCAAGGTCTCTGCTCATGTCTGTCCATGTGGAGAAGTCCTCCACTGCCACTGCAAGGGAGGCTGGGTAATGTATTGGCAAAGGCTTGAAAAATGTTTATGTGAGTTTGCAAATAAACTACGATTCCCATAATGCAGCAGCTGACCACAAATGAATGGGATTTGCCATTGTAAACTTCAGTGTTTTTCTGTGACGTCAGTCTGGCTCTTGGTTGAAACCAACCGTGATGACAGAACTACAAAGTGATGTGAACGGGGATATAACGGTTACCGGGAAAATGATAAATCACGATAAAATTTCTGACGGTTAGTATGTTAAACTGTTTCCTGTTTAACTTACGGGTAAACCGTGTTTGATCACCACACTGTGTCAGTAACCTGGAAAAGCCTGAACTATGTTTCTGCTCCTCGGTAAAGCAGACGTCTCTCACAGACAAGAGGTGCACATGTGTTGTTTTCACTGTTTGGCCTTTGAAAGTGAAAGTTATGGCAGTTGGAGCCCGGAGGCCTATAGCACGAAGCAGGATTAATGTCTTAGCGAGGTAACTTCAGGGTTTACCCTGGTTTATCCATAGCACGAAGCCGGTTCATTTCTTATCGGAATAGATCACCGTGGTGACTTACTCTGAACGGCTATCCTGCTCTGGAGCAGGATAAGTTGGAGGTTGAGTCTGATCCTGTATGATGACCCTCGCACTAGCCAATCAGCTTCTCCAAATCAATGGCCTGCCCTATTCTCCTGAACCCGGTAGAAGGAGGCGCACAACTCTTGAGACGAGCATGAGGATGAGAAAGGGTGTCATAATACCGATTTGACCCACAAGATCAACCTGACGACGTGGTATGAGACGTACCAGTTCTTGTGGCCCGGAATCATCTATACCTGTGTGATATATTGGAGCC
The DNA here is from genome assembly GCA_036419115.1 of Scarus forsteni. Classification (NCBI taxonomy): domain Eukaryota; kingdom Metazoa; phylum Chordata; class Actinopteri; order Labriformes; family Labridae; genus Scarus; species Scarus forsteni. The sequence goes on along the minus strand of JAZDUH010000087.1, from coordinate 1,331,535 downwards.
GTTAATTGGCCATTTGACCTGCAGGAGCTGTGCACTAACTGTCCCGCTGTTATTGTGCATCACCTGCTAAATAAGCTTCACTTCTACAGCTCCTTTCATACATTCAAATGCACCACGAAGTGCTTGATAAATAAAAGGGTTGTAATTCTTATGTGAAACATCACATTATTCCATCATGTCATTCCTGCTCTTAATTCATGTCTTTGAGGGATTTTTTTTCTTGCTGATTTTTTAATTGTTAATTTGGGTAAGACTTCAGATCGGTGTGTTTTTATGATTTAATTGAGGTGACGACTTAAATCTTAAATGCAGCATGATATGACATGAAACAGACCGACCTCCCAGACACAGTTATGCTTTTGTATTTATTTTTTTTCTGCTCCCACGGCCTCCTCACTACAGAGGGACTACATCTGAGGAAATGGGATGATAATTGACAGACATGCAACACATTTTCACAGTATATTGCTTCATGAGATTCATGAGTTTGATCAGTGTCATAATTAGCCAATGATGAGTAATTTGCGCATTTTCACAGTCCACCACACATTTTGTCTGTGATTGACAGCGCTACGGTGTTTCCTTTCTCCATTATACTGGCTTTTACATCCTAACATTTTAACATTATCAGACGCTGCTCTTCACATGTGAAATATGGAGCTCTGTCAGTGCATTCTTGACGCTTCACAGCATGTTTTCCGCTCATGATTGTGATTGGTCAGCTGCCTCTGAGCCCTCCCCTTATACGTGCGCGTTCATGGCTCTTGATGAGACAATCCTGGATTGAGTTACTGTGTTGATAACTTGCGTTGAGCTATCGATTATCCTGATTGCCATTGTTGCGGTTACTCAATCCTGGATAGATATGAGTTACTAGGGATAAGTTGACCGCGCTTCGTGGTATAGGCCTCTGCTCAGGCACCTTTAGCGGAGATTTTCCCCTCCCCAGACAAAGTCTGAAGTCTGGTTGAAGTATGGATTTACAAGGATGTCAAGGGGAAACTGATTGACGACAGTTACCCTGTCTAAACATGAAGCTGCAGTGAAAGAAAAAGACACGCATGATTAAAACTTCTGTAACTTCTCAAGTAAACGAGCAGACTGAGCCTGAGAGAGACAAAGAGAGAGAGGGAAGATTGAGAAAGCCATACCTGAGTGAATTATAGGGTGTTTATAATAATAAATGACAATGCATGAAATTTTAATGTTTTTTTTCAAAAGACTCAATAATGCTTTATGACAAAACAATAAAACAAAAAAAAGTTAGGGGGTCATATGCATTTGTGAACAAGATGGTTTTGAGTGATTGGTTTATCAGTATTTTCTGTGTAAGTAATGTATATATGTTGCACATAACTGCATTAGTATCATTCTGGAGTGTGTTCTTGCCGTTCTATTGCTGTTTATTTGCTGTCTTTTGTAATTGATGGTCTTTTTCATCAATAGATAATTTGTAAATATTGGAGAGGGAAATGTTGAGGAGATCTGCAATGGAGAGGGGAGACCAGAGGAGAGTCATGAAGGGCTAACTGCATTAGGGACTATCATTAGAAAAAAAAACACCTGGACATGGTCTAATATAACGAGCTGTAACATGGACACTAATGCTGCAGGCAAACTAAAATCTGTGACTGTATGTAAAATAGGTTAAGTTTATTTTTGGTCATCTCAAAACTTTTTTTTTTTTTTTTAATGTATTTTTTGGGCATTTTGTGCCTTTACTGATAGAAGAGAGACAGTGAATAGGCTTGTGAAAGGGGGAGAGAGAGTAGGGGAAGACACTCTGCAAACTGGTCACAGGCGGGATTCGAACCTGGACCGGCAGAAGCAAGTTCATGGGGTGCCTGGTTGCTAACCACTTTGCCAAACCAGCACCCCATCTCAAAACTTTGAACATGTTCATTTACATTTGTTTTTAAAGAGAATCCTGTTAAAGGTTCAGATCTGTTTTTTGTTTTCTTGTAATTACACTCTGTCAAAGCCTTTATAACATAATAATGACAAATACTTGCCAGGTTTGTTTACTTTTGTTTATCATGAAATAAAGGGTGAAAAAATGTACTCATAGGACATTTCCTTGCACATTAATTGACAAAATGGACAAAAAGACCTGCCATAATTATAAAATTAAAGGGGTTAAATAATAGCAAGTATGGAACAACTTGAATGTGTAAAAAAAAATACATATATATATATTTTATTAAAGCTTGGAAAATAAATAAAAAGACATTATTTTAAGAAGTATGAAATTGTAAAACAATCATTAGGACATATTTAATTATTATAACTTGATATTAAAGAATAATAAAACATTTTTCATGATAATATTGCCTTATTTTACAATGTAATAGACACATGTACTGTATTTGTCTGTTATTTATCAAAATGCTGTTTTTATTTATTTTATTATGAATCTTTTCGGGCTCTATATTCAAGTGTGTGTCAAAGTAATTTTTGAACATTTTGAGCACACTGCAGGGAAATGGCGATAAAAATGTTAACCGTGATCATTTTGGTCACAATAACCGTGATATGAAATCTTCATAATGCTACATCCCTAGATGTGAGGAATATGTTGGTTTTTTTTTACTTTGGGCCCAAATTTTTTGCATCCAGACCAATATGCAGATCACCACCAAAACGTGTCAGCTTCTTCTTTGGACCAAACCACACAACCTGGTAAAATGATCATGTAAATCCATCCAGTAGTTTTCGCGTCACCGTGCTAACAGACAAACAGACAGACAGACTCTGGCCAGATCATAAGCTTCTTGGTGGAGGTAATTATGATGTATCATGACATTGTTCTGTTTTTCAGAATGATTGCTGGAGTGGAGACAGACTCTAAAATGTACAAATGTCATTATTCCCTTTGATGTGTGTGTTTGTGTCCATCAGGGATGCAGCGTTGGGGGAGAGCTCCTTCAGCCTCAGCGTCCTCGACTGCTTACAGGGAATAAATAAGGTAAAGACATCAGATCACTCCACTGCTCTCAGAGCTTCACCCTGTCGTCTCCTCTGGTTAAAATCCAAACTCGCTGTTATTTAATCTTTCTGGACTGTTGGGATGTATAACATGGAAGAACAACAGCAGCTTAGTGTGGTCACTGGAGGTCAGAGGTCAGCTATTTTTGACTAAAATGTCCTCAGTCTTAATCTTTACTCTCATAAAAGTAAATTAAAAACAGCCAGGGCCATGAGGGGAGACATTACGTCACATTATCAGGATTTATTTTGTAAAAGCTGCCCTGACTGACCCCGTGTTCTCCCTCCGTCTCTCCTGCAGGCCTTACAGCACGGTTTCTTTGACTTCGACTCCTTCCAGGTGGATGAATATGAACACTACGAGGTGAGTGCAGCAACGCAACAAGAAAACTCTGTTGCCTCATGGAATTAAATAAATACATGTCTATGATGAAAACCAGGGGCTGGTTTAAAGCTGCAGGGACACATTCACTCACTGGCCTCTTCATGAGGTGCACATGTTCAACAGAAACTGCTGATCTACATTTACCATCTCAAGGGTCCACTGAAGTCCATCTAAAAAGAGAAAATATCCAGTGAGTGGTCTGTGTGGTTGATGCCAGACATCATAGAACAATGAACATGACGGTGTGAGATGATGAGAAAGGCAATAGTAACTCAGACAGTCCACTCATCACCAGTGTTGGGCACATTACTTTAAAAAAGTAATTACCTATAGTTACTAGTTACTCTCCCAATAAAGCAGCTGAGTTACTAACAGAATTACTTCTTCATAAATGTAATTAGTTACCAGGTAAAGTAATTGGTGTGTTACCTTTTTTGAAAAACCAGAGTCCATCTGGTGTTTGATTATTCGAAACATAAGGTTTCATACAATGAAATGGAAACCCTAAACCTGCCAGAATCATGGTCTTATGTCTGAACTTAAGGTCAACGTATCATTAAAAGTTTTCATGTTTGTTCTAATATTTAATACATTTCACATCCTTAGAGTCAGATCTGTCCCCTGACTCTTTGTCTTTTTCAGCGTGTAGAAAACGGCGATATGAACTGGATTATTCCCGGGAAACTTCTGGCATTCAGCAGCCCTCACCCTCGAAGTAAGATTGAGAATGGTAAGTCAGATCCCAGAGGTCCAGCAGAGAATTTAAGGCTCTAATAAGGAATATTTTATTTATATCTTCATTTACACTTTAAGTGAGACTGTCATACCAATGTTTATGATCAATATAGACTTTGGATTAATACAACAAACTTGTCTTTCAATGTAAACACAGAATTTAGCCTCCCTCTGTCTGATGTCAAGCTCACAGGACAACAGTTCTCATAGATCTGGTCCAGGTCATTTTAGTAACTCAGAAGGCTGAAACACTTTAGGAGGAAAAAAAGATCACGTCTGTTTAAAGTTGCTAATGTTGTGGGAATACTTTAGAGAAACACACTATATTGCCAAAAGTATTCGCTCACCCGTCCAAATAATCAGACTCAGGTGTTCCAGTTACTTCCATGGCCACAGGTGTATAAAATCATCACCTAGGCATGAAGACTGCTTTTACAAACATTAGTGAAAGAATGGGTCGCTCTCAGGAGCTCAGTGAATTCCAGCGTGGAACTGTGATAGGATGCCACCTGTGCAACAAATTCAGTTGTGACATTTCCTCACTCCTAAATATTCCACAGTCAACTGTCAGCTGGATTATAAGAACGTGGAAGTGTTTGGGAACCACAGCAACTCAGCCACCAAGTGGTAGGCCACGTAAACTGATGGAGCGGGGTCAGCGGATGCTGAGGCGCATAGTGAGAAGAGGTCGCCAACTTTCTGCAGAGTCAATCTCTACAGACCTCCAAACTTCATGTGGCCTTCAGATTAGCTCAAGAACAATGCAGAGAGCTTCATGGATGGGTTTCCATGGCCGAGCAGCTGCATCCAAGCCTCACATTACCTAGAGCACATTCTCTGGAGTGATGAATTATGCTTCTCCATCTGACAATCTGATGGATGAGTCTACGTTTGGCGATTGCCGGGAGAACGATACTTGTGGAACTGCATTGTTCCAAGTGTAAAGTATGGTGGAGGGGGGATTATGGTGTGGGGGTGTTTTTCAGGAGCTGGGCTTGGCCCCTTAGTTCCAGTGAAAGGAACTCTGAATGCTTCAGCACACCAAGACATTTTGGACAATTCCATGCTCCAACTTTGTGGGAACAGTTTGGAGCTGGCCCCTTCCTCTTCCAACATGACTGTGCACCAGAGCACAAAGCAGGTCCATAAAGACATGGACGACAGAGTCTGGGGTGGATGGACTTGATTGGCCTGCACAGAGTCCTGTCCTCAACCCCATAGAACACCTTTGGGATGAATTAGAGCAGAGACTGAGAGCCAGGTCTTCTCATCCAACATCAGTGTGTGACCTCACAAATGCTCTTCTGGAAGAATGGTCAAAAATTCCCATAAACACTCCTAAACCTTGTGGACAGCCTTCACAGAAGAGTTGAAGCTGTTATAGCTGCAGAGGATGGACCAACGTCATATTGAACCCTATGGATTAGGAATGGGACGTCACTTAAGTTCATATGTTAGTCAAGGCAGGTTAGCGAATACTTTCGGAAATGTAGTGTATAACCTCCAGCATTTCCAACAGTGTATGTTCTGTGGATTCACTGAAAGCAGTTAGATGAGCTGGTTGGAGTTCATCCAATTATAAGACCAAAATTGACACTGAAGGTGTAAATATTGACACAAGGATTACCTGAGTCTAAGAAGCACTGAGAGCTCACACTGTCACTCATTTATATCACGAATGAGTGAAAAACATTGATTTTAACATTTAAACATTTATGTATGTTACAGTGTCATTTAGCAGAACCATTGGTCCAAAGTGACGAACATTTAAGAGTCAGTACAATAAGAAAAGGAATCTAAATTGGAGGAAACAACATAAGAGCCAACCCCGGTTTTTTATTTTCAAACCTTTTCCAGTCATTTCAGCAACATCATCAGAATCATCATTAAGTCCTCCAGTCACTGACACCAGCATCATGTTAACTCTCTCAGTGCTGAGTTGATCACAAAGAGCTGGTCTTAAACCGTCTGAGTTTTACCATGTGGATAGAAGAGTCGAGGCAGAGATTTTGAGCCATGTTACGACTGGAGCACCAGGCGTCTTTCATAAGAGGGAGGGCAGACCTGGATGAGAGTTTCCAGGTAAACTGGAGCTGCTCTTGTTTCTGTTTTGTAAGCCAGAATTAAAGCTTTGACTTTATTAAAGCTGAGGGGACTTCCACTGTCCCTGGACATGGATTAAGTCTGTTTTAAATGATTCAGCCGTGCACATTCGCTGAAACATTTCCAAGAACAACAGAAAAGAGCACTACAGCCTAAAAACACTGATTATCCAATGACGTATTTTCTGAACTTTAGGAAGAAAACAGGTTCAGTTTGTTTAACAGGCTGAATAAACCATCTGAAAGTACTTCATCTTTTTATGAAAAGCTTCTGACGATTCCTTCTGAAGGTCTCAGTCACTTCAGAAAAGCTGCAATTTATGAAGAAGACTTTGATTTTTATTAAAAACTTTAAAAAATAGTGTTTACCCCAAACTAAAATAAGCTATGACACAAAAACTAAACTTTCTGCGTCCACTTAATCAAGCGGCCTCTGTGAGATTAGAGGCTTTTTTTTCCTCACTCACCAAACCTGTAGCTCTGATTCACCCATGTGAACACTGAATATGATACACCATCTATTTAGTCTTTTCAGCCTTTTGTCCAGATGTTTTGTTTGATGTTATTTAATCAGAGTTATATTTTTAAACAGAAATGTTCAAAATAATCCAACCTTCGTCTCCAGGTTACCCCCTTCATGCTCCTGATGCCTACTTCTCGTACTTTCACCAAAACCACGTCACTGCCGTGGTCCGTCTAAACAGGAAGATGTACGAGGGGAGGCGGTTTGAGGATGCGGGCTTTGAGCACCATGACCTGTTCTTCATGGACGGGACCACGCCCTCTGACATCATCATACGGCGCTTCCTGCACGTGTGTGAGAGCACAGAGGGAGCCGTGGCTGTGCACTGCAAAGGTATGAGAGTGTTTGCTTTAATTCTATCACAGAAAAGTAACACGCCTCTCTGACCTTCATCTGTTCAAATGTCCAACCACAGCGGGCCTGGGTCGTACGGGCACTCTGATTGGCTGCTACCTGATGAAGCACTACAGGTTCACCGCAGCAGAGGCCATCGCCTGGATCAGAATCTGCAGACCTGGATCCATCATCGGCCCTCAACAGAACTTCTTAGAGGAGTAAGATTTTCTCTTTGAGATTCACAACATAACTGCTTAATTCAGCTTCAGTGGGAGAAGCTGTGGCTCTTTGTACGGAGCTCACAGAGACGTTTGACCAGAGTAAAGGCGTCAGGAGAAGAGACTGGGCTGCAACCAGCATGGAGACAGCACAGCAGATGACTGAGCTCCATGAAATGATAGGTTTTTCCAGAAGCTACTTTAGTCTAATAATAATAATAAAATCACTTTATTTGTATAGCACTGTCTTAAAAACAGAGGTTACAAAGTGCTTTGGTGAACAGGCAGAAACATACAGACAGCAAAGCACAAGAGGAAATATAAAAACACAAAACTCAATTTAATCAAAGAACCCTAACAAACACAAAAGGTAAAAGAGAAAGTTACTTAAATTAAATAATTAAAAAAACAAAAAATATTATTATTATTTTTATAATTATTATTTTTATTTACAGTCTCATTTATATTTTATAATCTACATATTAGGGGTTATATTAAAGTAAAAAACTAGCCATCAGAGTGTACAACTCCTCACTGAAGGATGCAGAGTTACAGGAAGACAGAGGACAGTAAGGAGTAGTAGCCAGCCAGTAGCCATTTTTATTATTTTTGTTATTTATTTATTTTTTTTTATGTTTTTGTTTTTAGATTTTGATGCCCTTTGTTCTTTTTTTACCTGTTTACTTCTATTCAATGCTACTGGAATCTTATTTTTCTTCCCAAAGGATTAATAAAGTTCAGTCTAATCTAAATTAATCAAGACACTTAAAGAAACTACGAGGACAGTATCAGTGCTTCTGTTGTCCTTCAGATCAATGGTACTTATGAGATGGGGAAAACTTCATGAAACATGAGGAAAACACAAAAGTCAAAAAAGTGGGCTCAACAATCCAGGCAGTTATGACTGGATGTGTGACTGCAGCCTGAAGAAGATACAGCGGAGTATCGTCCAGAGGCCCTTTAATACATTAAAAAGAGACCATGAGGACCGATATAACAGCTAAAAACATGAAATTAGTAAGAAAAGCACGAGGCAATAAAAAAGGTTGAAGCAGAAAATGGGGAACAAATATAAAAGGATAATAATTGTACTAATATTAATTCAACAAAGGTATTAAATCATGGCTGAAGGAGCAACAACACTGTCCCCACATATGAATCATTTGCTTGTACACATGTTAACCTGATGAAACCTTTTCATTCATCTTTTATTGAACTTCTGTTTTTTTCTGGATATTTTAATTCTTATGTACTTTTTAATAAACTGTGTCTTTGGTATCTCTGTTCTTTAAATTTCTTTTTGTACATTTTTAATCTGTAAAAGCCTCCTCTGGACTGGTGTTGAAAACTAGCACTGTGCTATAAACACTTACAGCAGTGCATCTGGGACCTGTGCATATTTAAATAGCACAACATCAATGTTACTGTGTGTCCATGTCAAATAAACAATAACAATCAATAAAAAATAAATAATAATAATAATAATAGCAATATTAAAATATAACAACATACATGAGCAGGAGATAAAACATTAAAAAGCCCAAAAGGAATCTCTAAGAATACGGTGAAGCATGAATAAATATCTGAATTTAAATTAAGGTATGTTGACGTAACATAGAAGAAGTAAATGAAAGAGGAAGCACTCAAAAGCAGTAGGAGGTAAATGATAAGAGCAACACTGACAGAAAAAGGCTAAAAGACTGTAAAGCAGAAATAAGATGGAGATAAGTGACGACATCACATAAGAGCAAGTCTGTAAAAGTGAGTTTTAAAAGTGACTTTAATGAAGTGACTGACTCTGCCTTATCAATAGCTCTGAAACATAGTCAGGAGTCAGGCCCATGAGTGCTTTAAAAGTGATTAATAAAATCTAAAATTGATTCTAAAACCTACAGGAAGCCAGTGAAGGGAGGCTACAGCTGGAGAGATGTGATGTCGTCTACTGAAACCGGTCAAAGCTGAGCTGCTGCTCTGAGGACGAGTTTGATAAAGAGATTTTTGATTTAAACCGGGATGGAGAGAGTTACTGCAGTCCAGCCTCAGATAATCGATAAATGAAGATGGAGCAGTTTTCAGGTTGGATGTTAAAAACTGTCTGTGATCTTTTAAAGCAAACAGCACAGTTTGTGGATCCAGGGTGACGTCCATCGCTCCAAGCAGAGACTGGCTCAGCAGAGGCAGAGTCGACGTCAGCAGGTCCAGCAGCAGCGTCTGCAGCAACTCAACGGCTCCGGGACGCTCAGGCAGGACGCCATGTCCCGCCTTCTGTCCAGCATGGAGGACCTGTCAATCAACAACTCCCTGTACAAATCATACAGCCTGGATGAGGTGAGGACTCCTGCTGTTTCTTAAAGTTCAGTATGTTTCCATTTTTATACCAAAAACTTTTTTCCATCCGTCTGTTCGACAAATTCAACGTGTACAACACCAAATAAAAAAAGTTATCCAAGACACTTTACAAGAGAGCAGGCCAAAGCTGAGGCCTTAATCTGTTTTATTTAATTATTTTTCATGTGTCTGTCTGCAGAATAAGTGGAAGGACAGCAGTCTCACTCAGGGAGACAAGCTGAGAGCGCTGAAGGCCAAACGGCCGCCCAGATCCTCCTCGTCCTCCTCCAGGTAAAACCTGCTCTGCTGCTTTTGTTGTTGGTCTTTGTAGTCGTGACGAGTGCTGATGCTTCAGAGTCGATACCTGTCTGAGAGCAGCGACACCACCTGAACTGTTTCCTATATCTGGAAGTAAAGTATTTTGCCAACATGGCTGAAGTGAGCTTCACATCTTAAAGGTGCAGTGTGTAGAATTTGCAGCATTTCACTGAACAGAAACAGTGAATATAGGATATAATGTTTCTATTTGTATGTAAAGTCCATCAAAATAGAAGTACTATCATCCCCATAAAACATTTGTTTTATTTTCATTTAGTTAGAAAAGGTTAAAAAAATGTACATTACCGGGGGCCGCGCTCATGTAGGCCGACAGAACGATCCGCCATGTTGTCCACGGGTTTTGGGGACAAAAAGAGCGTAACCTGAATTTTGAATTCAAGTCTGGCCGCTGGTCCTGAAATTTACCTGGATGGCACGTGGCTTCTTAAAGCTGTGGTCTACGATTTGAAACCGCAGCCTGCCCCCCTTCCCTCACCTCTCCCCTCCGTGTTCCAAGATCCCGCCCCCAGCTCGTGACGCCTCATATAGCCCCCTCGGACAGAGCTACGAGCGACTAGCACAATATATCAGCAGCAAACTCAATCAAAAACAGCTCAGCTCAACTGAAAGTATCAAACACGACAGACATCTCCCTTATAACACACAGCAGTAGCCATTTCAACTGGACCGCGGTCTGGCGCCCAGAGCGGAGCCGAGTGTGGGGGAGGATTAATCTTTCTCAGCCTGTCCTCCCCAGCTCAGCTTACAGTGCAAACGATTAGCGGCTAACAGGCTAACCCGCTCCCCTACAACTTATTAGCCCGTACAGGCACAAACTAACCAGAGTTATTCAGCAGACATCTCCCACTGTAGTAAACAAAGCCATTACCTGATCAACCAGGGCTAAAGCGGCCGATGCTGAAGGTCTGACGGCCGGCTGAGGCTATTCGTTAGCCGTTAGCCGCTAACAGGCCTCCACCCTCCCTCCACCCGCGGGCAGAGCTCCATTGGGCTCGGGAGAGGGAGGCGGATTCCCGGTTCGGGCGCTAGGCTTTCCTGCTCCATGATAGTTCAGTAGCTAACGCTGCTAGCTGCTCACCGGAGGTAGAGGGGAGGAGGCGGGACCATGGGCAAGATGCTGCGTACTGCGTAGTGAGGGAGACGAGGATTGGATGGACTCATGGACTAACTCACGGACCAATTAATAGTTGCAGGTTCTTAGGCTTGATTGGTCAGCTAGTATGCAGCTTTTCAGCAGATATACTGAATGGATTTTTTTCATTCTTTTTGGTCTTTATACTGTGTAGATAGGACCATAGGACCATAACAGCCTTATAAACAGTGTTATTAATATGTACAAAGCTTCCAAATCGTAGACCATAGCTTTAACTGACTGATAATCTATTAAAATAATAGCTACAAATATGAATGAAATAATCCTGACCTTGTAACTTCTATAAACGATGCCCAGTTGATGATCCGTTTTGGTCTTCACCAGCTATCGTCACTTCATGGTGTGGTTGACGGGCTCATTCCAAAATCTGAACACTAGATGTCGCTAAGATGCCAATTTCTACACACTGCATCTTTAAATTGACTGTTCAAAGAATAAATTTAGACAATAACTTCCTCTTTCAGTCCCTGAAAAGACAAACACGAGGCTCAGAGCGCAAAGCTTCAGCTGTAGTCAAAATCAGCAGCTTTTGTGTAATTCTGTGGTTCTCAGACTTCTCCATTTGTGCTTCTCGGTTTTGTAACTTGGGACAGAAAGACAACAGAATAATCTGAGCTTCTTTTTGAAGAACTTAAGATGTCTGAGTGCATTTACATGAGCACTAAAGACATGAAATGATCTTTTCACTCAGGTAGTCTTGGTAAAAGAATAATGTGATATTCTTATCAGCAGAAGGAAGTCATCGTACATTTACACCGAGCTTTTTACCCAATGATCTGTTTTTCTTCAGTGCAGTTTAATCCTCCATCTTTCTGTGGCATCTGTGCATGAGTTTATAACTTTAACAAAAGCAGGTAAAGTAAACTGAAACATCAGATGGTCCATTCAGTAATCCATCTGGGAAAGAGCCCATAGAAAGTGTTTGTGGGGGGCAGAACCTTTCAGAAGCAGATCCAGCAGGTGATTGGACGATTGTTGCATTACTCATATTCATTATGGGCCAATCAGATCATTCAGTAGGCAGCCCTACAGCGCAACTGCATGCAAGCCACTTTGTAAAACAAACTCTCATCAAAACATTTCAAAAGTGGAACAAAAATAAAATCTTTACTACAGAGAAGTTTGTAGTGTTGATGTTTGTTTTTCATTTAATAAAGAGAAGTGGTCCAGGTCTGATGAAACTGCTCCTGAAGCTGTTAGCATCTACTTGATCACAAACATTGATTCAGGAGGATCCAGCTTCTGCACAATATTATTGAAAAAGAGAAAGAAGAACAAAAGAGTGCTTACATGTTGAGAATCAGCTAGATTGTTGGGAAGCAGCTTCTCTGGAGTGAAGTCAAAATGAATTAGATGTTTTGAAAAACGAAGGCTGTGAACGCCACACATGCCTGAGATGGAAGGACATAAAAACTGAGATGCATGTAAGCATAGCACATCAGATTACCCGAATGTTACCTGCCACTGGATTGATGTGCATGTAAACACACTTATTGTTGCATTCCAAACAAAATAAATATAATAAATTAACTGCTAACAATGTAGGGAGGTGTCAGAGTTGGCAATATTGCAAAAGGTTAAATTCTTTGAGCTTTTCATGTGAAACTTAATTTTCAATTCTTATTGACCCTTTTCTTCCTTAAAGACAAAGAAACAAAAAAATGACTGAAATGAGTGCACTCTGTAGTTGAATGTAGGGAGGATCTTTTAGAAAAGAAGGGAATAAATATTAAATATAAAAAATAGACTTTGTTTAAAAAAACTGTGTGTGCATTACTCTAAATATAAAGAATAGAACTATGAAACTAAAAACTGCACTATAAGACGTATTTTCACATTTACAAAATAGTTACGTATGGGAATATTGCATGTTGTTGGGAGAATGACTTTACAAGCTTTTCACAAAACATCAGCATGAAACCCTGTAGTCTTTGTTTAATTAAACACAAGCTCAAAAATGTGCTGGTGCAAAAATGTCTGGCCCTGTTATCCTCTCTTTGTGTCTTTATATTGTTGGTGCGTCTTTGTTGGAGGGAAACATGATGCAGGGTTTGGACTATTGGAGCCCAGAGGGAGATAAAGGATCAATGTAATGGGTTAAGGTGGAAAAATTTGACATTTTTTAACACAAAATTCTGTTGGTAAACATGCTGTGATGTTCATAAACAAGAGTAACAGTAAGTAAACAGTTTCAGTGAAATAATTGTCTAATTTTTGTTGTCCACTCAGGTTCAACATATCCAAGATGTCTCACTCCTCCATCCTCCCTCCCTCAAAGTCTCCTAAAGTCCCTCTGCCCTTCACCTCATCGCCCCCCTCAACCAAGAAGCTCATTCGAAGCTACTCGTCCTCAGCTGCACAGATCAAGAGGTAAGTATCCATGCTGTGATTCTTTTCCTGAAATATCAGTGAGATCAAACTGAAAGCACTGATGAATGAAAACAACAGACATTACATTTAGACTCTGTTTTCATGATGCATGACCGTCTGTTTTTGTCATTTAATGATCATTTAGTTCTTGTTCATGTGCACTTGTTTTAGTTAATGTCTACTTTTCATCAGGAGAAAAAGGTTGTTGACTAAAACAACAACAAAATGAACAATGAACCAAAATGAGACCTTCTGTCCAGCAGTTTGGTCACTCTGTAGAGTCTGATGATGATACTACCACCTGGTGTAGAAACGTGATACAGAAATGATGTCTGTGCTGCCGTGGCAGTAAAATCTGAGCATTGTTAGTGTATTGTGTGCAAACATAAAATCTACTTGGCCTCTGAACCCCCCACACACTTGCTAATCTGTGTGAACGTACTGTGTGAATAAAGCCTCAGACAAAAGCCCATTCACACTGCCATTTCAAGGTGAAATATGTACACTGCTGTGAAGTAAAGGTCATACAGACTGAACTGGGGGAACACCCTGTGCCTTAAGCCATTTTTAGCAAATATTTGTGGCTTTTGTAACAAGAAATTCATTTTTAAATTTGCAGACAATTTGCATTTAACAACAGCTTGCAAACGAATGTCTCTCTCAGACCTGTGAATTGGCTCTCATCGTTCCTGTTAAAGAGCTGTTCAGTAGACTAGACTCGTTCTCTAACGTCACATCTCTTGTGAAAACCAACGCAGAAGTAGGTCAACAAAACAAAGCCTCTGTTTATGAGAGAAGAATAAAATATGAAGATAATAAAAGATAATGTGATTTATAGGGGCGATAAAGTGAGCTACAACAAAGCACACATGACTGTTTGGAGTTGCTAAAGAGTTTATCTGATGACTGTAGGCAGAGGCAGGCTAACATTACTCACTGACTCCCAGTGTTTGAGCTAAGCTAACTAGGGGTGGGAGAGCTCTGTCTGTGTCTTCCTTGTTGCATTGTTGAAAGAATGGAGTCTGTCTGCTTGTCATGGACTCAGGGGGGAGACAAGACATGAAAAGAAAAAAATGTTGGAGTGTTCCTTTAATCAGATCCTGCATTCATGAATGAATGTAAGGCAACGCCATAGAACATAAAACTCTGTCCTAAGTGAGACATCATCTTTAAACTTGACTTCATTTGGACGTGTTCAGATCTTGTGTATCCATGTTCAGGACTGCATAAACAAAATACAAATATATTTGTACATACACTGCCTGGCCAAAAAAAAGTCTCCACCTGGATTTAACAAAGCAAACAGGTCTAAGCCTTCTAACCAGGTTAACCAGAAAAAAGGCTTCAGTTTGCTAGGGAGCATAAAGATTGGACTGTGGAGGACTGGAAGAAGGTCATGTGGTCTGATGAGTCCAGATTGAGCCTGTTCCAGAGTGATGGGAGCATCAGGGTAAGAAGAGAGGCAGGTGAAGTGATGCACCCATCATGTCCAGTGCCGACTGTCCAAGCCTGTGGGGGCAGTGCTGTGATCTGGGACAAATCTGTGACATTGAAGAAGCTTATTGAAACAATGACACAGAGAATGCGACTGTAATCAAAGATAAAGGTGGTTCAACTAAATATTAGAGTGTGTGAGCTTGTTTGAGGTGCCGACTTTTTTTTTGGCCGGGCAGTGTAGATTCATTTCTGTGTCACAGCCTTCATTGCAGTCTTGGGACGGGGCGAGTATCATTAACCCATCATGTCTCTTTGTGCTTCTCTCTTCAGTCCCTTCAGCCTCAGCCTGTTCAGCACTCGGCCCGCCATCATTCCCTGACCTCTAGGTCCATATGTGATCGACCAAAAACTGGACTTGGATTGGACATGAAGTGTTTTTCTGCGCCTTAAAGTTCTGATTCGACTCTGGTGAAGCTTTTCCACTTTTAATGAAGAGGTACAACAACTCAGGAACTTTTGATTGTCAACTTGAATTAAGAAACAGGGAGGCCTGTGGTTGGTCCAGGAAACTCTTCTACGTGCCTCTGGTAGGAATGAACATGCAGTGAATGCACAACTGCTTATTTCTCATGAATATAAACTGCAGGGGACAATACAGTATAAGTATAAACAATACAAGTTCTTATTTGCTTATTTTTATTTTATTTTAATTATTTAAAGGTCCAGGGAGAGTCTGATGTGAGCAGAATCTCTGACTCAGTTTATCAGAAGAAGCACATTCAGCATCATGTCAATAAAATAAAGTCAGGATGATTATTTTAGTCATTCTTCACTTTTCACCTGCAGGTTTTTGCCAACCTTTAAATTTAAATATGCAAGACTAACTTTAGCTGCTCTGAAAAGTGACACCAAACATTTCATTAAGCACATTGCTTTATGAACTTCAACAGTTTTCTGAAAATATGACTTTGTGATAGCATGTAGCACCTCCTGGCTCTATGGGATTGTAGAGAAGCTTTATCAGAGAAATACCTGAAGTAAAGATCGTGATGAAAGTCTGCATGTGAGACTTTAAAGTTTCATTTTGCAGAATTAAATGCATCTGATGCTGTCAGGCTTTTGGATTCTGAAGCATTGTTATGTGTTTAAGAGGATTGTTGCTAAGGATATGTTAATATTGACTACAAAAATGGTTGGGAACCTCAATGCAGGCCTTTCTGACCATTTTCAGTAAATGATAATTTAAACACCGAAGCCACAGCCGTGAGGGCCACAGCATGTTATATGTTTAAATACTGGGACTGCTTCTAAGCTGTAGCTCAGTAGTTGTAATGGCTTTTTGCTTGTGCTGATTACATTTATGTTGAAACCTCTGCTCGTTTATGAAGGTCATCATGAACCAAACTTGGATGTTTGTATGAACTTCTGTTCCTCAGACCACAGACTAAATACACAGGCTTTTGGTCAAAACAACACAAAGCGGACTTGTTGGTTGGTTATCCCTGCACCACTCTGATGTTTTGCTCATGAGATGCTTTAGCACCAGACATGTAAACAATAAAGGGCAAATAAAACTTAAAAAAGCACAATATGACCTCCATAAGGCTGCACATCTGGATCATCCATCTTGAACCATCCTCCTGATCACAGGCTCAGCTCATAACTCAACCAAACTGGCATGTTCCTCCTTTTCCTGCCTGAATTATGTTTTATGGAGCTTTTACTCTGAGTTAAAATGCTCCATAGAAAAGCTTTACCACATATACAGTTATTTACAGTCAACTTCTGCTGCAGAAATTGAACTGTAATTCAACATTTCACCACCTGGTGTCCCTGAACACAATTTTAATAAAACAGGTGTCTCAACCTAAACTGTATGTCCCTTTAAAACAAGAAAAAATGACCCTCAGATTAGTGTGCGAACCTTTTTGTATGTACCAAATATGTTTCCAACCTCATCCCCTTTCATAGATTTGAAAAGTATGTTAATTTTCCAAATTCAATCTCTTAATATTTCAAATTTTGAACATTTTTGTTAAAAAGGTTTTCTTTCTATTATATTCTTTTCAACCACTAAAACACAATTTTGCACACTTGGCTAGTTTTACCTGGCCCTGCAGAGCAGATGTACCTGCCTGATTAGTTCCAATATGAAACTGCCCATCTGTCAGGTTAGGTTTTACCAAAATACTGAACACAAATTGGGTTCAAATTTAAATGTATTTCTAAATCTTAAAAAAGACAAAAAAAATGATATCTAGCCTGCAAATTGAAAACACATGAGATATTTCATTCTGCCATGTGATCAAAAATAACAAGAATGAAGGTTTTTAGCTCAATGGGCTAAGTTCTGCTTGAATACTGACATTTGTTAAAACATACACACGCTCAAATGAACCATGATAGTAAAAATCCTTAAAAAAACAAATGTCCACCTTTCAATGGGACTGAAGGGTTTAAAGAGTTAAAGAGTTGAGCTGTGATTGGTTGATGGGGATAATCTGCTCTCTTTGTGAGGATGTTAAAAGTGACGCGGCCTTAAAGCAAACAGCAGCAGGACAAAGTTATAAAACTACAGGACGCATCTCTTTCTCTTTTTATTCTGCCAGTGAGCTCTTGTTTAAACATTGTTTGTCTACATACTTTAGAAACTTTAGAAATTCAACTGTAAAATGTTTTAAACTGAAGTTTTTCCTTGTATGTGTTGACTTTGCCTTTGTCGTGACTGTGATGAGGGGAGGATGTTTCTCAGGATCGGACCCAAACAGCTCTGTGAGGACCAAAACTGTTTTTGTTAAAAATATTTAATAATAATATATTTGGTTCCAGACTGAGCTGCTGTGTGAAGCACTGACTTTAATCACTGGACATCATTTCATCCACGAGGGTCGGCACTTTGTGTTCATGACATGAACGTTAAGTTCAGTCTTTATTAAAAATACCTGAGAATAAGGGTGTGGAAATGTTGAATGTAAGATCTTTGATAATAAATGAATGTTTATTTATATTTACTTTCAATGATACATATGCTGTAGAGTTTTTACTTTTGTGAACTGAAGTGTTTTCATTTCTTTCATTGTTCAGTTTCTCTGGTTCTGCATCAGTGTTACTTCCTGTTTCTTCACTTGTTAGTTAATTATTATAATTATTATTTTTTGTCATCACTAACCATCTCACAATAATAATTTAAGAGCAGATTAGACACCAACATGGTCGTACTGCTGCTTGTTGTGTTAAAGATGATTTCATACTTTTTATACTCCTGTTGATGAATGATAATTTATGTATTATTTTATATAAATATTCCTTTTCTAGGGTCTGATGCTCTTTATACTGAACTGTTTTCATTGCAGATCAATAAATGAAAAAATATTAATCACTAAAACTGATTTTGCACTATTGTTTTTTGTCCATTTTGGTTTTTAAAATCCAGTGTCAGATTATTTAGATCAGCATTAATGTGGCTTTTTGTCGGATTGTTAAGGCTCCAGGAGCAGACACTTACACAGGTCACAGTTTTAAGGGTTTATTGAGGAAGGTTTGGAGATGGATGAGTGGATTCTTGGGAATGTTTGCCTCCTGTGGGATGTCCTGAAGTTTTGACGAGTCAGTAGATGGCAGGGGAAAAGGTTCAGATTAGTCGAGCAGGTGCTGTTGAGTGTGTGGAGGAATAATAATAATAGTATATGAGCTGCAGCAGGGTTCTTGTTCTGGGGCTGAAGATGATGGTGCAGGAGTTTCTGACCAGGCGGCTGATTGTCCAGTTAAGGCCTCACTGGGACCACACACACTAAGACAAGACATCTGCGCCCACAGATCTGCAGAAGCATCCAAAGCTGTTTGAAAAGTACATGGCTGATGTGACGTGGCTTCTCTCAGTTGGTAAATCTGAGTTGTTCACACGCCTGATGTCAAAGCAACAAATTCTGACGTCAATGGAAAACATAACAACCCAGCAGCTGAAAAGTGCATTCAGAAATCAAATACATCCTTCTCTTTAACATGGATTTTTCCACCATCAAAAAAAGGACTTTCAGTTTTTGAAGTTTCAGAATAATCAGGCGGAAATCCTGGAGGTGGAGCTGCATCTGTCAGGAGTCAAGAGAAACTTCCAGCAGATTAAATATTATAAACATTCTTTTGAGAAAGCAGATTATGAATAATTATAATAATAAAAAACTTTATTTGTATAATACTTTCAATATAAGGTTTTGCAAAGTGCTTTGACAGCGGGCAGGAGCATAGAGACAGCAAAGCACAAGAGCTTAAACAAAGAAAAAAACAAACAGGTCAATAAAAATCAGACAACATTTGAGATACGCACAAAGACAAAGAACCCTGACAATACAAGAATCCTGCTACATAAATGTGACCAACAGGACCAAAGTAAAAGCTAAAAACAAAACAATTATAAAAAAACTAATAAAGTAATAGAATAGAGATAACGAAAAGAGAAACAACGATAAAACTATAAGCTTAAACATTTTCTGTAAAAAGATTAAGAGTATAATGTTAGATTAAGCAAAAATAAAACAATCTGAATTAAAAGTAAACGAAGACACCATTCTGTTAACATAGCAAAGAAGTCAATCAAAATTGAGCTAAAATGGTGAGAGCGAAGCTAGCGAATAAAAGGCTAAAGGAAGAGTAAAATAGAGAAAGAAAGAAAATGAAATATTATAAAAGATGACATCACATGAAAGCAAGTCTTTAGAAGTGAGTTTTTAAAAGTTACTTAAAACAAGAGATGGACTCCAAAAGCCTTATTAGTTTGGTCTAAAACAAAGCCATTAGGGTTAGCTTTATAATCAAATTAGAGTGTATTATGTAAATAAAAAGCCTTAAAAATTAGTTTTTCACATGAGCGAGTGATCAGCCGTTGGCCACCCTCATCACAGTGTGATCAGTCTGGCTTATAAAGTCAGATCAACAGTCTCTACACTGGAATATAAAACTTACAATCATCCCAATAAAACACAAAGTTTCTCGTCTTACCTCACTGGGTCACCCTTTTCTCGTCTCTCCTGCTCTGATAGCTTCTCACTGTTCCCTCTGCTTCATGCTCAGTTAGAAACTAAAAGGCTGCACGTGTTCCTGAATCTGGCTGCAGCGTGGACTCTCAGGGGAAACAGACTTGAGCTAATGTATCAGTCTGACGACTAAAAGCAGCTTCGCAGTGCAGGTCTACATACTCACTCACCCAGGGTTCAGTGAGAGGGACCAGCTCAGGGTTAGGGGTTGAGCCCAAGAGCACTTTGGCTTATAACACTCAGAGTTTGACTCAAATCAGCAACCTAACAGTAACTGACCGAGTGAACTGCCAGAACAATACAGCCTACTACAACCGGATGTCCCTGAGTCTGCACACACTTCCTAAGCCCTCATGTGCCCACTTCTAAAATTAATCTCTGCCTGACGATTGTCGAAGTCCCTCCAATCTGAGTCCCACACGAGTGTCAAGTTCTTTGGTCCAAGTCTCAAGCAAGTCCCAAGTGTTATGCTGTTGTGGGCAAGTCAAGTTGAGTCAAGCCACAAGGTTTTTTCATCACAGTGCGTGTGTGCCAGTGCTTCTCACTTAGGCTACGTGACAAAAAAAAGAGGCAGCCTGTCTGAACCTGCTTGAGAGCACTACATACACACAGGCTGCTCTGGTGATACTAGAATGATATCCATGTGAAAAAAAACATATGCTACAATTTTTTAATATTGTCTCAAGTCAAGTCGAGTCTGGAGTTTTTATCTCCCAAGATAAAAGTTGAGATCAAGGGTTCTAATTTCATAGACCAGGTGCAGAGCAGGTGCGTGAACCTGCTCTGCGCACTTTGCAAGTTTCCTGCATGGCGCATAGAGGCGCATCGACGCTTCCATCCCTGCCAGAGAGAGAGAGGAGAGAAGGCGTGAGGGGGTTTAACACAGCCAAGTGTCATCTTTACCAATCAAGCCCTCTCCTTGCCTTTAAATGTGCAGCAGTTGAGGCGCAGTGACAATTTCAACTCTTCTCCGTAGCCTCGGTACGCTGGCGGTGCAGTCATCCTCCACTGTTCTGAATCCCTGGACCAGGGGAGGAAAGGCCCCCCTGGCCCCCCCTTCTCCAACCAGCAGTCCAACTACTGATATATAAATAATCACTTTCTCTTTCAAGGAGGAAGAGAAAGGAGACACGCTGAAAGACATTTTTTTTTCTCATGACTGATTTTGTGTATGTTTACTGTGACTGAATAAATTGTTGCAAAAACCATGTATAAACGGGAGGCATATAAGCACCATATAAGGTGATCTCTCCTGTGCGCTCTGCTGCTTTCCCTGATATACGGCACAAGCAGTTCGGCCTCTCTCTGTCATAAATCCTGTAATGTCTCCTCCTTGAGCTCAAAGTGGTATCCATGGTGTAAGGCTGTATTATGTGGCACGCTTGACAAAAAATGTACTGACACTCTTTGTCGACGTGTGCGCACATGTGCGCCTGTCACCAAATTACAGCTGATAGGGGGGAGCCAAGATGGCAGCCTTGTGAGAGGATGTGTGTTTCCACGCTCCGCTAGAAAACTTCCAGGGTATGCATTTGACTGCCGAAAACTCTAATTTCTGTGGCAGATGATGCGTGAACTGTATGAGTGATTTAGTTAACAACATTCTCTTCGAATGACAAAAAACAAGAACAAAAAGAACAGAAAACCGCGCTTGTCTCCAACAGTTCTCCAAACATCGAATATGGAGGCAAAAGAACTTGCCCAAGAGCCGATATCTACTCCGAGCTGCCTTTGAGTGGAGACGACGTGAGATGGTTTGAAGCGGACACAGAAATACCAAACCTTTCTGACCCCCTTGCTTTCCCTCTCTTGGCGACGCCGGAGAAAACCAAGAAAAGAACTCGTGAGTCCCAACATGGCGACCGTGGCGGAAGAAAAGGTAACGATGAGATTCTGGATGCTATACACGCGCTTACGAGCAAGCAGGATGAAACTCTCCGTAAAGTTTCTGCCATAATGTGCACCACCGAGGTTACCTCCAAACAAGTGGAAGAGCTTACAACAACGGTCAGGCAGCTCACCGCAGACATGCAACAGCAGAAACGGTCGTTGGAAAAAGTAAGTGACATTACTGCTAAACTTCAATCTGAAAACAAACGACTAAAGCAAGCCATTGCCGACTGTCAGTGGTACAGCAGGAGGTGGTCCCTGAAGGTGCACGGCGTACAGGAATCTAAAGACGAAAACATTCGAGAAAAGATCATTGATATTGTAGAAAGGATGGCTCCAAAGCTCCGTGACAGTCTAAAAGATGGAATTGACATTGTACACTGTGTGGGGAGGCTGAGGGAAGACGGCGTAACCCGGTCAACTATGGTCCTGTTTGGCATGCGACGCCTCCGTGACGCCATCTGGAGAGGCTCCAAAGTCCTACACACCAATCGCCTGTGGATCACCGAGGTCCTGTCACCGGAGGACCGAGCTGCTCGGGAGAAACTGTGGCCCTTGGTAAAAAAAGGCGAGGGAGGAAGGAAAAAAAGCATCGTTCCGAGGTGCATCAGCTGTCATCAACGGGAAGATCGTGGACTGTTCGGAGGTTTTTGAAATAACTTAAATCCACTCTCCTCAAATCAGTGTAGTGTAACACAGGTTTAATAACAGCTAGTTAAGCTATGCTTTGGCGACCTTTTATGGAACTCTTTAACTTGAGCCATGTCAATTCTGGATTCTTATTTGTTTATTTATTTTCTGATTAATGGATGGAGGTCTACCTTTATATTTTCACTTGTTTATCACCTATAGGGTTTAAATACGTTGTACAATGCTTGCCTTTTCATTGTGATTCTTGCCAGATTTATATGGCAGTTCATTGCTACCTTGTTTAGAAGATTTTCTTCGAGTTTATAGCACATTCAGGTATGGATTTAATGTTTAGACAGCTTAATGTCATGTCTTTAAATGTAAGAGGTATTCGGGACCAAACTAAGAGGAAAGCATTGTTTTTATTTTGTAAAAGATCTGAGGCTGATATAATCTTATTACAAGTAACACACTCAGGTGACTCTGACTTTTGGACTTCTCAGTGGGGGAAAGGAGTTTATTTTAGTCATGGTTCTAAGCAATCAGCTGGAGTGGCAACTCTTCTGCACAAATTTAAAGGGGATATCTTGGACAATATACTTGACGATGGTGGCAGATGGATAATAGTAGTTATCAAACAGGACAATATTGTATTTGTCACTTGTAATATTTATGGGTTTAATTCGCATGCAGCCAACAAAATTTTATTTGATAACATTACATCTAAACTGAAAGTTTTGAGTAGAAAATACACAACACAAATTCTTTCATAGTTTTAGGTGGAGACTTCAATGAAAGCCCTGATGATATGGAGGACAGAGACCCCTCGAGGGTTAAGTGTTCCACCCAAGGTAACAGTCTCATTAATTCCCTATGCTTAAACTTAGCTTTGACAGATGCATGGCAGTTTTTCAACCCAGGATTAAAAGATTTTACATGGAGTAACAGAGGGTTAACTTTAAAGTCTAGAATAGATTTGTTTCTAATCTCTTCCTCTTCCCTCCAATATGTTAAGGATGTTACTCATGCCTATGCACCTCTGTCAGATCATAAACAGGTCACTCTGAAAATGGGGACGGCTCAAGAACAACAGGGTATGAGGGGATATTGGAAACTTAATAACAGTCTTTTGAATGATGATACTTTTAATATATCTGTAAAATAAGAGATTCAAGATATCTTTCAAAAGAATACGAGTTCCAATTATAAGGAGAGGTGGGAATTTTTTAAGTACAAAATTAGACAAATTGCTATCAAACAGGAGCACGAAACATCTCTTTTTGACAAAGTCACTCAATTATTGCTAAAGGATAACATCAACCCAGAAGAAGAACTTGAGCTAAAACACACCCAAATCCAGATAGACAAAATGTATATTGATATGGCAAAGGGTGCCTTCATCAGATCAAGAGCTAAGTGGCTGGAGGAAGGAGAAAAAAACAGTAGCTATTTCTTTGCTTTGGGAAAACGAAATGCGAAAAGGAATTCAATTACTGCCCTTAATATTGAAGGCTCCCTCTCCAAAGATCCTCACCAAATCTCAGAATATGTGAGCTCCTTCTACGGAATTCTTTACCAAGTCCAATTACAAGGAGCAGTGTAGCAAGAGCTTCTTTGGAAATATCATCCAAACATCCCTCTTATCAGTGAAGAATATAAAATGACATGTGACTCTGACATAACTTTGGATGAAGTAAAAAAAGCTTTATTTTCTATGAAAACTGGCAAATCCCCCGGTGTCGATGGATTGTCCGTCGAGTTTTATGTTCATTTTTGGGATTTAATTCAGGATGTCTTATTGAGGATGTATAAAGAATGTATAAGTCAGGGTAAAATGTCAACTTCAATGAAACAAGGAATTATTTCTTTGAAACCTAAACCTGAGAAAGACTCCCTATTGATTGATAACTGGCACCCCATTACCTTGTTGACTGTTGACTATAAAATTTTGGCTTCGGTATATACAAACAGACTAAAATCAGGTCTAGACACCATAATAGCAGAAACACAAACAGGGTTTATGAAAAACCGACATATTTGTGGTAACATCAGGCTTGTGTTGGATCTAATAGACTATGCTGACAATATTGACTCAGAGGCTTTTATTTTATTTCTAGATTTTTATAAAGCCTTTGACACGGTTGAACATAAATTTTTGTAAAGAACCATAAATTCTTTTGGTTTCGGAAAATCATTTGTTAATGTCGTCAGCATGTTTTATAAAGACATTACTAGTTCTGTTATAATAAATTACCATACTTCTCAAAGATTTCCAATTAATAGAGGTGTCCGACAGGGTTGTGATATCTCTCCCTTCTTATTTATTTTAGTAACAGAACTATTAGCTGTCAGTGTGATGAGAGACACAACTTTTAATGGTATCAGAATTTTTAATAGAGAGATAAGAATTTCGCAGCTAGCGGATGACACTACTCTCTTCTTGAAGAATAAGGAACAGCTGAACATTGCCTTTAAAATTGTAGACAATTTTTCTTCTGCCTCTGGCTTGAGACTGAATAGATCTAAATGTGAACTGTTACCACTCCATTATTGTGCTGATCTTGTTATTGACAACATCCCAGTTAAACAGACAGTCAAGTATTTAGGTATTCATATAACTAAGAATTTAACAGCAAGACAACAACTTAACTTCTCAACTAGATTACAGAAAACCAAATCAATATTTAACTGTTGGCTACAACGGGATTTATCCGTTTTGGGTAGAGTGTTGATTTCTAAAGCAGAAGGCCTGGCTCCTTTTGTTTACCCATCCCTGCCCTTATATGTAAAGGACTCAACTGCCAAGCAAATAAACAAAACCTTTTTAGATTTTACATGGAAAAACAAAACTCACAGATTGAAAAAGAACGTGCTATCAAACCCTAAAGAAGGAGGAGGCCTTGACATTTTGGATTTTTCTGATGTGATTAACACTTTCAAAATTAATTGGTTAAAAAGATGTATCAGTTGCCCTGATTCCATTTTCTTTTTTATCCCAAACCATATTTTTAACAAGTTGGGAGGTCTTTTGTTTTCATTACGATACAACTATCTCCCAAATAAATTACCTGTTAAGCTCTCCAATTTTCACCAACAATCACTTCTGGCTTGGAAACTCTCATTTGTCCACAACTTCTCCCCACATAAAACCCTGATTTGGAACAACTGTAACATCCTTATTCGTAATTAGTCTATTTTCTTTCCTATGGTTTGACAGAGGTATCCATCATGTTCTTTGCTTGTTTGATGACAACGGTAACATGCTTTCATACACACAATTCATGATTGCTCATAATTTTCCTGTTCCCTTTAAAGAACATAAATCCCTTACTGGTGCTATTCCTAATGGTCTAAAGCAGTTGATTAGAAATCATTTGTGCTTCGGCACAAAGGATATATCTTTACCTCTATTAACTTTAAATGGTGTAAACATACTGGATAGAAAATGCACTAATAAGCATGTTCGCCGTTTTCTTCAAAACAGCAAATCGGTTATTCCAAAAGGGAAATTTTATTGGAGAGCCTTGGTACTTGATATAAATTGGAAAAGATCATGGCTATTATCTCATAAATATTGTATTTCTAATAAAGCAAACGAAGTTCATTTTAAAATTTTGCATAATATATATCCCACAAAAGTTTATATTGCCAGATTTTTTGATGTCAACACCTCTTGCTCTTTTTGTAATCTTGAAATTTAAACTGTCCCCCATCTGTTTTTTGATTGTCCTGTGACCCAGATCTTCTGGAGGAATTTTGCTTCTCATTTTCTTCAATGTCATGATATAACTCATTTATTCACATTGAAAGACATTATCTTTTATTTTGATTATTCAAAGAATAAATCATTAGAATTTGTGATAAATTTCATTATCATAAATGCAGAGTCTTTTATTCATAAACAAAAATGTTCTCATGCAGCCCCGGTCTTTACACATTTCACACAGGAATTTAATATGCTTCTTAAATCTTTGAAATTAGTTAAAAATAAGAAAAATGAAATCTTACTGAACAAATACTATACCTTCTTCCCCGAATCCTCTTAATGTCTTTATTTTTATAATTTAATTTAATTTTTCCTTTTTTTTCCTTTTTCCTAATGTCCTTATATTCTGTTGTATTCATGTTCAGAGTACTGTTATCTGTTACATATATGTATCTATATATCTATATATCTATATATATATATATATATATATATATATCTATATATATATCTATCTATATATATATATATATATATATATATATATATATATATATATATATATATATATATATATATATATATATGTATGTATGTATGTATATAGCTTACACTATGTTAAAACTGGCTACTGTGTGTAATACTGTTTAGTCTTCTGCATTGCACTTTTGCCAATAAAGATATTAAAAAAAAAAAATTACAGCTGATAGCAGCTGGAAAAAGAAATGTGTCTGTAAACCTGCTGCCAACCTCACCTCCCATATTTAACATAACATACAAATAAAATCTTAACCCTTTAAGGCCCAAGACCATAGATTATATAGCTGGAAAATTGTAATTTTTTGAGCTGAAATGTTTGTTTCACTTTCTGCTAAAATCCTAAAAATATAAAAATGTCCATAAAATTCAACATGTAGAGTTTTTGTATCTCTTTTGATACATTAGGTGTTTTCGGCAAATGATAATCCATTTGAGGACATTTTTATCATTTATCTGATTGTATTCAGATGTTTTTTGGTCATTTGTTAATCATATTGAGTAGATAGAGGTATTATAAAAGTATGTATCAAATATGATACAATTGGCTATATAGCGTCAAAGTGAATTATTTCTCACTCATTAGATTTATTTACCAGCAATGTCAGTGGGAAACACCAGCTCACTTTTGAAGAAGAAATGTACATTTCTGGAAATTTTCAGTTTGAACTTGAAGCTTTTACAAACACAGCTTTAATGAGAATGATGTCTGACTAAACTTATGTTAATATAAGAATCTTGGATAATTCAGGACAGATTTCCTTCTCCAAGATGCCTCACAGCCTCTCTGCCAACACTTCAGGCCTTTATCAAATCTCACAATACAAACATTTGCCAGTTTGAACTTTAACGACGGAAACAGCTGTTTGAAACCTGATAGGTTTTTGTGTACCCCTTACGTCTCTTTGCATACCCCTGGGATGATGAGTACCCCATTTTGGGAATCACTGGTCAACATGATCACCATGGTTGCTTGTGTGTTGGGGGCTGCTTATTCTAGTCATGTATACAATCATTGTTCAGCACAATTGTTTATGCCACTCTGCGATCGTCTCTAAGCACTGACAGATGTAGCCATGTAAACTCCTCCACTTTTCTTGACAGATCCTGCCCCAGCAGTCATAGACTGTAAACTCCGGGCCATGTTTGGGGGAATGGAATCTGTGGGATCAAGTTTGCTCTCAGTTGATCTGGCAGCTGATTTAGTAACCGAGGAAAAGATTGAGACACCCTGTGAACACACGAATGAAGCGGCTAAACCTTTAATACCTAATCAGTTTGTCCGTGGTTGGAGGAGGTGGTTGTATATATCAATGCATATGTGCATCCATAAAATAAAGAATCTTATGCTCTATTGTAAAGTGTCTTGAAATAGCACTTGTTATGAATTGCCCTGTGCACGTGTTTGTACCTGCAGACAGAGTGGACATGACTGATTTAAGGTCAGAAGTCGATCCCACAGCCTAACCAGCTGTTTTTATTCATACCTGTCAAACTGCACAGCTCACTGATCCGACCGAGCTGAGGAAAGCATGTGTGTCTTATCAGGGAGATGAAGCTGATCTCTGCTCCGTAGATAAGACTCACATAAATGACCACAAAGGTTCCTGATCCATCCCCCTCTCAGACTGTTGTTCTCCGGATCATTCTGAAGCACCGGCTCTGAATCCTGAGGACGCTCAGAGCAGAGGAGGATGGCTGAGAGAGGGGACGACCACCGACACAAAGGGGCTGAAGGAAGGAGAAACAGGTCAGCTACAGTCTCAGTGGTCTCATGTTAACGCTCTGCAGAGTTTAGAGGAATGTTCTGACCTGCAGGACTTTGTGGGTCTCATGATGTTTAATCTGACTGTCTCTCTGTTCCTCCAGTGCAGGGTCGCAATCCACCAGCCGAAGACAAAAGTCAGAGAAGAACATTTATCTTGGATGTCTGACAAAGAAACAGCTGATAATCCTATCTGTGGCTGTTGGACTCTGCGTCCTGCTGGTTATCTGCACTGTCCCCGCCGTGCTTTTAACCAGGAAGTCAGGTTTGTGCTCAGACTTCTCTGAAAGACTTTCTGCTTGGTTTGATTTGTTGGATGAGTGGGTTTGATCAGAAAGAGATGGGCCTTCCTGCACCTTCTACAAGTTCAGCTGGACTGATCAATCCTCAACAGCAACACAAACATGTTGAATATCTCCACAATAGTCTTATTTTATTTCATTTATTAAAGGAATTAATTTGTTTGTCTCCATCTGACATCAACTATGCTGAGGTGAGGTGAACCAGAGAAAAATCTTTAAGATGCCCAACACTAGGTGAAACAGTCCCAGCCTAATGATCTTTTTCTCTGGATCTTCCTAACATGTTTACCAGTCAAGATGAGCGTGGATATAATGCTATTGATAATGTTGAAATATGATCAAGGAAGGTAGATGGGCACTGAAAGATGATTTATTGATAATACACTGCCTGGCCAAAAGAAATGTCGCCACCTGGATTTAACTAAGCAAACAGGCACAAGCCTCCTATTGGATAACCACTGCATGGGTGTTTATCTTTTAGCTGAAACAAGTTATTTAACCCCAGCTGATGCAATGAGCAGCTTCTCATTTCTTAAACAACCATGTCAAAGACACATCCTGTGGTCGTGGAAAAGATGTTAGTCTGTTTAAGAAGGGTCAAATCTTTGGCATCAAGCAGAGAAAACATCTAAGGAGACTGAAGAAACTACTAAAACTGGGTTAAGAACTGTCCAACACATTATTAAACACTGGAAGGATAGTGGGGAACCATCGACTTCAAGGAAGAAATGTGGTCAGAATAAAATCCTGAATAATGGTGATCGGTGAATCACTTAAACATTTGGCCAAATCAAATCAAAGAAAAACAACAGCAGAACTCAGGGGTGTGTTTAATAGTGAAAGTAAGAGCATTTCCACACACACAATGTGAAGTAAACACAAGGGATTGGGACTGAACAGCTGTGTAGCCTTAAGAAAACCACTAATCAGTAAGGCTAACCAGAAAAAGGCTTCAGTTTGCTAGGGAGCATAAAGATTGGACTGTGGAGGACTGGAAGAAGGTCATGTGGTCTGATGAGTCCAGATTGACCCTGTTCCAGAGTGATGGGAGCATCAGGGTAAGAAGAGAGGCAGGTGAAGTGATGCACCCATCATGTCTAGTGCCTACTGTCCAAGCCTGTGGGGGCAGTGCTGTGATCTGGGACAAATCTGTGACATTGGAGAAGTTTATTGAAACAATGACACAGAGAATGAGACTGTAATCAAAGATAAAGACCGTCCAGTGAAACATTACAGTGTGTGACTTTGTTTCTAGGTGGCCCCATTTTTTATTTATTTTTTGGCCAGGCAGTGTATTTTCATCTTTCCTATTTGCACCCTGCAAATCTTTTTTGGCTGTTGCTGTCAATGCTGTGAAATTTTGGTCCTTCAAAGAGCAAATTGCCCGTGTCACTGTTATGTCTGCGTATTTCATGCCCATCCCAGCAGCCCAAAATTGTGTAAGGGTAAGTGGAATTTCTACAGCCTGTTAATAATGGGGAGATTTTCACTTTTGCTAATGTTGGACTTTTACCTGGAGAATTACACTAAAGGAATCTAAAACAGAGAGAACAGGTGGAAGGCTTGATACAGGGTCAAGCCTTCCATACTTACATAGCCTTTTTTCTGATTTTAATGCTGCAGCAGTTCGATGGCGAGTCGAACAGGAGTGTGGAGAGGAGTACCCCTGCTGTGTGCCATGGAAAAGGGAGAAGAGATCAGAGTGCTGTGTTCACTGAAGCCTGAGGAAAAGAATATAATAATAATTAACCCAAGAAATAAACCCACCACTAAACCCAAACCTCTGAAAGGAGGAGAAGCGATAGGGTAATTCCACTCTGTCGAAGGTCTTCTTGGCTTCGAGTGATATCACAACCTCAAGGAAGAGGTTTGGACTGTTAATGATGCCGAGAAGCATCTGACTTTGGAGATTTGCCTCCCCTGATGAACCCTGTCTGATCCTCCAAGACTACTAACGGCCTGATAGGTTAAAGGCAGTGATTCCCAAACTGGGGTACGCGAAGTGACATAGGGGGTATGTCAATGTCTGTCAGGTGTTAAGCAGCTGTTTCAGTGGTTAAAGTTCAACCTGGCAAATGTTTGCACTGTGAGATTTTAAAAAGACCTGAAGTGTTGGCAGAGGCTGGATATATGGACATAAAAGTGACAGTAAAATGACTTAAATGAAGAGTTCATCCTAACTTGGTCTGATACAAATGTGTCAAATAGTTTATTTATTAATTATAATTCCTTACAAACTAATGTTTTCTGAGCTTTTGACATTTCCTGTAAATTTGCAGTTTTAAAAAAGAGTGAGGATAATTTAA
This sequence comes from Scarus forsteni, assembly GCA_036419115.1. Taxonomy (NCBI): domain Eukaryota; kingdom Metazoa; phylum Chordata; class Actinopteri; order Labriformes; family Labridae; genus Scarus; species Scarus forsteni. The sequence goes on along the minus strand of JAZDUH010000087.1, from coordinate 1,300,458 downwards.
TGAACTGCAGTAGCAGCTTTAATTGACTTCAGTTCTGTGTTTTGCTCATATAATTATTATTTTTTTGTGTTTTGTTTCCAGTTTGAAATGTGAGTATGAATTCTAATGAGAGCCAAAGATTCATGTTTGTTGTAGTTATCGGCTTAGCAATAATGTTTCTTTTTATTGCAGCAATAAGCACGATGAACTTGAGAATGACTGGTTAGATTAGATTATATTAGATTAGATTAGATGGGACTTTATTAATCTCTGGAGAAAGCTCTCTCTTAAGATTCCAGCAGTACAGTGTCAGAAACACAGAGGGTAAAAAAGCACACAGGATACAAGGAAAGTTAAAAGTAGAAACAAACATAAATACAATGGAAATAACTGTGACATGGTCCCCGTGGTCACCAAAGTCACCATCCAGCTTTCACTGATGCTCAGACATTCAGATAATGTCCCAAAGTACACAAACTAAACTTTGTTTCAGTTATTATTAAAAGTCTGAGAAAGTGCCTGAGGTGCACGTTATCAGGCCTGATCACACTCACAGGCTGTTTCATTAGCTGTAATCTTCATGTTAATGAATATAAACTGTCCAAAGTTCAGCTGGATTAGAGTGTTTACAGTCGACGATCACACAGATGGTTAATTATAATCACATAATGCAGCGTATGATCAACACAGCTCAGCTCAGAGATAACAGCACCTCACGTTCCCAGACTTTGGCAGTAACTCATTACTTAAAATGAACTTCTATGATATTCTTTTATTCAGTTACTGTTAAATACAGGGAATATTTCAACACCAATATTATCCCAATAATTAATCAAAGTAATACTTAACTCACTGTCAGTTTAAGCAAATGTTTCTTCTTTTGGATTCCAGATGAAAACCTCTGATGAGCTCCATCAGGTCAACACTTTGACGGCTTCTCTTGTTGTCTTGGTGGTCATCAGGCAACATGATCTCTAGTAAAACTAGAAAAGCTCTAAGACAGCACAGACCTCCACCAAGCAGCACAGTTAAAATATATTACCACCAGATCCAGAGCCAGGATCCAGACCAAACTCAGCACATACATGGATAATATTATCCTGCACCAGCACTTAATATCACCTAAAATTTTGATTTCATATGAGTTACTGAATGGCGTTATTGGAATTTCCCATTAAAAGTTCAATGTTTGTTTGTCTGTGACGTCACTCTGGATTCAGATGAAATTTATCGTGATGATAGAGACATGGACCCTATACCTGTTCAGCCCCAGCCTCTTATTAAGCCTTCTGCTCCAAAACTACATGCCCATAAAGAAAAGAGTTTATCCCTGCAACTACAAGATCTATTTGAGTAATTTCAGTGCTGTAATGAAGGGAACACTGGTGAGATTTGTTCATATGTGTAAATATCAGTGTGTATGTTACTGGGACAGAGTAAACTAGAAAAGCACTCGGAGAGCGTAGACCTCCGCCAGCGCCACAATTCTCACCCATATCGTAATTTTCACCATAAATTTTAGTCCTACCTTTATTTCATCGAAATATTTAGATTCCTTGACCATGAAAACACACAAATAGCAATGGGATTCATAATGATATCTATTTTAGTTCAGTAGTTATTCACAAAAATCACATTTTTCACCATGGCGGCCAGATGCTGATCCGGATCAACACCAAAATTGAATCAGTTCTTCCTTTTCCTATGCTGAACATTTCCTGAAAATTTCATCAAAATCCATCCATTACTTTTTGAGTTATTTTGTTCACAGTCAGACAGACAAACTCTCCTGAAAACATAACCTCCTTGGCGGAGGTAATAGCTATAGAATGCAGCATAAAGATTTCAATACCGCCTTTAAAAAAAATACACATTTATCGTGAATACCCCTTTGTAATGATGTAGTATCAGCATTAGATCTTTAAAAACTAATAATGAATCTTTCCCCCATAGTCTTTGAATCCCTGGGTACATGGGCTCAGGTGCGAGAACACTTTGGCTGGCAAGCTGGCTCACTATACTCTCCTATCATGGCAAATCATCAGTTTCCCCCTCACTTTTTTGCTCTGGCTTGACGAAGGTATCGTCTCATTTAAAGATCTGTACATAGCAGATACTTTTGCCTCATTTGACCAGCTCAGAGCAAAGTTTGATCTACCAAATTCACATTTTTTAATATTCCTACAGGTTTGGGATTGGATTCAGAAAAAGACACAATCATTTCCTGCAACAACAACCCATGGATACTCTGTTTACAACAGCTCCATCTGACAAAGGCATCATATCTGCTATATATGTAAAACTCTCATCCTTATAGTTATCATCTGCTGATGCATTGACAGAAGCATGGCAGGCGGATCTAAATTTACAAATTACACACAGGGCTGACAGCGCACTGACCCCCCCCCCCCCACCAAACATTGGATCAGAGATACACTACAATTGCTGAAGCTAGAAAAGAAAGACAGGCTCTATAATGTCCTGATGACAATTTAGCAGGATATGGCAACCTTTTATTAGATATCTTCTTGAACAAACATAAGTTTTGTCATTTATCTCATGTATAAAGTCTCTAATTAATCCTGAAAAACGCATGTTTGTGTCTCAAACACACTGCATGCTATGCTTTGTTTTGTTTTTTCATCATGCAACCTGCAAGTTAATCATTGTTAATTTTTTTGTGGTGAATGACTCCTGAACATGTCTAAAGTCAGTGATACTTCAGTAGAGTGTTTGGGATGCTGGTTTTGCAGAGCGGTGAGTAACCAGGCATGTCCAACATCCACGCTTCAGCTCAAGTCTATGACCAGTTTGCAGAATCCTCTACCACTCTCTCTCTCACTCGCCTTCCCAAGCCTATCCACTGTCTCCTTCTCTCCTGCCAATAAGGGCACAAAAATCCTCCAAAGTAATCTTAGAAAAAGAACTGAATCAGTATTTAATAATCACTCATTTTTGTTGTAAAACCTCCTGATCCCCCTCCTGAGTCACAGCTGCTTCAAAGCATGTTTCAGCCCTAAACTCAGACCTGTCCTCATGTTTTTTGTCTCCCCCATCAGACTCCGTAGCTGCTGTCCCATCATATCCCACGGATGGAGACATGCTGGACTTCCTGGTCAAGTTGGGTGTCATCAGTGAGCGTGATGGCCTCCTGGCATCCTGGTATCACCGAGCCAACAGCAAAGAAGAAATGAACAACGCTCTGACAAGTAAAATGCTCATTAATGACATCCTGATAGGCTGAAGAGAGACAGCACTGAGTCATAGTGGTGTTTGGAGAATAATGGACTAATAAAAGCTCCCCCTTAAAATGGCCAAAGTACACAGAAAGTTCTGATTAAGGTCCTGATCTACCAAGAGCCTAAATAACGAGTGGTAAAATACTGTAGCAAAACTGAAAAAGTACATGTGCCATTAGAGGGTGTGTTGGGGGTGGACTACTCTGACTAACAGTTATAAAAGTGGTGCAGACCACCCCCTTTAAATGAGGATTTGTGTGTCCTACTGGCTGCCACCAAAGAGATTTTGGGAGAGCAACAATGAAGTCTGAAGCCATGAAGCTGGAGGCAAATAATCACATTGGTGACCTCCAGAAAAGACATCTCAGAAGAAATGTGATTTGGGAGGCCATCTGTGAAAAGCACACAGCTCAAAAGTGCCATTGCTGGATAGACAATATGTCTCTAATTTTATTTCTGACAGTCCAAATGCGTTGACACGTGCACAGAAGATTCCCTCTCTTCCTTATCTGTCATTGCACCGATGCCTCCCTCTCACCACTATGACCACAGCAATGCATAACACTGTGCCAGTTTGCACCTGCATTTCTAATGTGCTAAATATAGATGCAAAACACCAAGCACAGTCAGTCTGGGCTTTGATAAATCACATTGTGGTTCATCTGATCATCTTCGCGTGTCTGCATATTCATGAAGGCAAACATGCTGCATGGATTGTGTGTGCTACCTTGCTGATTTGACAGATGAAATCCTTGGTGCAGCCGGTTAGATCAAGTTCATGGGCGCTATCAAGTTTGGACATGTTTTCATACAGGCAAAGCTTTAGTAGATCAGGCCTTAAGTGTATTTGTGGTTATTTCTAGGCAAAGAAAAATAAAGAAAACTGATGCAAGTCTAACTAGCACACCTGCGGGGTTCTGACGGGCCCTCGCCCCATGTGTCACCGACGCCCTGGTGCACCCCCATTCCTCTCCAGTCACTGACCTATGCAACTTTGCTTGTCATGTGAGGTAACCATTTGTCCATTGGAAGTAGCATGCTTTTGAGTTTTTTTCTGACAAGCTGTTTTAAAAAAAATTCAAAGTGTGGAAGGGCGCCATAGCCACACCCTTTAACCTCCCAGTCAGATTTTTTGACATAATGTGCTCCAAGGTCTCAACTCCAAAATTAACTTTTGACTTTTTCTAGTCACTGACTAGTCAAAGCTGCTCTACACCACAGGTCACTTTCACCCATTCACCCTGACGGGTGGAGATTCACTAACACCCTTTAATCCCCATTTACATGCCACTGACGCAGCAGTCGAAACAACTTGGGGTTGAGTGTCAAGCCCAAGCACTCATGGTCACATGACCTGAAGCTGGGCTTGAACCTGAAACCTCCTGATTACTGACCAAGCGCACTATCAGACTGCACCGCTGACGCCCCTGTTATTTCCAGCAGAGCAGCAGACCAGCCAAAGTTCATGTTATCACATTATTAAAGCAGAATTAGGATCATTTTAGTATGCATGCACAGAAGGTTCTTATTCACTGCTTACAGTCTGAATGGTCAATAAATCCCAGACTCTCTCATATTTTATTGTGATAAATCAAAATATATTTTAGGGTTTAAAGCCACCCTACTCCAGGTGTAGAGCCATGCTGAGATGATACTTTAGTCTCTAGACCTGCACTGAGAAACAGATTTCTTATCCACAGCTTTGAAGTTCATAAACTCTTTTGTACCCATCCTTTTAGTCTCTAAATAAAGTTCTTAAACTCCCTCCGTCTCTCTCCTTTCAGATGATTCAATGATCCTGGAGGCAGACGTCACCCTGGAGGGTTATGGAACAGCCAATGAGACGCAGACCCCTATCATGGCCCACCCCCCTGACATATACAGTGACAACACTCTGGACCAGTGGTTAGATGCTGTTCTGGCCTCTAGGAAAGGTAAAAATTCTGAGTAATAAATCTGATAACGAAGAGCCTCAGTAATGTAGATTTAATGCTCCATGACTCCCTGCAGGCATCAAATTGGACTTTAAGGCTCTGGCGTCTGTGGGTCCTTCACTGGACCTCCTGAGGGCGAAGAACAGCAGCGGAGGAATAAACAGACCCGTGTGGCTCAATGCCGACATCCTCCGAGGTCCCAATACACCCGCCTTCATGCCCCAGGTCAACGGGACCAGGTAAAACAAAAAAAAACAGCAGAGGACTTTTCACTTCTGTGGTGAAGAACAGCACTTAGAACAGAAGAAAATCAATTTAATGTGATAAAATAAAAAAAAATGTTGCTGAATTGAAGCAAAACTAGATATTAAATTCTGATTCCCAATGAAAATTTTTAGTTTTTTGGAAGCTTCTTTATTTTGCTGTTTGTGAAAGAGTGACATCAATGATACAAGAAAGAGAAAAGAAAGAGGAAAATTAAATAGAAAAGGACTTAATGGTTATAAATGGACAAAATATAGATGCATACAAACAAGGAAGGATATAGACATATGTCGTTGTTGTGAGGCTCTACTGGGGAGGTCAACTTTCATGTCAGACCAAAAGAAAAGACAAAAAGAAGAAACAACAACTGATGTAGCCTTTATGTATAACCATGTACAGCCATGTGCACACGTGTAGTATCATTAAGCTTCTCCTATGTTACACTTAATGGAGTGGAGTGCCAGTTTTAGAAAAGCATTAATAAGAATGTTAATCCCATGTTTTGTGTGTCTTTGTCCTGTTTCTTGTTTTTTGTAATATGGTTGTTTATAAATTTTAGAACATTGTTGCAGTGAATCCTTTCAAATGTAAGACAGTAGATGAAGGTGGTGAGGGTATTTAAAACACCTGGAACAAAGATTGTGCCATGAAGACTCAGTGGGCAGTTATGAAAATTCCAACCTAATAAATCCGCCTAACATTAACTGTGCCGTACTTGCTTAGTCAGAACTGTTCCTCCATGTGGTCCACTCGTAGATCACAGGGAGCCGGATCACTCAGTAGGGTTCAGAGAGACCACCTTCTCTCTGTTACCCCTTTCAGACTGGCCAAAAAACTTGCTTAAACCCGGTAACAATTGGCTCCTGTTGGCAGTTTGAAAGGGTTTGATTTCGACCCTGATTGACTGACCCTGCAAGCGATGCAAGTTTTTTATCGGCTCGCCTCCGATCAGCTTCAGTGGGAACATCTCACATTGGTTGACCCGCTAATTTTTGGATGACGTTCCTGCCGTCTCAGCAACAAATTCCATCCACCTTTGAATCATCAGCACCGAGTTCGTACATTTTTAAAGAGGGACAAAAGTACAGAAAACTGTGTCAGTGTCCTCCATGCTCCTCTCCATTGTTTACATGTATTGTTTGATCGTGCTGATGATGTCATCAACATGATGACATCATCATGATGCGCCAGAGGAAAAAAAAACAGCCACACAGCTCGTCTGCAGCCAATAAGACCGAGTCTGCTGACAGTGGGAAAAGAGTCACTTGCAGAATGTTAGCAGGTTAACCCATGTTGAAAAAAACCTGCAATGTTATAAAACCCCTCATTTTAGTGTGAATGTTTCACATCAGTCATCCCTGTCAGAAGTAGCAACCAGCACATTTTAAAAGATGAATGAAGTTTAACATTAATTAAACAAACTTCTGCTTGAAAAAATAGAGAGTTGGAGCTACATGTAATAATAATGAAATTATAATGCAAAAAAATGGTCAGAGGTAATTGAATTCACTTTTCTGTTAGTTCTGTGTAGATAAACCAGGAATTATTCATTCTAGACGTCATGATAAATTTACGTTTTGTGGCTTTTTAAACAAAATCTCTTGTCCGTGGCCCACTACAGACAAACTTTTGTCCTCTTCATGTTGACCTGATTATAATCAGAACTGGTGCAATCTGATTGCTTGGGAAGTCTTACACACCCACAATCTTAAAAAGATAGAAACAATTACCAGATTATGATAAATATAATGAACACACAAACCTTTTTGCCAAAAAATCCTTTTGTTCAGTGCATGTGAACGGCCCAATCTGATTCATTTAGTTCTGTTTCATCTGCACAATAGTAGAGTATGACATTAGGCACAGAAGAAGACAGAAGGAAGAGAGAAACAGCAAAAGGATGGAGGTGTAAGGCTGGAGTCAATTTCAAGGTCAACAAAACCAAACACCTGAACATAATTCATCAGTCATCAGTCAGAGGGATTTAAGGGATCTGTAAATGACTGAGTTGGAGTTTAGCGGAGGAGCAGCACAGAATTACTTTATACAGAGGGACAAAACTACAGCAGGAGAAAAGCCAGCATGGACTTCAGACTATTCAACTTTAAGAGAATCATGGAAAAAAGCTTTTATTTTAATTATCAGAAAACCAAAGTGCATGTAAATCAGATTATTACCATGACCAGGGATCAGTTCATTGGTGTGCATGTAAACAGGCTCACAGGCTGCTGCTGCTGTCGGACCTTAAATATGTTCACTTAAAATCATTTTTGATTCTCTTCACTGAGTTAATAAGGACGGTTTTAAACTGAAGATTGAAGTTAAATCAAAACGTAATCCGTGGAGATGCTGCTTGTAAAAACAGTTTAATAAATGTATTTAGTGTTGTGTTGTCATTAACTCAATGTTACACTCCTGTGATTCTCTTTTCTTTCAGATTTATTGAATTAATTCAGGAGAAATTTCCAGAAGTGACTCTGTCTCCTGGATGGATGGTAATTCACGCTCACAAACTGAAACTTTCCTTAAGTCTTTAAAACTGAAATCTTATGACCCACATCCACCCAGCGTCCACATTTACGCCTTATTCTGATGACAGTAAACTAAGGCTTGAATTTCCTCAAGGGGATCAATAAAGTATTCACCAACCTACATGCCTTAAAAAACCTCACCGACCTACCTACCTGCCTACCTAACTAATCAGTGGATATGTGCAACCAGTGGATGATCACTGATGTCCAGTATGATGACAAATTTGTCAAAAATGGTAAATTCTGGGGTGACTATGTCCTTTTGCAGGAAAAGTTTAAAAGCTTTTATCATCAGTTAATTTGGGAATTGGAATGAAACATTAATATTTTCACTTTTTAGATCAAACATACAGTGAAGGGATGACTCTTATGGTGCGTTCAAACTGAATGCAAATTTGTGAATAAGATTGGATCGCAAACCCAAGACCCATGACCTGAACTTAGCCCATTTTGTTGCTGTTGCTCAGTGACGTCACGTCCACGTGAGTTTCACGGCAATCATGCCATACATCATACAACAGGACGCATCAGCTGACATTATTCCAACTGTATCCTTTTAACTTACTGCCATCCACAAAACACTGTATATATGTGTGTGTGTGTGTGTGTGTGTGTGTGTGTATATGTGTATATATATATATGTATATATATATATGTATATATATATGTGTATATATTTATATATATATATATGTATATATGTATATATGTATATATATATATATATATATATATATGTGTGTGTGTGTGTGTGTGTGTGCATATATATATATATATATATATATAGATAGATATATATAGATATATATATATAGATATAGATATAGATATAGATATATATGTGTGTGTGTGTGTGTGTGTGTGTGTGTGTGTGTGTGTATGTATATGTATATATAGAGAGAAAGAGTGAGGGAATATTGTAATTGTATGGACTGCATTATTGTGGTGACAATTTAGTTAAGTGAAATGATGTTTGTTTTTGTCTTACTGACTAATTTGTTCAGCTTGTCACAGAACAGAGCTGATATACCTGCACACCTGAGTTTTGATCTGATGATGCAAACTTGTCAGGAAAATTTCCCAAACTGGCCCTGACTGGGCAGCCTATGAACGACAGGAGAGAGGAGTCCTGTGATCATTTACTTTGTACTTTGAGTGACATATGTTGTAGGAAAAGTGCGATACATATAAAGTTTGATTGATTGATTGATACTTCAAAGGAGTGTGTGCAGTTTACAGCAAAGGCAACCTCCTCACACACTGGACTGTGCATCTAAGCTTCTCATATTTACACAGTCAAGGCTCTCTCTATTACACAAGCATCAACCAATAATATTGCAGTTCAGAGTTACACAAACATACTTCAGAACAGTGGTCATCTTTCTCATCCAGAAACTGTGAGGTCTTCTGCTGATGTGCTGGCACAGTCCTCTGCTGTCAGAGACCAGATGTTCTAGTTTCAGCCTGAAGGCTTTTCACACAAACATATAAGAGGATCACTATACATGTATAATCATGATAATAGATGTTTATATTTTCTTTATAAAACTGATGGAGTTTTCCTTGAACAGGTGACCTACGCCCCCCCACTGTTCGTCCAGACCTACACCAGGGAGATGGTGGAGGAGATGTACAGCATGATCAAGGACGCCCCCCAAAAGGTCAGACTCTGGAGAACTACCCCAAATATGACACAACGTACTGCTGCGTTATTAAAGGCAGCACTCGGACACTCCAGCTTCCTCCCACAGACCAAAAACATGCTCATTAGTTTGATTGGTGGCTCAAAATCACCTTTAGGCAGAGTACACCCTGAACTGGTCACTAGCCAATCCCAGAGCCTCCTAGAGAGACAGAAAACCACTCATAAGCTCATAGCTAAGGGCAATTTGGATCACCAGCTTACCTAAAAAAAAAACTCTACCTTGGTGTTACCTTCAGGGTGCAACGATCCAGTCTCAAGCCCGGAGGAGGAGAGTTTGACATGGAGCTAAAACCCCCATCCTGTAAGACATCCCAGCCATGACAGAAACCACAAGCACATCATCTTCCAACAACGACATGGTTGGGAAGGAGTCCTCTGTTGCAGAGTCCATGAAGCGAGCTGGTGAAAGCCACCAGGAAGACAACCAGGATTTTAGGATAGGGACCTGGATCACCTTAACCTATATGAGATCGAATAAAACAGCACAGGTGTGTAGAGAAATGCATAGGTACAACCTAAAGATCCTGGACCTGTGCAAGACTTGATGGAATGAAGCCAGCCCCACGTGTGGAGTCGTGCTGACACCTGAGGCAAGGCGAGCACTGCTGTCCTGGGAACCAGTGTCACCTCGGATCTTCGCTACATGATTCAATTCAAAGGGCAGGAAAGTTACCATTTTACAGAGCTACACTCCAACAGATGTCTCTGAGTTAGAATACAAAAAGAAGTCCAAGCCATCATGGAGCAAACACAAAAGAAGAGACCTGATGAGAGACTTGAACACTAAAGTGGGAGCAGACAACACCAACAGAGAACTGATCATGGGCAAACATGGCACCCAATAACAGAATGACAATGGTGAACTTTCACAGAGTTCTGTTTTTTTTTTTTTATGTATTTTTGGGCATTTTGTGCCTTTATTGACAGGAGACTGACAGTGGATAGGCTTGTGAAAGGGGGTGAGAGAGTAGGGGAAGACACTCTGCAAACTGGTCACAGGCAGGATTCGAAGCTGGACCGGCAGAAGCATCTACATGGGGTGCCTGGTTGCTAACCACTTCACCAAACCAGCACCCCAGAGTTCTGTCTTTTTAATCATCAAGAAAAGCATCAAGGAAGTTTGTTGACCTGGGCAGTGTGGTCAGTAAAGATGAGGGCACAGACGATGACATGAGGTGCAGAATCAACAAAGCCAGACATGCCTTCAACATCCTAAAGCCAATCTGGAGATGAACAGCCCTCTCAGCCAACAGCAAGATTTGTACCTTTAACACCAACGTCAAGTCGGTCCTACTTTACAGCTCAGAAACCAGGCAGGTAACCAAGACCAACACCCACAAACTGTGAACATCTACCAACAGATGTCTCAGGAACATCCTCAACATCAGGTTGTAACAGGCAGATGGTTTTACCCCACAAAGACTTCACTAGAAGAAAACATCCTTTACAATTCCAAAAGTCACTGATATCAAATAATTAATCAACAAGATTTCTTAGCTGACAAACTCAAAAATAAACAATAACAAAATCCTCACCCCACACATAAGTATACAATGTGTCAGTTTCCCCTGTGCACCTAAAGCTGAAGAGAGAAAAAAAAAACACCATTGTGCGCCATCCCTCACCATAACAGTAATGAATATGCAAACAAAAAATATATATATTCACTGTTTTAACTGGGACCTGCAACAAAGGTATTCTGCCATGTGGGCCTTACAAGGTGGCCAGAAGTCTTCTCCAACGAACAGCTGTGGGACAGGACCAGACAAGCTCCAATTGAGTCTGAGATCAGGTGTAGGTCTGGATTGGCCACATGCTCTGCAAGCCAGCCAGCAATGTCCTAGGCAGGCCCTTGACTGGAATCCAAAAGGGAAGCCATATGTGGGTCAATCAGACTTGGCTCAGAAACATGGGCGCAGAGGTGAAGGCAGCCGGAGTGACGTGGGCCGAGCTGAAGAGGATCTCCCTGAACCGTGTTTGTTGAGGGGTGTTGTTGTGGATCTTTGTTCCTCAAGGAATCAAGAGGCAAAAGTCAATTAAGTCAGTTAACCTAATGAGGATGTTTTTGGTCTGTGGGAGGAAGCAGGAGTGCCCTGAGCATGCACAGGAAGATCATGCAAACTCCTCAAAGAAAGGTCCCTGACCAGCCCAGGGTTTGGTCCCTCTTGCTCTGAGGCTAAGCGCTGTACCACCTCATGAAATCTTTACACCTCTGGGTGCTGTTCTCTCCTCAGGTGACGTTTCCCGTCCACGCCCTGTTGGTGCAGAGAGGCTGGCAGCACCTCAGCTGGCTTCTCAGTCAGTCATCACGGTAATCTGATTTACTACAGTAACCACAGATCATTTATGAGGCAAGTTCAGACAAAGACTCTGCTTTCTTTAAAAAGGAAGGTTTTTGTAACAGAGGAGCTGCTGAACAGACTCTCAGTAGCAGTAGCAGTGAAGTCTGTTTTTTTAAATTTTAGAATAAACTCTTCATTCCTCAAATGAAAACAGGGTTTTGTCTTTGTCCCCCAGGTTCAGTCTGACACTGTGGCAGGGCTCGAATCACCCAAACGTCAGTGACCTGCTGTTTGTGCGAGACAACAGTGATCCTGACAAAGTCTACTATGACATCTATGAGCCAACGCTGACACAATTCAAAGAGGCCGCAGGTGAGACGGTCTGATATCAGCCCACAGTGACGGCATTCAGGCAGCGGGGGGGCTTCTGTTACAGCTCCAAACCTTTGAGCTGAGACAACAGAGCTGCCTGACCCATCAGGGAATATAGGCAAATACTAAGGGTGCTGTGGCCTCCAGGGGGCGCCACAACATCAGAAATAACCACCCAAATCTAATTAATTTAAAACGAGTTATTAACTCTTAAAATAGAAATCTCACACTGGTTAAAATGTAAAGTACTGTCTAATTAATATCTCTAAAAACGATAATTAGTAGCTTATGAACAGAGTTAATGTGTGTAAACTGTGTTTATTTAAATTGTTTGATGTTGATTGGTGAATATATAATTTATAATTTATGACCTCTGCCAGGACGTTATGTTATTGCCAGCATCTGTTTGTTTTTGTTTGTGTGTTTGTTTGTTAGTTAGTTCGTTTGTGTGTTTGTTAGTTTTTTTTTCTCTGTTAGCAAGAAATAAAAAAAGCTATGGACAGATTTCACTAAATTTTCAAAAAATATCCGGATTGGGACAAAGAACAAATATTTAGACTTTGGGAGTGACCTGTAACACCGTCTGGATCCGCGATGACGAAAAATGTGATTTTTCATGAATAACTACCGATGATGAATCCAATTGCTGCTGGTATGTTTTCATGGTCAAGGAATCTAAATATTTAGATGAAGTAAAGGTAGTAATTGTGAAAATCAGAATATGGGTGAGGACTGTGCTCTCCGAGTGCTTTTCTAGTAACTTTTATGAATATTTATTCACTTATTTAATAGGTTTCTATTGGGGGTAAGTGTATCTATATTCTAGTTTAGATTTTTTTGTATTTATTAGTGATTTGTTAAGCATGTAAATTGGATGAAATGTTATCTCTTAAGTTAAAGACAAAGATAAAAATGATGCTTTTTGATTTCTTTTGTAAGTATTTGTAATCACCAATGTAGGAGAGCAGCATATAAAATCTGGCCTCGGGTAGGGCTGGGCAATTTTACCTAATCTCAATATCACGATTAACCATTGGCACGGTCTTCCTGCAGTATTTACACTTAACTTCTTTCTAACTTCTTTCTGTTTGATGTCATCTGCACAGAATCCAAAATGTGCACAAACAATAAAGACAACATCTTTCTTGGCTACAGGGTCCTCTGATAGATCGGCGCTTGTCTCCTTCATGTTGGCAGTATGTCCTTCGCTCTTGGCGAAAGTGAAAGCAGACTGTATGGAGGGGACGCCGTCACGTGACTTAGACAGGGGAATAATCAAAATAATCGACATGTGTAAATTTACTTTGATCATAGGGTCTAAATGTCGATTTCTATTCTTTTTCGATTAATTGCCCAGCCCTAGCCTCAGGTGCCAAATTGTGTAGGACCAGCTCTGTGAGACAAAGAGGGACAAACACTCCTGCTGCTGAATCACAGGCCCGAGTCCAGGCTGAAACACTTCTGTTTGATAAAACCTGACTCAGTGAGGTGGGGTCAGAGTTTAATGCTCAGATTTTGTCCACAGGGCTGCAGACACGGGTCCGGAGGTTTTATCCTGGAGGAGACCTGATGGACTTCCTGCATCCTGCTCTCCACTCAGAGCTTCACCGCCTGTCAGCAAACACACGGCCGAGCAGTCTGGAGGTCCAGTGGTTTACGGTCAGAGATCGAGCCTCCCTATTGGCCCAGCTCACAGGTGTGAGAACCCACACACTCTCTACACCAACTTTTTCTTTGTTGTCTTGTCTTGCCTCACTCCCCAGTCCATGACAGATAGAATCTATTCTTTCAACTGTGTGTGCAGTTACAGGAGAGTTGGGCAGAGCTCGCATATCGCTAATTAGCTTAGCTCAAACACTGGGAGTTAATGGGTAGTGCTAGCCTGCCTCTGCCTTGTGTCATCAGTTAACTCTTCAGCAACTCTTAATGGTTTTGTGTGCTTGTTGTGACTTCTTTTGTTTTTTTCACTGCATTATGTAATGTTATCTATTTTTAGACTAAGATTAGCATTTTATTTAATTTTCAAAAGAAATACAAACTAAACATAACTGAAGGGCACATGCCCAAACCACCACAGATGAGCTTACAAGCCCTTAGTCTAAAAAGATAACTGAAAATAACAGGGTAAAAAAATCTAGTCTATCTGGGAAAGAGCCCATGGAAAGTGTTTGTGGAGGGCAGAACTTTGCAAAGCATATCTGGCAGGTGATTGGGTGATCGTACTGTCAATCTCATTTATTACGAGCCAATCAGATAATTAAGCTGGTGGGCGCTACTGTACTACGACTACAGTTATGTGGCCTTTCCTTTTGGCCCCATTTCATTATCATTACAGTCCCTGATGTTAGCTTCAGAGAGATCAACTAAATTAAACACATAGTTCCTGCTAAAGCAAACATATATCAGTGTGACCTTGACAAACTATCATGGATGACCTGCTGCTGTGGACCTGCTCCACTCCATGAGCATCAAGCATCAACAGAAATGACATTTAACATAAATTCACACTTTTAGACCGGTTAAACCATTTTATGGCAGTTCAGCTTGATGTTGCTACACTAATCAACATCATTCCTCTACAGATTAAATACAACATAGATATTAATGTTAATATTAGACTGATCTTACCATCCATGATTGTACTTATCAAACATCCATAGTAACTATCTTTACAGTCATTTGGACATGAGGACCCTCTTGAAAATAAGATGCCACATCTGGAGTGGTTTGTCTTCAACAAATTAATTTTCAACAAAGACAAATATGGGGCTATATAAGGAAAGATTGATTACCTCTGCGGAGGACATTATGTTATTGCCAGTGTCTGTTTTTTTGTTTGTTTCTTTGTTACTAACATAACTCAAAATGTTATGGACGGATTTCAATGAAATTTTCAGGAAATGTCTAGATTTTGACAAAGATCAAATGATTGGATTTTGGGCGCGATCCAGGTCACCGTCTGGATCCAGGAATTATTTAAAGAATTCTTTAACATTGGGAGATAGAACCATTTTCGGCATTTGTGCATATTTCTCCACCAAAAATAGTCAGGGCATTTGGAAAAAAATACAGGACAAGTTTCCAACAGGTTCTACAAGATATCGAAAACTCTGGACCCGGAAAATTTCTGGATTCTCTGATCCAGAACAAGCAATATTAAGATATCCTTGGAAATAAAGGCATAGACTTGCAACAAACAGCAAAACATAACCAAGATACTGTGGAATCTGAAGTGTTTAATCTGATTTATTGTATCTTCAAAAACTTTGGAGCTACTGTAGATTCAGAAGAAAACCGCCATGACAAAAAATGTGATTTTCATGTGTAACTACTGAACTAAAATAGATATCACTATGAATCAACTTGCTAATGGTATGTTTTCATGGTCAAGGAATCTAAATATTGAGATGAAATAAAGGTAGGACTAATATTTATGATAAAAATCACAATATAGGTGAGGACTGGCAAGTGCTTCTCTAGTTAACTCTAGATATTCAGCAGAGAAAATATGTTTTTAGTCTATTTGTCTCTGCCTGGATGGATCCATCTCTAGGTTTATGCATGTGTATATTAATATATTTAATTGTATGTATTTATATATAAGCATTTATGTGTATAAATGAAGAGTTTGTCTTCAGCCTGCTCTATTGTAAAATGCCTTGAGAAAACACGTTATGAACTGGTGCTATGCAAATAAAGATTGATTGATTGATTAACTACAGATTGTGAGCCATTTCATAATGCAAACTCAAGGCAAAAAATGTCAGAGGAGGTTTGTAAAGTTGTTTTTTTAAATAAAGAAATGTTGTCCAGATCTGATAAAACTGCTATTAAAGCTTAATAGTCTGAGAAAGTTTATCATGTTTATGCAGATAATATGCTTAAACTTTACTTTTTTAAACAAAATAAGTATGTTGTTGTTTTTTTTGTCTGTTGATACATGTGAAGGCATGAAGAAAAAACCTTACTTATCTGTTTAAAAAAGAAGGTACAAGCATGCTAATGCCTAGCATCTAAGCTAATCTCTGTCTGTGCAGTCACTTCCTGCAGTCGTTTTGTCAGATCTGGTCATCAGCACATAAAGACTTTAATATAAGAAGGAAAAGAACCACTTGAGCCCAGATTTGAGACGCCTCAGCTGTCCTGGAGTTACAGCCTCATGTCTCAGTGCTGCAGTTGAGTTTGTGTTTGGTGTTGAACATTTTTTCGTGACTCACTCTGATCCTGTCCCTCTTTCATGTGAGTCCAGGTGCTGCAGGGGGGATGCTGGTGTTTCAGGTGACCTCTGATGGAGAACATCCTGGAGTCCCTGTGGTAGAAGGTTCTGGAGAGAGCTCAGCAGCTCTGACGCTGCAGGTATTTCAGGCTCCCTGATGCTCAGGACATGTGTTTGTGTCGGTCTCAGGTAGAAACCAGTTCTCTTCTCTCTGCAGGAGGTTTTGAGTCTACTGGCACAGAGGGCGGAGGCACCCTGGGGTCTCCACCTGAGGATCAGCAGTCAGCAGCTCCTGGAGGCGACCCTGCAGCTGCTACAGCTCTCCTACAGCAGAGAGGAGCTCTACAGGCCCGTGTGGGTCAGCGTGGAGGGCTCACAGCGCGAGGACCAGGTGAAGGTGGGTCACCTGTCAGCGATACACAAGCACCTGCACTGATGTGTCACAGGTCTGTTGTTTTTATTGGATGGAGATGGTGGGTGGTGCTTTATCCCTGCTGAGGCCAGGTACAGCCTAGACAGACTGACAGCCAACCACGAGCTGGCATATAGAGAGCAGGGGTGTGCATTGACAAGAATCTGACATACTGTGATGCTGTCAGTGATGGACAAGACAGAAACAACTCCCTCCAAATTTTCAAATATTAATATCACTGTGCAGTTCTGCTCCTGTGATGTTCTGTGTTAATAAGCCTTTTTTACCTGCTCAGTCATTAACATCCATTAAATAAATAACTACAGAATCACTAACAAGAGTAATAGTCCCACATCACGTACTGAAATCATTTTCCAACAGCTGAAACTGACTTCTTAAAATGTCTGGACTGACGGAGCTCTGCTGCTCTCAGTCTCTGATTCAAGGTGGAGGTGAACAGTCTGATAAACAAACCAGACAAACACAATCAGGCTCATGAAGCTGCCCTTTAATAACACGATTATTATCAGCTGATCTTTACCGATCACTTATTTAGTAAACTTAAGACTTGTTTGTTTAGTGAATAGTTTCATGATCAGCTGCATGCTGATCTCTGCTCTCCTGCCCCGGGGCCTTCAGCTCATCAGTTCAGCTGCAGGACGGACTGTGAAGGATTAAAAAGGAAACACAATGTCTGTTATAACTGCACGCTGGCGTGTCCACTCACATCATTTCCTCATTAAAGTGTCCTGGCTCGACGGAGCTCTGCTGGAGCTCGTTTAGACATAACTGTGCTGCTTGATCAATAAAACAACTAAAGTACTGAGAAGCTTTTTAAAGACTTATTTAATTAATCTATTAATCATTACACAAATGATATTTGTGGAGATGTCTGTCGGTGTACATATATATATACATATATATATATGTATATGTATATATATATATATATACATATATATATATATATATATATATATATATATATATATTTATATACATATATATATATATACACACACACACACACATATATATATATATATATATATATATATACTTTATTTTTATTTTTTTTTTATATTTTTATTTTTATTTATATATATATATATATATATACACACACATATATATATATATATATATATATATATATATATATATATATATATATATATATATATATATATATATGTATATATATATATATATATACTTTTATTTTTATTTTTTTATATTTATATACATATTTTTTCTAAATCAAATTCATTTTTTTAAATAGCATTCAAGGGCCAACAATATTATATGCATGAAAATTAGATTCTAAAAAGTCTTATTAATCGCATTTCTACAGAAGAAAGTCATAGTGTTTGTCCAGCTGACATAAATAACTGTAAATGTGACGGATAATTAAATGGCTGAATTTCTGACACAGTCTTATCCAGAATGCCATGGCTGATACTATATTTAATTATTGTGAAATATTGGACTATAAATATTTTCTTACACCTCTCATAAAGACAGACAGAGAGAGGAGTGGACGGGATGTTTTAGACAGCAGACATTTTGTTTTTGGAATGAATATAAATGATTCACATTAATCTGACTGAAGAACAGAATATGAGCTTGAAGTCAACAGACATATGTAATATTTAGTTTGGCAGTGAGCAGCTGAATCTGCCTCCAGCTGATAATTATATTTATCATGATTTTTAAATATTAAAGTGTGTAGAAGTTATTGCATCTGGTAGAATAAACAGTTGAAGAGGAACGAACAAAAACTTAAATCAGAAACTTATAATAAATTAAAATTATAGATTAATTTGATTTTGTCACACAGGGTATCATAATGTTTCTGTCCGATCAAGTTCATATTCAGCTCTTTTCACGTAGCTTCATCACGTGCCTCCTTTGTGTGATGACACTCTTCTATGCACAAGACAAAAGTCAGACCTTCCCAACAGCAGCTCATTAGCTCAGGCTGGAGAGCCCAGTGCAGAGCAGAGACTGAGGAGGGAGAGCAGAGATGTTTTACTCTCAGTACAGATCAGCATCAAACTGACCAATCACCACAGAGCAGGTCAGTCTACCAATCAGAGCGAGCGGGGCCCAGACTGGGAGGAGGGACAAAACTAATGGAGCTCCAGCATCTGTGACTCTCTGAGTTAACCTGAGTTTAGCTAAATTCTGATCTCCACCATGTCTCAGCTCTATTGGGGCACCACCAGGCTGTCGGTGTGGATTTCAGGAGCTTCTCTGTGTTTCAGTCCATTAAAATAACACCCTCTCCTCTCTTTCAGGAGTTTGTTTCCACAGCAGAGAGGCTGTTCCCATACGTCACCCTCGTCCTGCAGGAGCAGAGGTGGCCCCCTGACGTCCCATCTGCCCTGTCAGGTGTGTCTCAGCGGGTGGCTCTACATCTGAGCCCAGGGTCACTGCCTCGAGGACAGGAGGAGCTCAATCATCTGAGATTAATGATGGACAAATACGACTTTGTTTTTGAGGAGGACTTAGCATATGATGATGGAGTTATCGGAGAGCTCAGAAGTCTGATGACAGAGCGGAGAGAACAAACCAACACAAACCTGTACCTGATGTCCAACTGGATTTTTAACTGAGGAGATGATGCTGTGCTTTCATTATATCATAATATTCACTGACACACACACCAGTTTGCACATTTGATAATAATAGTAATATAAAATATAAGGAGCAGGGTGCTCTGCTGTCTTTGGCTGATTTCTGATCCTCCATCTTATGACAATAAACTTCATCCTGAAGTCACAAAGGTGCTTTGTAACAAGTGGAAGGGAAAGATGGTCCCCTCCCAAGTGAACAAATTAAATATTACAGACTGACGCAGCAGTCAGCAGTGTCTCACCCAGTCACACATCGACATGAAGCTGGGCTCAAACCTGCAACCTCACTGACAGAGCATGCTCACGTCGGCCTTAAAGCCCACCCAGCCCAGGACACTCACACCACACAAGTCGTGGTTATAAGCCTCAACTAGAAAAGCACTCAGAGAGCACAGACCTCAGCCAGCACCACAGTTCACAGTCATATTGTGATTTTTACCATAAATATTAGTCCTACCTTTATTTAATCTAAATATTTAGATACCGTGACCATGAAAACATACCATTAGCAAGTTGATTCATAATGATATCTATTTTAGTTCAGTAGTTATTCACAAAAAATCACATTTTTCATCATGGCGAATCCAGACAGTGATCCGGATCAACATCAAAATCGAATCACTCCTTCCTTTTCCCATGCTGAACATTTCCTGAAAATTTCATCAAAATCCATCCATAACTTTTTGAGTTATTTTGTTCCCAGACGGACAGACGGACAGACAAACAAACTCTCCCGAAAACATAACCTCTTGGCGGAGGTAATAATGCTCCATCAGTCACTGTTGATGCTGTTTATTTTTTGTATTAGTGGTTTATTTTAATTTGGAAGTAATTTAAAGTACTAGTTAGATTTAGCAAAATTTTCCTTCCTTATAATAAATTCAAGCCAGATTTTTGGGGATGAATACATATATATAAATATATATAAATATATATAAATATATACATATATATATATATATATATATATATATATATATATATATATATATATACAGTCATGGAAAAAATTATTAGACCACCCTTGTTTTCTTCAATTTCTTGTTCATTCTAATATCTGGTACCACTAAACGTATAATACAATGAACACAACAAAAAATGCAGCTGGTCACATAATACTTTATGTCCTATTTGACATTCTTAAGCTTAATTGATTCCCAGGGTATATAAGAGGCCATTTCATGTCACAAGCAGCACTGCACATGCA
Organism: Scarus forsteni; assembly: GCA_036419115.1. Classification (NCBI taxonomy): domain Eukaryota; kingdom Metazoa; phylum Chordata; class Actinopteri; order Labriformes; family Labridae; genus Scarus; species Scarus forsteni. The sequence continues at coordinate 1,279,678 of JAZDUH010000087.1, read as the reverse complement.
AAGGCCTAGAGTGGTTTCCTGCTTATATTCAAGCCGTAGCACAACTCAGAAGTTGTCAGCTCTCACATAATGCCTAAAACAAAAGACTTATGTGAAGCCACAAAGGCAGCTATCTTGGCACTGCTGGAAATTGGCATGAGTGAGAGACAGGTAGCGAAAAAACTGAAGATTTCCAAGACAGCCGTTCATTACAACAACAAAAAACAAGCTGAACATGGCACTACCAAATTGCTACCTGGCCGTGGCAGGAAACGCGTCTTTCTACCCCACGAGATGACTGCACTCATCCGCTCCTGTGTCAGGAATCGTCGTCAGACCTCCAGGGACCTTAAAATGAGTGGGCACTGTCGAGAAATGTGACTTGTTCAGCAAGGACAGTTCGAAACCGACTTGTTGAAGCTGGTTTGAAGTCACACAGAGCACGCAAGAAGCCCTTCATCAATGAAAGGCAGAGGAAGGCCCGGTTACTCTGCTCGAGACCACAAGGATTGGACTGTTGATGATTGGGCTAAGGTTCTCTTCAGTGATGAATCCAATTTTGAATTGATGCCCACTCCAGCCAACTTACTGGTTAGGAGGAAGCCTGGAGAAGCTTACAACCCAGACTGTCTTGCCCCTACAGTAAAACATGGGGGTGGATCAGTCATGATCTGGGGTTGTTTCAGTCTGAGGAACAGGGCAAATGCAATTGTGTGAAGGCCGAATGAACCAGGTCATGTACAGGACTACCCTTGAAAACAGTCTTCTTCCATCAGCTGGAAAACTCTTTCCTGCCTCGAATGACTGGATTTTCCAACAAGACAATGCCCCTTGCCACACGGCAAGGTCAGTTAAAGCCTGGATGGAGAACCACAACATTCGCACCATGCCTTGGCCTGCTCAATCACCAGATCTTAATCCAATTGAAAACCTGTGGAAAATCATCAAACTCAAAATGGAGAACCACAAGCCCAAAAACAAAGAAAATTTGTTTGAATTTGTCCAACAGGAATGGGCTGCTGTGACAGCAGAACAATGTCAGAAGCTGATGGAGAGCATGCCAAGACGCATGGCTGCAGTCGTCAAAAACAATGGTTATGCAATCAAGTATTAACTCTTGTGTGTATCATGTGTTTAAAGCAAACAGAAAAGAAAACATGGAATGCTTAAAAGTAGTGTTTTTGGCGGTACAATGCCATAGCTATTGATGTAAGAATTTAAGTAATTTTGGTTATTATCAAGAAAACCATGGAAAATGAATAGTTCTTAGTTCTTAAATTAAACTCTCATTAGCTATTTTTGTTGTTATCATTATAATTGTCCAAAAAAATGTACCTTTAGTTGAGCCAGGCATTAAAATTAACAAGAAATTGAAGAAAACAAGGGTGGTCTAATAATTTTTGTGTGTGTGTGTGTATATATATACATATATATACATATATATATATATATATATATATACATATATACACACACACACACACACACACACACACACACACACACACACACATATGTATATATATATATATATATATATATATATATATATATATATATATATATATATATATATATATATATATAAATATATATAAATATATATATATTTTGGCTAGTCATTTGTTTACTATAATTAGATGTTCTGTAAATTAATATTATAACATTTGTTTGTCTGGTAATGACAAACGGGTACCAAACGTTATTTAGGTAGGCAGGTGGCAGACGGCCGGCATGCACTGGGGTGGGCCGATGTTTTTTTTACCAGCATAAGAGGCAGCAGGAGTAGTGATCTCCTTTGTTCTTTTGTTTGCTTATTGGCCAAAATATAAACCATCGGAAATGGCCGAACTTTGGGACATTGCACTTCTTTTGCCTGTGTTAATCACATCTCCACAGTGCATCGAAGTTTGGTTAAAGTTTCAGTTTAATATCTCAATTTTTCATTGAGCTTTTTTTAAAACAAATAGTCAATACATAGAGAGGCTGAGATGAAGGAATGAAAGATAGAAGTAAAAAATACATAGATGTTAATAAATAATAAATTAAGACATATCAATAATACAGTAAATAAATACAAAAATATTAAATATTTCTAAGACATGAAACAGTCTGTGGTGTATCATGGTTAATGTAAATGTTATTGTTTAATAAGTTACTCAAACAAACACACCATGATCCTTCTCACATCCTTCTACAATGGATAAGTGTCATCCAGATTTTTATGTTTATTTCCAGATTATTTTCAGGCCATTTTATTCCAAATCTGCTTCACCATCCCTGAAACAAGGAGACCCAACATCTCCTGAGAAAAATCTGTCTGCTGTCATCCTACTTGTTTGTTGCAGCAGGAAGTGAACAGGCCTCACAGTCAGAGGGTTGATGGTTTGAATCCCCAGTTGCTCAGTGCTTTCTGCATGTATCCCTGTGCATGTGTGGGTTCTCCCCGGGCACAGACCAAAGCATGCCCGACCAAGGACGGCAAACACCAGATTGTCTTCTGTTTTATTTATGTTAAGAGGAATTTGTCCAACAATCATAATGTTAAACTTCTTCAGTATTTATGACAGAAAATCTTCGTGTTTGGGAGAGCTGAGTTATGACTCTGTGAATTGTGTTGTAAATGTAGCCAATCAAGAAGTGAGCTTACTGAGGAACAAGGAAGCAGGTGTAAATAAAAACAAACATGGCCGACCTGAAACAAAAAGTTGGGTGGACCTCAGAAATGGAGGAGCAGCTCTGTCGCTGTCTCCAGGACTTTTTCCACCTTCTCGAGAATACTGCTGAGTGGATGAATCTCTGTTGAGTATTTATTTGCTAAAAAAAACGTAACTATCATTTTACATACATATATGTACAATTATTTACTGTCAATCATTTTTGCCTCTATGTAAAGCATTTTGAGCTTTATCTGATCTTTTATGAACTTTTCTTTATAAATAAAGTTTGATTGATTGATGTGCGGAACATCAGAAACTCTCAAAGTTCCTTTTCTAAAAGATGCCAAAGTTGTTGGTATTGAATTATGTGATAAAATATCCTTGACTAATAATCACAGAAATCATGTTTTTGCTTCTCTGAGTGTTTTTTTCTTTATCTGAACCCAAACTGAGCAAAGAGCTGGGAAAGCAGAAGAGAAATGAATCCTGATGTCTTCATGATCAGGCATGTGGAATCAGGGCAGTTTTATTGTACTGGTGTTTTTTATGTTTGATCCAAGAAAAGTAAACACATTCATTTGTATAAAACAGTTTATTTGAGTCCTATGAAAGTATTAAAAGACAATCAACAAGTTTTCATCACATGGAAGACTGATTTGTGCAAACAGGCAGTCAGCAGACATGTCGTTTATTCCAGTTTTGCTAAATAACCCCACACCTGAGTCACACCTCACCTGTACCTCTGTACTGTACCGCTAAGTGTTTTCATAAAGTCAACCCCCTTCCTTTCTAAACTCATTTTCACACATCATTACACATCAGTAAATCCAAAATCATCATTTCAGTCTTTGATTGTAAATGCTGTAAATCATAAAGACATAAAGCAAGTTTCATTTGTTCACACGCCCAAAACATAATAATCCTTAAAATGTCTTAAAATGAAGTCAGAGGTCAGGTCAAATCTTACATTGCTGTGGTTTAACCATAGTGTCTAAAAAAGAAAAATCCCACCACATTTATCAAAAGTCTCTAAAAAACGTTTAAAATATTTGCACAGCACAGAAACAAATCATCATCTCAAAGTCTGAGGGGTTCCTATTGTTCAGGCTCCAGTATTTAAGTTCTTCTGGAAGTGCTTCACATGTGAACTTTAAAGTGGTTTCACCATTTGAAGAGCCCATTTGTGCTTTTTTCAAGTTTATGTGCCCTTTGTGATTTTTGTGAGTCTGTGTGAAAGAGTAGAAGAGTAAACCTACCATTGTGACATCACACTGCACTTTCATGGACAGAGGTTTGGAGCAGCAGAGCAGGGACTACAGACCAGACCAGACCGGACTGGGCCCACGCGGGGAGACGGGCCACAAATAAACCTTTTCTACAGAACTGGAGTTTAAAAAGAAATTCTGGAGCAGTTTTACGTCCCTAACAATGTCAAAATCAAACCTACGCCCTTGGCCATATGTAAGACTCTGGCCTTCACCTCTCTAGTGCCCTCTGTGGTCATTGAGTGTAACTGCACTGTCGTACACCAACGTGCAAAGGACGTCCCAAGAGCAATAAACTATGTGGACTGATAAGGTTCAGTCTGATCATGTTTCTATTTGAATAAATCATTATGTACTTACGAGTCCGACAATAGCAGGGCTAATTCAGCATCAGTCTGACATCTCTCCTCGTCTTCAGCTCACACCAGAACGCAGGACCAAAGATTATCCTTGTCTGCTTCTGCTATGATAACAACTCTACATTTAGCTTTTTTCTTCTTCTTGTTTAACAGCGGGTGGTATCCAGTGCCATAGGAGCATTACTGCCACCTGCTGTGCAGGAGTGGGAGTCAGAGGTCCATGAGGAAAATAAGAGCATAATTACTTTAAATTATATTCTGTTCATTAAATCTGTTTTAAAAATTCAAAAACTGCTTTATATTCTCCTTTTCCCTACATTTAGCTTTCACCTTGACGGGGAAGTGACGTATGCTGTAAAGCAGTCAAGGCAGTAAAAATGTGTAGTTTTTAGTGTTGAAGTGTTCCTACCATCCACATCGAAGTTATAAAGTGCCAGTGAAGGTGATACAGACCCTCAGACCATGACAGAGATGTCAATACACTGTTGTAAGGTGATATACCATCACCATGACTCTAGAAATACAAACCCAAAACCAGTGAAGTTGGCACGTTGTGTAAATCGTAAATAAAAACAGAATACAATGATTTGCAAATCCTTTTCAACTTATATTCAGTTGAATACACAGCAAAGACAAAATATTTAATGTTCAAACTGAGAAACGTTATTATTTTTTTCAAATTTTAGCTCATTTGGAATTTGATGCCTGCAACATGTTTGAAAAAAGCTGGCACAAGTGGCAAAAAAGACTGAGAAAGTTGAGGAATGCTCATCAAACACTTATTTGGAACGTCCCACAGGTGAACAGGCTAATTGGGAACAGGTGGGTGCCATGATTGGTTATAAAAGCAGCTTCACTGAAATGCTCAGTCATTCACAAACAAGGATGGGGCGAGGGTCACCACTTTGTGAACAAATGCGTGAGCAAATTGTCCAACAGTTTAAGAACAACATTTCTCAACCAGCTATTGCAAGGAATTTAGGGATTTCATCATCTACGGTCCGTAATATCATCAAAAGGTTCAGAGAATCTGGAGAAATTACTGCACGTAAGTGGCAAGGCCGAAAACCAACATTGAATGCCCGTGACCTTCGATCCCTCAGGCGGTACTGCATCAAAAACCGGCATCACTGTGTAAAGGATATCACCACATGGGCTCAGGAACACTTCAGAAAACCACTGTCAGTAACTACAGTTCGTCTACATCTGTAAGTGCAAGTTAAAACTCTACTATGCAAAGCCAAAGCCATTTATCAACAACACCCAGAAACACCACCGGCTTCGCTGGGCCCGAGCTCATCTAAGATGGACTGATGCAAAGTGGAAAAGTGTTCTGTGGTCTGACCAGTCCACATTTCAAATTGTTTTTGGTAACTGTGGTCTTCATGTCCTCCAGACCAAAGAGGAAAAGAACCAGCTGGACTGTTATAGGCCCAAAGTTCAAAAGCCAGCATCTGTGATGGTATGGGGGTGTATTAGTGCCCAAGGCATGGGTAACTTACACATCTGTGAAGGCACCATTAATGCTGAAAGGTACATACAGGTTTTGGAGCAACATATGTTGCCATCCAATCAACGTCTTTTTCATGGACGCCCCTGCTTATTTCAGCAAGACAATGCCAAGCCACATTCTGCACGTGTTACAACAGCGTGGCTTCGTAGTAAAAGAGTGCGGGTACTAGACTGGCCTGCCTGTAGTCCAGACCTGTCCCCCATTGAAAATGTGTGGTGCATTATGAAGCGTAAAATACAACAACGGAGACCCCGGACTGTTGAACAACTTAAGCTGTACATCAAGCAAGAATGGGAAAGAATTCCACCTGAAAAGCTTCAAAAATTGGTCTCCTCAGTTCTCAAACGTTTACTGAGTGTTGCTAAAAGGAAAGGTGATGTAACACAGGGGTAAAAATGCCCCTGTGCCAACTTTTTGCAACGTGTTGCTGCCATTAAATTCTAAGTTGATGATTATTTGTAAAAGAAAATAAAGTTTCTTAGTTCGAACATGAAATATCTTGTCTTTGCAGTGTATTCAATTGAATATAAGTTGAAAAGGATTTGCAAATCATTGTATTCTGTTTTTATTTAAGATTTACACAATGTGCCAACTTCACTGGTTTTAGGTTTGTATTATATTAAGGTGGAAAAACTACTAGTGTTGTTTTAACAGCACTTTAATCTGATGTGACATGGGGACAGTTAAAGCTTGGTAACAGTTACCATTAGCGGTTAAGTTAGCAGAGCTAACAGCCAACACCCTGCATTTAGGATTAAGAATAAAGTCTGATCATTTCCTGTCCCTTGGCATGTCATCCCAGTGGTCTCCTGTTGGAGAAGGTGGTGCTTGATGGAAAAATGGGGTAAATGTGGCAGGAGCATCAACAAAGTGTGTATGTTTTCTGTGAATAGAGGAGGATCAGGGGCACTCAGTGAAGCCTCTGAGTTTTCCAACATCTGTGGTTGTAAACATACCTCAGCTGCCATTAAAAATTAATATATGAACTTGGTTAAAGCAGCATACGGGCTCTCTACAGGTCATAGCCACGTGATGGCAATGCCCATTTGTCATCTGGGGTGTTTTTTTTTAATCTGCATAATTTATTCAGGAAATCTCATCACTCCTAATGTAAATAGAAAGGCATGGAAATTGCCTCCACATATTTGTTATTTAGTGTTTTTTCTTTTTTTCTTTTTGCATGGCCTGCGGTCTGCACAGACATTCTCACTGAAACAGACCCAGACTCAAAGAAGTCCACTCTGCAGAAAGGGTTTTACAGAAGAAACAGCACTGTCCACACAGGGACCAAAAGGTTTTCAATTCTCTGTCAAAGTAAATGTGTCACCAAGACACTGTAGTATATATGCCAGGCCTGTAGGTGGCGCTGCTGCAGACACAATTCAAAACTAGAGAAGACATGGAGCATAGATCAAGATGAATTTGAGCAAACTATAGCATTTTCTGTTCTCTATGTCCCCTTTTTGCTCACGTGGTCGTAGAAAAGAAGATTTTACTGTTCAAGCCAAACAAGCTTCTGCAGCACCGGATCAACACCGTATTTTGCTGTGTTCTGTTGTCGCTGGGGTTCTCACATGAAGTTAAGCAGAAGATGGGGGTGTGAATTCTTTGGTTCTAAGGCTATCTGTATTTGTCGTGAACATGGAAATGCTCAGTCAGGGCTTTCAGGTTTATGTACTTGAGGACCTTTTTTCAAAAATGTGCGGATACTCTGATAACATTAAAAAATCAGATACCTGAATTTGTCTGTGTGGACGCCCATAAAAGGCTTTACAGTAGCAGCCTTGTACGCAGAGTGTCATGGTTTAGTACTTTTAGAGCTTTTTATCATTAGCTTCATCTTTTTGTAATTTCACTGACGCTTCAAACATGATAGAATTAGTGTTAATTTGTGAAGATTAAGAGTTTAATCCATCAATAATCCCAAAACTCTTGGATGCTAAAGTCTGGGAGGGGCTACAAAACAATGTTTCATATACTCTTACATTTTTTTCTTGTTTTAAAAAGAGCACAACTTTCACCTCTGATTTCTGTAACCACGCCTTTTGTACCATGCTGCATAGCTCCACTCTGTAAACTGGTCTAGAAAGTTCTGCAGGCTCTCTACAGCGGGGTGCTGTACTGGACCTCAGGCAGTCTGTCGGCTTCAGTGTCACAAGGGGGACGGTCTTTGTCTGAGTCCTGGTTCTGGTCCAGCCTGTTCTCTGTCAGGTAGTGGCTGCAGGAGCAGAAGGTGTGGTAGAAGGACGAGGAGAGGCCGGCGATGTCTGTGGAGATGTACGGGAGAACCTCCGGAGACGCCTGGTTATAGTAACTGATCTGTGGAGGGAAAGGTGAGAAACTGAAAACATGTTACCCCAAACAGATCGAACAGACCCAAGTCCATCCCCCTCTCTGACCAACAGCTGCTGGGCTACTTCAGAAACGTGGGGCGCTGGTTTGGTGAAGCTAATCAACCAGGCTCGACTTTCATATCTGCTGCTGTGGGCTTGGGTTTGGACCCAGTCTGCAGTGACCTCCCCTCACTCTCTCTTACCCTCCTTCACAAGCCTACCCACTCTCTCTCTCTTATCAATTAAGGCACAGAATGCCCCAAAAGATCATCCTTACAAAAAAAAAAAGAAAGACAAACTTTTTGGTGTATTTTCATTGGCAGCTTGTGATTGGACAATCTTTCATGACAAAGTGCAAGTTTGAGAAGGGGCTGAAGGAAGCAAAGCTTATCAAGTTCAGACCCCCTCTTACACTGTCATATGATTTCAAGACACATGATATATAATTCATAGTCCATGTGATTTAGAAGATTAAAACATTCAACTTTCATAAAAATAGAACTGTAGTTTAAAAAAATGGCAACTTAATAAATTCTAATTCTTTATAGCTGAACAAGAGTGTTTCTTTGTAGTTACTTTTAAATTGTTTTAAGTCGATGCACATTTTTAAGTCCTCATCTAGTTTATTCAACAATTTCACACCACAAAAAGAGATGCACATGCTTTTCAGAATGAATGGATGGTTGGTTGTTTAAAATTACAATTTCCTCTTAACTTGTATACTCCCTCTCTAACCATGAACATCGTTCAGGGGTGTCAAACTGATCCAGTAAAGGGCCACTGTGGCTGCAGGTTTTCTTTCCAACCAAGCAAAAACACACCTGATGCAAATTATTCAATCAACTGGATTGTCTTTACATGGTTGATTTGTTGGATCAGGTGTGTTCTTGCTTGGTTGGAATGAAAACCTGCAGCCACAGTGGCCCTTTACTGGATCAGTTTGACACCTGTGGTTTAGATGTTACCTGTGGTAACAACTTATTCCAGGCTTTAAACAAAATCTGACTTGTTTTATATTTAATAATATTCAATACCAATGCTATTAACAATTCTGCTAATTGATCCAATTCTTTTAAGATTCCCTTATTGATTCCTGTAGATCTTCCGTGTAGTCAAATGTTGGCCTGTCAATTTTTCAGTGTTCAGCATAGATAACTGCTTCTGCAAGCTGCTCGTGCTTTCACTCACTTAAAGGATAACTTCGGTTCCTGCAGCTTTCACATTGTTTATAGAATGAAGTAGAACAATATACTCACCCAGAAGGCTTTCCTGATGCAAACAGTGCTTCAGGAGATATTTAGATCCAAAATCGAGCGGCGGACATCCATATAATGGTAGCACATAGGACATAGATCGCCGCTCCTAAAACTGCATTAATCGTCCAAAAACTCATTAGTTTCACCAATATTCCATCATGGTCCGCTCCGGGATAGTCCTCCATTGCAGTCTGTGTCACTCCACACAGCGCTCTGTGGCTGTGCTGACCTCTGAACTGAAGAGTTTGTTTGCGTGCCTTCGCGCATGCGCAGTACTCTCTGGAGCACTGCCTCCGCTTCCTCCTTTCTATGAGCTCCTCATCTGTAAACTCTGGCTCCAAACTGTAAGGACACCCATCATATTCAAAGTCCTCCTCCACAACATCTTCATCCGATAGATATTCGTCCATTTTGCACAAAACTGGAAGAAGAAAGTCGTTGTGTAGCCGCCTGTCTTCCCCTGAAACAATGAGCCACACTGCGCATGCGCGAAGGCACGTAAACAAACTCTTCAGTTCAGAGGTCATTACAGCCACACAGCGCTGTGTGGAGTGACACAGACTGTAATGGAGGACTATCCGGAGCGAATCATGATGGAATATTGGTGAAAAACAGAGTTTTTGGACGATTAATGCAGTTTTAGGAGCAGTGATCTATGCCCTACGTGCTACCATTATATGGATGTCCGCCGCTCGATTTTGGATCTAAATATCTCCTGAAGCACTGTTTGGATCAGGAAAGCCTTCTGGGTGAGTATATTGTTCTACTTCATTCTATAAACAATGTGAAAGCTGCAGGAACTGAAGTTATCCTTTAAGGCGGTGCAGTATGCGCCTTTGTGTAAAAAATTAAGCCACAATTCTGACACTCCTGAACCCTGTCAGTGGAAGGAATTGGTAAGGGAGTTGATTAGCAAAAAGACTCATGATATAAATTCTCTGATGGAGCTGTTAACGATTCTCATCTAAAATTGGTTTTCAATTCCCATCCCTAATCTTTCGGCTTGTCACACTCATCACAGACCAATCCATATCAAGTAACGCTGCTATGTATGATGTAGCTCACGCTGTCGTTAGCCGTTAGCTCAAACTACCTCCAACTATCATCTTACATTAAATTATACCACACACATGTATCATTTAACACTTATACAGTACGTGACATGAACCTCATCAAAGACAATCTCTACCAAGTTTTCCCAGTAAACTTCTGAGGAGAGCAGATTTCACCGAGTATCACTGACGACCTGGTAGACAAGAACAGCAATAGGCCTAGACTGCTGGGGGGGATCTGGCACACTGAGCTCTATCTATCTCTCTCTCACACTCTCTCTCCACATCTGCCTTTGCCCCTTTTGTTTGCTCCTGTACTCGTCTCTGGCTCTGGTCTTGTAGGTGGTCTGGGATCCTTGGTGGAGACTTCCTGCTGCTGTGGACCTACAAAGCTTCAAAAACTACAATTATGTGTCCTTTTCTTTTCTGTCCGTTTCATCATCATTACACTTCCTGATATTAACTTCAGAGAGATCAACAAAATCAAATCCATGGTAGTTCCTGCTTACAGAACGCATAGATCTGTGTGACCTTGACAATCAGTCATGATGACCTGCTGCTGTGGACCTGTTCCACTCCATGAGCATCAACCATCAACAGAAAGACATCATTTGACATAAACTTATACTTTAGACCAGCTAAACCATTTTAATAGCAGTGTAGAAAGATGCTGCTATATTAATCAACATCATTCCTCTCCAGATTTAATTCATAATAGATATTAATGTTAATATTAGACTGATCTCTCTACACATGGTTGGATTGATTATTCATCACAGTAACTTTCTTTACAGCCATACAGACATCTCAATGGGCTAACCTTTCATAAATGTATGAAGAACACATATGGTGCTGTACAGATAAAGAATGATTGATTGATTGGTTGTTTAATGTGCCCAGTCAGGGTTTGGTGCTGTCAGTCAAACAAATTAATTCTCACCCACAAAATCCTCAGAAGAGCATCATTGATTATTTTCCACTAACAATAATGTTTTAGAAACTGTTTAATACAAAAGCTTAAAGGTGCTATAAGGAGAATCTATTTCCTGCGACATAAAGACTCTGCTACCCATGAGCATGCACAGCGACTGTCGTAAAGACGTGACCCAAGCCAAAGCGTGTGTTTGTTGTGATGCTAATAAAAATGCAGCTCAGACCTTCCTCCGAACTCTGCATTGCTTTACAACTTCTTTTTTCAACAACTTATAGGATGCAAAGCGAAAAGGTAATGTATCTCTTTCTAGTTACGTAGCGGTGGTTTTGATGTGTGACAACAAGCAAGTTTTGGAAAACTTGGTATCGCAGTTTTGTAGCCGGCTATATATCACTACTAACAGCCCGGTGCTCTAAGACGTGTCTGAATAATATAAATTTGCTCTAGTTCTAATTGTCTTGTTCCCGAAGTTGAGTATCCAGGCCAGTCCAGCCCTGTCCGACCCAACCGCGAACCTAAGGAATAGCATTTATCGATAACCTATTTTGATGCTATAAAACTCATCTTAAAGTGTGTATTTCCATCAGGCATATATCTAAAAGTGAGACTTTTTTGTAATTACTTAGAAACTCCTCATAGCATCTTTGAGTCAAAGCATCTTTTAAATTTATTGTCTTAAACTGGACTAAAAGCCACAGATTTTGTTAACATCAATCCAGAGAGACAGGCCAAAATAGGAGCTGTTTTCTTACCAGAGACATGTTGTTTTTGGTCTCCAGGATGGTAAATCCAGCACACAGCACCTCCCCTCTGTGGTACCCGTCGGCAGGCGGGTGAGTGGGCAGAGACACGGAGCGCAGGGCGATGACGTAAGGATCTCTGCGGGGGGAGAAAATCACTGAAGCTCTGTCCTGTTACACATCTGTGCCCTCACTCAGTTTGTCATTGAACTGACCCGCTGCTGCATGGTTTCCTCTTGGAGGCCAACAAGATGAAGTCCTGAAGGACCCCCTCCTCCTTGTCAGCTGAGCTGGAGGAGCCCACTCCACCCTGCTGCACTGATGGGGTCACCACACGGTACAGGAGGTCGTCATCGTCCACCTGGTGGATCAGCTCACAGCGGCTGATTAATAGAGAGAGAGAGAGCAGATGCTGATGGAAACATCGTTTTCCAAAGCAAAGTGATCAACTGCTGACTCTAAAGGAACAGTTCCACATTTTTACAGCTTCTAATTCCACCCGTGCGATCAGTGTCGGCTAATGTCTATATTCTTTTCTGACGTCAGATTACTGTCAGCACTGCACTGGAGCACATTTTATAAGGATAAGACAGCTTGGATAAAAAATGAGACTCACCATCAGATACTTATTGAACAACACCATGACTTGTAAAAACTGTATTTCACATCAAACATAAATGGCTTCCAGTTTCACATGGATGACATAAAAACATTTAAGGAGTCGATATTGGTATACGAATGACTGATTTTCATTAGTTTGTGATGTGACAGACTCTAAACCCGGACAAAGAAAGAGATTATTATTAATAAACATGCTAGTCTAGCTTTAAAAACAGAATTTGATCAAATACCCAGTGTGTATCTATTAAATAACAAACCAGTTTTTTTAATTTGATCAGAAAAAATGCAGATTATTTACAATAACACATTTTGCTAAAAAGTGTTTTCTTTTATTTTGGAAAAATTAACTCCCCTGACTTTTAAGGTGTTTCTTGAGCAGATTTCTGAGTTTCTACCTTTAGAGAGATTGACTTTAGAAAAGAATAACAGGGGCCACATTTTTAAGACCCTTGGCTCCCTTTAACAGCATCCTTAGAAGATTTACCAGCATGTCCCTTGGGGACGTACTAAAGAGAAAAACAAAAGAAAACAGGAAACCTGTAGCAAAATTTATTTTAAAATAATCAGAAACTGTCGTGACACTCCTCCATGAATTTATCCCTGGCTTAGCGATGGTTGTTAGTTTATGACAAATCTATTTTTGCTTACTCTTGCATGCACAAGTGTGTTTTATGAATTTATATATTTGTTTTTGTTTGAAATGTGGAATTTTATTTTATTTTTTTTGTTTAAGTTGATGGTTGCATTATGAATTTGTATTCATTAAACTTTTTCAAAGAAAGTTTCGGTGTATGTGGGGGGATTTGGGCGGGAGTCTGGCAGTGTACTGCTTTATCTGTTAATATTTCTGTTATATTCTGGCTGATGATGTACACATGCAGAAAATGCTAATAACAAAAAAAAAACAAAACATGCCACTCTTGTTCGCCTAAAATAAAGACTTTTATTTGATTTTGCCTCTTCAAACATTAAATAATGAATAAAGGAGATAGAGCACTGGGGTGATCAATACTTGTCTCCATTACTCACAGAATAAGAGACAAAATCATGAATCTCTCGTCTTTATGCTGTTTGAATTATGATATCTGATAAACTTAGTTCATTAACACTGCACCAACATCCTTAATGGGATTGATCAGGCAGAAATAACAGTTTTCAGGATGAGGAAAGTCAGGTTTTTATTAATTTATTGGAATATTGAGGAAAATTCATGATGAAAGCGTCTTTAACAGTTCTCCATAAAATCAAAAATTACCAGTGAAGGTTCAGCCAGATGTGTTCCTGAACTTTTTATAATTAACAGATCAATGATGAACATCTCATCTGTATGTTTGTATGAGACAGCATCAGTCTGCAAACAGTCTGCTCTCTTATAAACTATGAAACATCAGAGCAGACGATGAATCAAAGCTTTTGTCTCTTTTTTTCTCCTGATCTGCTCTGTGGATCACTCCATGTGTTCTGACTCTGTGCTGTTTTTAGGATCATAAGAAATAAAATAAACAATCATCAACATAATTTACCATCAGTGAGACTCGAGTATTAAATCCACCCAGTTTCTCTCTCTCTCACTCAAAATGTTTGGTAATATCACTGAGTTGGTGGTAACTGTGGAGCAGAGCCTTTATAAGGGCTGTCATGGCAGGACTCTCCCGTAATCATGGCCGCAGTGATTGTAGCCAGGTGAAGGCACCGAGGCAGGTGTACAAGAAAGGATTTATCAGAGGAGAGTATCACTTTCTGATTTAAAGGATAAGTTCGCTTCCTACAGCTTTCACATTGTTTATAGAATGAAGTAGAACAATATACTCACCCAGAAGGCTTTCCTGATCCAAACAGTGCTTCAGGAGATATTTAGATCCAAAATCGAGCGGCAGACATCCGTATAATGGTAGCACATAGGGCATACAGCACTGCTCCTAAAACTGCATAAATCGTCCAAAAACTCATTTGTTTCTTCAATATTTCATCATGGTCCGCTCGGGCTACTCCTCCATGACAGTCTGTGTCGCTCCAGACAAGTTTTTCTGACTGTGCTGACCTCCGAACTGGAAACTTTCTTCACGCCTGCCGTGCATGCGCAGTGCGGCTCATTGTTTCAGGGGTGACCGCCGGCTACTGAACAACTTTCTTCTTCCAGTTTTGTGCAAAATGGACGAATATCTGTTGGATGAAGATGTTGTGGAGGAGAACTTTGAATATGATGGGTGTCCTTACAGTTTCGAGCCAGAGTTTACAGATGAGGAGCTCATCGAAAGGAGGAAGCCGTACTGCGCATGCGCGGCAGGCGTGAAGAAAGTTTCCAGTTCAGAGGTCAGCAGTCAGAAAAACATGGGTGGAACAACCCCAGACTGTAATGGAGGAGTAGCGCGAGCGGACCGTGATGAAATATTGGTGAAACAAATGAGTTTTGACACGCAGTTTTAGGAGTTTTATGTGCTACCATTATATGGATGTCCGCCGCTCGATTTTGGATCTAAATATCTCCTGAAGCACTGTTTGGATCAGTAAAGCCTTCTGGGTGAGTATATTGTTCTACTTCATTCTACAAACAATGTGAAAGCTGTAGAAACCGAACTCATCCTTTAAGAGACAATGAAATCATTTGCAGATAGTGGTTGCCAGGCTGCATGATCCTTGTGCTACTAGATGACATCAAGGATGATTGAATATAGCCGACTGTGTTCATCTCTGCGACCATGCCACCATTTTTTAGTAAACATGAATAATTTGTCTAAATACAGTCTGTTAAAAAACCCAAATGACCCCCTTGACCACTTTCAGTCATCTGAGTTGTATTTTCTGCATTTATTTTGCAATCAGATGAGCAAAGTGCACTCAGCGGCCAAACTGTGTGGGCGTGTTAGCACCTGCATATGATTAGAGCAAATTCTTTTGAGGATAAGGCGCTAAAACAGGGCAGATTGTGTGAGCTAATTCTGTGCAAATAATGGCACTATTAGCAGGAGCCATCCATTATTTGTGGATCCATGACGAGCCAGGTTTACATGGAGCCTAATATTCCGATTAGAGTCCAAACTGAATAAAAAGGCTCCATAAAAACACCTCAATCAGAATAAACAGACCAAATCTGAACAGAATTCCATTCGGTTGCACAGGAGTAGTATATTTCTTTTCCCAAACCGATTAAAAGTAAAATCCTGTCATGTAAACGGTGAATCGGAAAGTTGTCAGGCTGGATCAATCAGAATAAACAGACCAAATCTGAACAGAATTCCATTCGGTTGCACAGGAGTAGTATATTTCTTTTCCCAAACCGATTAAAAGTAAAATCCTGTCATGTAAACGGTGAATCGGAAAGTTGTCAGGCTGGATTCTGTCTGCACATGCTCAGTCTTGACTTAAACGAGCAGTGACGTTTACTCACTTGGAAACATAGCGGCTTCCAAACAGAGCAAACAGCACTGGTCTACGTCGGAGAGTTTGATTTTGATACAAACTCTCAAAGAACTAGACATTATCGCACGCTTACACGGTAGGAAAACAATAAATACTGAAGCCGGGATCGACCAAAATGTCTAACAAATAAGGAACCACAGGTAAACTCTGAAGGCTGGCTATTGTAAGGCTAAACAGCACAACTCTTAAATAATTCAATAAAACACCTACTTACTGCCATCTCTGATAAATCACGTGATGTTTAAATAGATCTGAGCGTATCATGTGTCTGTAAAACAGCTGTTCTGATTAAATTTTATGGCACATGTGAACACCAGATTGGAATAGATCACGTCACATGTACACAGTTCACCTGAGATCTTCAATCAGAATGAAAAAATGTCTGCATGTAAACCTGGCTACTGTGACTTCACTCTGGTGTGGAGGCTCTGAGTGTTTGCAGCAGGGGGAGGAGTCAGCTGATGCTGAGCCTGAACCTTTATTTTCGTCTGTCTGACAGCCAAAGTCCTGTTTGTTCAGAAAAACCAGTCAATACATTTAAAAAAGTTATTTTCCAGACTATGGTGTGGGCCTATAACTATTACAGGCAGGCCAGGTTGGACCGGGGGGCCAGTATCTGCTGCCCCTGACCTAAATGTTGACCTTAGTGGTGAGATTGGTGTGATCAGAGCAGGTCGTGAGGATTTAAAGCTGTTTGTGTATTTGTAAGCTTTACTGATAGTGGCTGTCCCAGCTGGGTCTGTTGCTCAGCTCGCCCAGCAGGCTGAAGGCTCTGTGTGCAGGAACATCCACCTCTGATTCAACCCTGAAGCTCAGCATGGACTTCTGCTCCAGAGTGAACAGACGAACCTGAGGACAAATGGAAGATCATCGTCTGACAGGAGAAACCACTGACACAGAAACACACACTCTGCCTTTCACAGAGACTATACCTCGTCCTTCTCAGAGCTCAGGCGCCACGTTTTTTTTGCAGCCAACATCTTCAGAGCTGAAACGTTGTTGTAGCTCAGATACACCTGAACAAAATAAACAAACATATTCATTAAACGGATAATTCAGTGTGGTTGAGTCAGGTACACGGCATGAGCCAGGAAAGCGATTTGAACTAAAGAACTAAATATCCAGGGCTGAAGGGGGATTTTCTACCCTCAGTCCAAAGAGAGAAAAGACATTTTCATCCCCAGAAGACAACTGTTCATTCCTGTTCATCCCTTAGCTTCTGATGCCCAGCTATTGATAACATGATTCAAAAGAATCCCAAGTCTAACATAGTGTTTTGGCTGTGGAGGGAAGCAGATGTGAGTAAAGTTCTACAGTAGCAGATTAGTTTTAGTTTTATTGGACATGATGACACTCTGAGGGTCACCCTCATGAGGGCCAGCTGCTCCGGCAGATGCCATCAGTGTTGTTCGTCTCTCTTCTTTTAGATGTTTAGATGTTTTAGATGTAGAAATCCTCAGGTCAAATGAGCTGAACTGTCCCTTTAACCAGTGATGGACAAAGTGCTAAGCTCCAGTACTTGAGTGAAAACACAGATACTCCCGGTCAAATGTTACTTTAATACAAGTGAAAGTTGCTCAGTCACATTTTTACTCAAGTTAAAGTACAGGAGTACCCGCTTTAGAAAATAAAGTATTAAAAGTACATTTTTGTTTTGATGTCAACACATCATTGTATTGTTGCCACAATGAATTTTTAGAACCCAATGACTAAAAAACTCTACTGAACACATCGACGTGCTTATAGAGCCTGTAGCATATAAAGCTTGTAAAATGCAAAAGTAATCACTCACCTGCCTTGACTCACATATGAACTTAAGTGACATCCCATTCCTAATCCATAGGGTTCAATATGACGTTGGTCCACCCTTTGCAGCTATAACAGCTTCAACTCTTCTGTGAAGGCTGTCCACAAGGTCTAGGAGTGTTTATGGGAATTTTTGACCATTCTTCCAGAAGAGCATCTGTGAGGTCACACACCGATGTTGGACGAGAAGGCCTGGCTCTCAGTCTCCGCTCTAATTCATCCCAAAGGTGTTCTACCAGGTTGAGGTCAGAACTCTGTACAGGCCAGTGAAGTCCATCCACACCAGACTCTGTCATCCATGTCTTTATGGACCTGCTTTGTGCTCTGGAGCACAGTCATGTTGGAAGAGGAAGGGGCCAGCTCCAAACTGTTCCCACAAAGTTGGAGCATGGATTGTCTAAAATGTCTTGGTGTGCTGAAGCATTCAGAGTTCCTTTGACTGGAACTAAGGGGCCAAGCCCAGCTCCTGAAAAACACCCCCACACCATAATCCCCCCCTCCACCAAACGATACACTTGGCACATTGCAGTCCCACAAGTATTGTTCTCCTGGCAACCACCAAACCCAGACTGGTCCATCAGATTGTCAGATGGAGAAGCGTGATTGGTCACTCCAGAGAACGCGTCTCCACTGCTCTAGTGTCCAGTGGCGGCGTGCTTTACACCACTGCATCAACGCTTTGCATTGCACTTGTTGATGTGAGACTTGGATGCAGCTGCTTGGCCATGGAAACCCCTCAATGAAACTCTCTGCACTGTTCTTGAGCTAATCTGAAGGCCACATGAAGTTTGGAGGTCTGTAGCGTCTGGGTCGTTCAGCACGGGGACGTTCATCCTGTTTCATGTAGAAACTGTGAGCTAATGGGGAACTCCACTGACCAGCTCTCACTGACAGATAACCCAGTGCCGTGGACGTGGTTACTTCCACATCAATCCTCATGTCTTGTTTTGTTCACTTTTAAAGTGTAATACGTATTAACCTGCTCACACTTGGTGAAGCCATGTCTTCTGTTAATGCTTGTTCTAAGGGCAAACTCGTGCCGACTGTTCAGTCCCACATTTGGACTTGTTTCCTCTCTTCAGTGGAGCTGTTCACTTCCCTTGCCTGCTTGAAGGAGGTGGGCTTAGAGATTACTCCTCACCTGTGGATCTCTGATCATTTGTAAGCATGCTCGACTCTTTCTATGGTTTTGGTATCTGTGTGCAGCATGGTTATAGTGCCGCTCACAGGCCTGGCATATGAAGTACAGTGTCTGGCTCTGTGTGGACAGGGCCTCAGTCTTATCACATCAGCTGTGGATGAGGATCACTGTTGATGCATAAAAACACAACAAACAAGAGAGAAGAACACTGACAGCATCTGCCCGAGCAGCTGGCCCACATGAGAGTGACCCTCAGAGTGTCACCATGTCTAACAAAACTAAACTAATCTACTTTTCTGAATACAACTTTATAATTCTTCAAGGAGGACAGAGACTCTTGCATTCCCAGTTTGAACCCTTTCTGATCATTTCCTGAGAGGCCTGTTGTGGGCTTCCTTTCACATAACTCCCAGTCTGAACCAGAGACAGGAAGAGCCAGGGACAAACATTAAAGTTTATAATCACAAATCTCATTAGTTTCTCCTTGGCTGCTGCCCCCTTTATGTCATTATGGGAATTGTAGTTAATTTGCACCCTGATGTCAATGTTTCAAACCAATGTCACTACATTAACCAGCTTCCCTTGCAAACAGACATGAGTGTAGACTCGGCTGTCGTATCGCAGCACGTGGTGATCCAGAATTGTATTTTGGTGGAGGTCTGCGCTCTCCGAGTGCTTTTCTAGTTTAATCTTGTAATCAACAGTTGGACATCAGAAATTAAAGGATGAGCACAGAGAAGCAGGAATGAACAGTTCTCATCTGGAGATGACAAAGAAGCCCTCCTCTTTGGACCAAGAGACGAGGGTTAAAAATCCTCCTGTCAGCCCAGGACATTTTACCCTTTAAAGTTTTACTGTCCTCAATGATTCTTAATCAACTTCCTCACCTGATTGCTTGGATCCCAGGGTACAGACAGTGGAACTTCACTCTGCTTCCTGGAGATGATGTACTTTCTGAGACAAAAGAAGAGCAATGTTAACACTTTCTGTATTTTTCAGGCAGGTACAGTCACTTAAAAAAGTCTCTTTTTTTAAGCATGTGAAAGTTTGGTTGTCTGCTGTAGATGATTTTGGAGCTTGCTGTGACAAGTCTTCCCTCGACCTGAAAGTGTTGAAAAGTAAACACACGATTATTGACTTTAGGAAGTTCAGTTTGAACCCCATGTTGATGCTGCCTCCAAAAAAGTTCAACAAACACTGTTTTTTGAGGAAAATGAGAATCTTCCATGTTTCTACGGAGATCATGCCTCTCTTTTACAGAATATTTATCAAATCTGTTTTAACTCTTTCTGTTGTTGCATGGTGTGGAAACCTGAACCTGTCTAATTAGAATTGTCTCAGTAGTCTTGTTAATCTCAGCAGGCCGAGGTAACGTCCATCTATAACAGACAGGTCTTGAGGAAGGCTAATGATACTCTGGACTGTCCTAATCATCCACTTGGGAACGAGTTTGAGCTTTTGCCGTCAGGCCGTCGTTTTAGGGCTCCAACGAGGAGGAATAAAAGACTTCTTTTATCCCCAGTGCAGTTTATTTATTTAATAGGAGTTAATCCTTGGGCTGCTGCTGTTCTTCTTGCACATCCACACATCGCACTTTTTTTTTCTCCAATATTTTATTGATATTTTTTACAATGACAAAAATCAAACATTCAGCAACAGCTCAACAAACCCAGGCCTTGAAACCATACATTCATTAACATACCACACATACTTCCATACCCACACTAAAGCTGCACACATATATAAAATAGATATCAAATTAATAAAGTCAATAATTATTTTTACGTATTCATTAAAACAAAGCCTTTATTCCTGGCTTCTATAATATTAATATATGGTTCCCAGCGCTGGATTAATTCCCTCCGTTTGCCTATAGCGATGTATGTTAGCACACATTGCACTTTTAAATTGGTTGGTAATAATTTTCCATTTTGGTGTGAGCTCTGGACTGAACTTTGATTAGTGGTTTTGTGTATGCTGTTAATTGACAATGTGTTTAATATTTTTACCCTGATGTTGTTACTTTGTTTTTTCTGTGCCCTGCTGCAAAACTAATTTCCCTTCTTGGGACAACAAAGACATTCTCATTCTGATCCCTCTGTTGTTATTAGCCTACAGTATCAGTCCCTCCTGGACTATGCAGTTGATCAGGTGTTGATCAGGTTACCTGTCCAGTCTGATTTTCTTCCTGGCTACAGCTTCCTGAAAACGCCTTTTACCCTCCTGTAAAGGAAAGATGGAAAACAAAAACCTAAATAACCTGCTCCTCACATGGAAAATTTCATTTTCTTTTTCACAAATAGTATTGATAAAATGAAGAAAAATAATGAAGCACAAAGTTATGATAAACAAAAAGATAAGACAAATGAGAGTAAAAAACACTAAAGATGCAGCCACTTTCCCTGACAGAATCTTGGCTCATCCATGACAGTGCCTGACCAACCTCACATTCACAGATTATAAACTCACCTCCAGACCATCCAGCCTCACTCGTCTCTGGTTAACATGTTTAAAATCTTAATAACCAGACAGCATGTCCCTAAAGTCATGAGTCTGCTGGCCCATCTTCGGCCTTATTTAGTCGACTTTATCTCCTCCAGGCACCAAAGATGCACACACAAAAATCACACATTTTCATTGCCTTTGTTTCTGTGTTAATTTTGTTGATTCTTTATTTTTGTCACCAACCATTTTTCTCCTGACAAAAACCAAACTGTAACCAATAAAAACAAGTGCACATGGAAAAAAAAAACTTTCGACATGAACGACTTTAGGCTGTTTGAAAATGAAAAGATGAGCTGTTTGTTAGTAGTCACTTTCTCCATGCAGAACTAAAAACACTGATCTTAATGGGAAACAACTAAGTGATTAGAAAAATCCATCACAGAACGTCTTACTGGTAATAAAAAGAGGAAAGAGCTGACGCCTGGTTGCCCTAACACTTTCATATATATAGTGTGGACTGGAAGCTAATTTATGATTTTGCTAGGTGCACAAAGTGATGAACATGATGCTTCCCTTATTTATTTATTTAGTATAATTCTTTATTCATTTCCATTTATTATCACTCTCACATTCACTCTCTGATGGTTCTGTTCTGTTTCTATGCTCGTCATCCATCAGTATAAACAAACACATTTATGCCTTTCCATGCTCATTTGTATGAATCTATGTATATATATGTGTATTGGTATTTTTTACTATCATTGTTTTTTAACCCTTTAACTACCTGCTCAACTGTTTGGCAGAGGTCATCAAGAAAAACATGTATTTTTTAATATTAAAAAAAAATAGAAAAAAATCATATCATTGTTTGATTCCATTAACATTTAAGGAAACAGAGACAAACCAATAACCAGATATTTTCTTGGTGTGGGACGTAAAGGTTTGAAAAGGTAACAGTTAATTATGCAATGACATAAATCCACACTTATTTGGGGCTAATCAATTAGAAAAGGCAGAAATGTTTGTAAATAAAAAAATAACAAAAAATAACTTAAAATAGATGGAATTAAGTTTAGAAAACATTAAAAATGTTCTGATGAATAACAGATTTTTTTAATCTAGATAAATCATACCAGTAACTGGCATTAAAATATTTCCGTTAATAAAAATAAAAAAATAACTTTTGGCTTTTAAAACCTTTAAAACCCAAACAAAGAAAACTTCAACTACTTTGGTTGGTTTGTAGTTTATTCTACATCCTGAAACACTTACTGAAACAATGACATGTTTTTGAACACATTAAATATTCCTGAATATATTGACTTCTGCCAAACAGCTGAGCTGGGAGTTAAAGGGTTAATCTTCTAATGTTTTTTTTTTTTAACTCTATTTTTATTATTTCTATTAGGTGATTCTATTAATGTTATTATTTTGTTTAATTATTATTCTTATCCCTTTTATATCACTCCTTTTATGGATACACAGATTAATGTGTTGTGTTATGAAATCACAGATACTGCATGTATGCTCATTATTTTTGTTCTGTTATACTGTCTAGTCATTTGGAAGGCGTATTGTGTGTTGTGTTCACACTCCATAATTCCATTAAACATGTTATAAAAAAATAAATCACCCACCCTGCCTGTCAGCTTGTAACAGGACACAGTCCACAAGTAGCTGCAGGTTTAAACTCATTCATTGTCGTGAATGTTTTGGTTCAGGGTCCACAAAAACTCCACCAACCTGCTCCACCACTACATCTGTATATCTGTCAACACCTCCAGATGGGCTCAGCCCTGAAGCTGTTTCCACATAATGTTACGAAAAACTATGTCAAAGGAATGTATTACTTATCTATGCTCACTGAGCTTCAATAGTATTAACATCAGTAATGGGCTGTTTTAATAAAGAGAAGCAGAACAGACCATAAATAAATATATAGACCTTCACAAAGACAGTCAGACTCAATCACTGACACACGTCTCCTCTCGGCTAAATGCAGGATTATGGATGTGAACAGCTGAGTAACCATCTCTGAGGAACAATAATGTCAGGTGAAGTCACCTGTGATTGAACATTTAGGTCGCTGCAGGATGATCCTCTCCCGTGTTTTCAGCCTTTGGACTCAGAATTCTGAGCACGGCTCTCAGTCTGTGAGCCGGGCAGTGACCCCGAGGTCAAACAGCATAAATACTCAGCATAGCAGAAGTGACGGAGCTGTCCGCCCTGATGTGTTACTGCAGGCCTGTGTGTGTGTGCGTGTGTGTGAGTGTGTGTCACGGCATATAGAGTTTAACAAAAGGATGAGGGAGGTGATATATCAGGTTTGTATCTTCTGACTTCTTAATTTTATTAGCTAAAACGATCAGTGTAGATTCAGGTACTTTACTAAAGTAGGCAACATTCTTTCCTATTTATCTATTTATGTTTTTATTTAAAATGGATCATAATGTCCCTTACAAATGCATTTTGTGCAGCCATTTCTGACTACATAAATGTAAACTTCTGCATCTAAGAAATACTGCTCTTTTTATATTTCCTTGTACATATATTTGTATTTTAGATGTTTAATCGACCTGCCTGAGCAGATACATTGTGCTGAATCAATGACGTCTTTAAATTACTTCTTAAATCACATTATCATTAACCTGCTTTGTGAAACCTTATTTGTGTAATACTATTTATCAGATTGTTAATTATTAATTTTATCCTAGTTTACTATTTATCTCACAGTCTGAATTTTATCAATCTTCTTCTTGTCTATCTTCTCATATTTTAATTTATTTTACTTTGTTTTTTATTTATTTATGTAATCTTCAAATCTCCCTGATGTGATACCACCATCTATTGATCTACTTATAAAGCTGTTGTCTTACTGTTTTCATTATCGTTATTTTCAAAATATTCTTTATAAGTAATAATGATGTAAATTTAGACATAAATGTCATAAAGATATTACTGTTTTTATGTTTTGTAATGTTTCCTTCTGAATATGTATATTCAACTTTGGAAAGTCTGTCATGGCAGATGAGTTTTCCTGAATAAGTGACATCTTTAAATCACTTCTTGAATCTCTTTTTACAGAGCTGCTATATAATGCTTTATTCACAGAAATTCTTATGATAGTGTTAATGATTTATCTATCCTGTTATCTGTTTGTGTTTTTCACAGTTATTTAGTTATTTACTTTAATATCTTTTGCTCTTGTTCCTTTCTCCAGTTCCTCATCTGTCTTGGTTAATCTTCTCATATTATAATTAATTCACTGTCTTTTTTCCTTTATTTACTCAAATCGTCAAATCTCAACAATATGAAGCCATCTATTGATTTTTTACTGTTATTGTCTTAATTTTTCCATTAGAATTATTTTTCAATACATTCTTTATTATTAATACTCCTGTGCTGACATTTTAGTCATACTATTAAAGTAAATTCAATACTTTAAATAATTAGTTTATCACTTTAATTCTTTGTATCTTTTATTTCCTCGTTTGAATGCCTCCTTCCTATTTTCTATTCGACAGTTTATGCTCATTTTATTGTTCTTTAGGTTTGTGTCTTCATTTTCTCTGTTAGGCACTTCAGTCTTTAAAAGCTGCTATTTAAATAAAGCTATCAAAGTCATATAAAATATGTATATAAATATATTTCATTTTATTTGTTTAAACAAATATACTGGGTCACCATGAGGGAGTTGAGCTGCGTAAAACCCCGCTGCCCCGCCCCTTTTTAAACCATGGATTTTATTTAACAAACACTAAGGGCTCTAATTTCGTAGACCAGGCACAAGCGCAGGCACACCTGCCCTGCGCCGGCCTTCGCCGCGCGGACAGGGTGTGACCGGCGCACTTTGCAAGTTTCCTGCAGTGCCAAGAGAGGCGCACTCAAGGCGTAGAGGAGCGCAAAGGAAGCCAGATATATCCTCAGTATCAGATGTTAAGGCTGTTTATTGTTGACTTGTAAGATGTGCATCAAACTTCCAGCTGCCGTCAGGTTAAGTTTCCATGATGACAAACGGCTTTAATCCGACATCAGATGTGACGGGAAGGTTAATATAGATACAAATGTATATGCTGGTTCAGACGGTTACATTAAATAGTGATTGCTGTGATTGTTTATTGCATTAAAATGTGCCTGACACTCTGGAAACCTGCCTCTGAGGTGTGCGCACATGTGCGCCTGTCACCAAATTACAGCTGCGGAGGGTGCGCTCTGCCCTGCGCCGAAGATAGACCAGGTTGGAGCTGGCGAGCTTTCAGCGCACCTTCCGTACAGTTTTTTGGCACGAAATTGTCACTGTGCCACTCAAATCTGTTGACACCTCCCCCTGGTGCGCCCTCACCTCCCCTTGGTGCGCCGTCACACCCATCTCTGTGCAGATGGTCTACCAAATTGTCAAACTGGCAGCGCACGGCGGTGCGCCGGACGAAATTAACACTGCGCGGGGTGCGCCAGGCTTGTGCCCCCTGCGCTGCGCCACGAAATTAGAGCCCTAAGAGTTTAAGTGAGTTTGGAAAGTGATGAGCTGACGTGCTGGTCATATTTCCACAGTTTGGTGTGAAAATATGAGCTTCATCTGCTTGCTGACGCAGAGGTGGACATGCATCTGTAAAAACATTTTCCCCTCGTTCACTTGCACGTTGGTGTTCTGAATGTTTCTTAAAGAAGTATTTCTCTTCTCCTGACTGACTCACCAGGGGCTCTGGGCGTATTCGTGGTAGCGTGCTTGGCTTCCCGTGGTCATCAAGAACCTCAAAAGTCATGAAGGCAGAGTTGATGTGTCGGTTTGACCCCTCCTCCTGATAGGCCTCTGCACGCACCCCCACCTCAATGCTGCAACACACATACAGACTCAATGAATCCTTCAATTTCCTCATTTAACTTATAATTATTCTTCTTTTTAGTTATTTCCTTTAATAAAATGTTCTCATAATGTGTTTCATCCACGTTTTGGCCTGAAATGATCAAATTAGGTCATAGTTTTCATGAACAGCCTTTTTTCCCTGATGAAAACCACACAGTAACTAATAAAAACAAGTGTACAAAACTAAACAAACTGACATTTTCATCAACAAATAAAAACTGGACTAACATGTCTGACAGACTTAATCCAATCAGACCTAATGTGGTCATGTAGGAAGTAGAGACAAGTCATCCAATCACAGCTGCCTTAGCTTGGTGGTGGTGGGAGCGATCCAATCAGAGCTGCTCTCTTTATGAATTGATATATTCATGTAGAGCAGGTTCACTGTTTGTTGTCAGTTCTGGTATTGTAACTGAGATGCTCTGCCAGGTAGTCTAAATAAAGGTGACTGCATTTCACACAAAAGGAAAATTTGTTTCTGTTCAATCAGACAT
Organism: Scarus forsteni; assembly: GCA_036419115.1. NCBI lineage: Eukaryota > Metazoa > Chordata > Actinopteri > Labriformes > Labridae > Scarus > Scarus forsteni. The sequence continues at coordinate 1,252,796 of JAZDUH010000087.1, read as the reverse complement.
TCAGACTTTACTAACATTCAATAAAGGGTTATTAGATGTTTGATTTTATCCAAGAGTAAAACAGGACATCAGAAATTCAAGGAAACATAAAAATGCCTTACCCTTTACACTTCAGATTTTAGTTGTTTTGTAAACTAAAACTAGACTAAAATTAAACAATTAAGATGACTGAATTAAGACTAAAACTAAAAGATATTTCAGGCTAAAGACTATTAAACTAAAACTTAATTAAAAAGTGCTGTGAACATGAACACTGCGTCCCTCACTGATCACAGATGTACCTCACACTAACGATCTGTAATCACCTTTGTTATAAACGACAGCTTTTCTTATTTCCATTCTCGTGGCTTCTTTCATCTCATACTCTTTTTTTTGTTTACTCTCCTGTCCAGAATGTAAACTGAGTGACTCTGATTTACTTGTTTGAGATGGATGAGGTGGAAGAAGACACCCTCCTCCCCCCCTGCAGCCTGTCCTGAAAACACTGACCTGGTTTTGAAGGCATTGTTGACGATGGCCCTCAGAATCAGCCGGTCGCCCACCTGAGAGGGCCCTCTGAAGGTGAACATGTCGATGGTCCTCAGAGTTGGGTGAGCCTGACACAGACGGCTGCATGGTCAAAGAAAGAGAGGAAAAAAGTAAAAACATTCATTTGTGTCTTAAGTTAAACGTATTCAGATGTGTGCTCGTTAGTTCATGACCTTGACTCAATTTTCAAAGATACAACTTAAAATACTTAAAGGAGACATATCATGTTGATGCATGATTTAATACTTACATATAATATAATAAATTTGAAAACAAGACCTTACACCCCCTTAATTTTCAAAAAATGAGATATTATATTTTTTCTGATATCCTAGAACGAGATTTGATGCCTCTGAAAATAGGTCATTGTGAGATGTCCGTGAGATTTAAATCGTTGTGATGACACGAGGTACCTTTCTTTTTATTGGAGTAATCTGATAAAACACTTCCTCCTCTGTGATGACCGTTAGCCACAAAACTGTCACCGAGGAACACATCCACCAGCAGCAGTTTATAGCTCCCTAGCTCACACTCACTCATTACCAGCTCTGGCCTGTAGGGGGACTCAATACGCGGTCGCTGCTTTGAGCCTGCTGGAAAATACAGTAGAAGAAGAAGGACAAGCTGGCTCAGCCCCCGATAGACCTGACCAATCAGAGCACAAAGGGCTGTGACGTTGTGAGGTAACTTTAGGTCAGCCTTGAGACCAAGCGTTTCAACGAGAGCTTGATAATGGCCTAAAATGAGGATTTTGAGAACGTTATTGTGGGGCAATGAAGGAACTAAATGACTTGTACTGAGGAAAGAAATGCTTTACAGGCATCCTAGTCTGGCATAGTGAAAAGGAGAAACAAGCATGATATGTCCCCTTTAAATACTTTTGGACCCAAATTAGGCGGTCTGATTACTCTGCATCAGGGCAACTGTTGCTCCAATTCTTCCCCCAGGTGCATAAAACAATAACAACTGCATTAACCCTTTAACTCCCACCTCAACTGTTTGGCAGAGGTCATTAAATTAAGGAATATTAAATGTGTAAAATAAACACATCTCATTGTTTGTTTCTGTCAATGTTTTAAGATACAGAAAAAACAGTGCAAACAAATCAAAATAACTGATATTCTGTTTGTGGGATTTAAAGTTTTCAACCACCTAAAGCTTCTATTATTATTATTACCATCATTGTTATCTTAAATACTTCATCATTTACTTACATGATGATATATATGTACATAAAAAGTCATTCATCAAAAACATTTTTTGTATTTGTCAAACTCAATATCATCAATTTAAGTTATTTTTGCATTTTTTTCAGACATTTCTGCCTTTTTCTAATTAACTCGGTCCCATATATCTGTGCATTTTTATGTCATCAACTGTTGGCTTTTAAAACCTTTTAATTCCACACCAAGAAAATATCTGTTTTTTTGTTGTTTGTGGTTTTCTCTTTTCCCTGAAGTGTTGATGGATACAAATAATGATTTTATTTGTTTTTTAAACCATTAAATATCCCTGAATTTAATGATGACCTCTGCCAAACAATTGAGCTGGTAGTTAAAGGGTTAATAATAAATTGCCTAACATCTTCAGCTCTTATAACAGCGTGACGTTTGCCAGGACCTTACTTTTGGTCTTTTGCCTAAAATGTCTTTTAGTTTTAGTCATAATGGAATCACCTAAATTGTTTTAATTTTAGTTTAGTTTCAGTTGATGAAATTCACACCATTTAACTGACAAAATCTGCTGTAACTTTAAAATGTGACTAAAATCTGAAGTGTAAAGTTTTAGGCATTTTTTATGTTTCCTTGAATTCATGAAGTCATGCTTTACTCTTGGATAAAATGAAACATCTTATAACCCTTTATTGAATGTTAGTGAAGTTTGAATGTCTAAATGAACAAAAACAAAATGCAAAATATATCAATTCATAAAGAGAGCAGCTCTGATTGGATCGCTCAACTTATTCCACCACCACCAAGCTGAGGCAGCTGTGATTGGATGTCTCTCTGAACTCATCCAACCTTTAACACAACCAAAGTAGCTGTGATTGGATAGATTCCTAACTTTTCTCTACTTTCTACATGACTATATCAGGTCTGACTGGATTAAGTCTTTGTCACAACGGTGCTGTGAGAAGAATCTATTACTGGCGACATAAGGACTCTGCTACCCATGAGCCCACGCGGCGACTGTCATAATGCTGCATTCCAGTAAACTCGGAACTGGGAGTGACATCATCTCCGACTTATCGGTGTTTCAGTTGAAGTCTGAAAAAAACATCCTGCTCTACCAGGCTATCGTTAGCTGTTTTTAGCACGCCCTGCATTTTTGTTCACAAATATCACATGAAGAATGTGATTATCACTATGGCAGCATTTTTGTAAATATAAGTCTAACAATACTATGTATACAGCTAATCTAGAGCGACACACCCCAGTCATAAGTGCAAATAAATGGATTATTACAGGAGCTAAATAACTGTTCACACTGGGGGCATCCGTCTCCGATTGTCAACTCAGGGGTGGTGAGGTTTCACCGAGTTCCCAGTAGGAAATTCCAACTTCAGGGGAGGTTCCAGTTGCAGTTTCCTACTCGGAACCCAGAAATTCCATCCTCTGACAACAACTTGAATGCACCAAAAGACGTTACCCAAGCCAAAGTGTGTGTTTGTTGTGATAAATGCAGCTCGGATCTTCTTCAGAACTCTGCATTGCTTTATAACTTCTTTTTTCAACAACTTACAGAATGCAAAGCGACGAGGTAATGTATCTCTTTCTAGTTACGTAGTTTTTGATGTGTGACAACAAGCAATTTTTTGAAAACTCAGTATCGTGGTTTTGTAGCCGGCTATGTATCACTACTTACAGCTCGGTGTTCTAAGACGCGTCTGAATAATATAAATTTGCTCCAGTTTTAATTGTCTTGCTCCTGAAGTTGAGTATCCAGGCCAGTCCAGCCCTGTCCGACCCGACCGCGAAGCTAAGGAATAGCATTTATAGATAACCTATTTTGATGCTATAAAACTCATCTTAAAGTGTGTATTTCGATCAGGCATACATCTAAAAGTGAGACTTTTTGTAATTACTTAGAAACTCCTCATAGCATCTTTAATCATCATGTTATGTTATGTGTGGGTGTGTGTATGTGTTGGGGTGGAGGGGGAGAATGGGGGGTTGGATGGGGGTGGGGACTGTTTTTAACAAGTATAGCAATTTGTGCTGCATTTTTAAAGAATGAAAAGTGCTTTATAAATAAAATTTGATTTGATTTGATTAGATTTAATCTAGTTTTTATTTGTTGATGAAAATGTCAGTTAATTTAGTTTTAGGTTTTGTCCATTTGCATTTGTTTTTATTAGTTAATGTCTGGTTTTCAGCAGGGGGAAAAAGTTGTTGATGAAAACTATAACAAAAATAATTGGTCAACAAAATTAACACAGGTCTGTACCTGGCAGCAATCGTAGCTACGTTCACCATCCAGGCCATGATCTGTCCTCCAAATGTGTTAACCTGCAATTTTCACAAAGACATAAGACAGTCAGCCATAAGACTACGGGTCAAACGACAATGAAAACATCAAAACTGACAGCCGCTATCAGAGAGCAGAAGTTTATCAGAGTTGATGTTTGAAGAGAAATTTAAAAGGAAAACCCTGCAGAAAAAGAGAGTGATTCTAAGACCAAATCTCAACTTGCCCGTAGAAAGTGTTTGGGGGAGGGCTGAAACTTTGAGAAGCACATCCAGCTCGTGACTGGACAATTGATCCGTCAATCACATTCAATACGAGCCAGTCAGACAAGGTAGTGGGCAGCGCTACAGAGTGTGAGCCACTTTGTAAAACAACTCTGATCAAAACATGTCAGAAGTGGAGTGAAAATATTCTTACTATGGAGAAGATCGTAGTGCTGATGTCTGTTTTTTGTTGCTGTTAGCATCCATGCTAACTTCAGTGCGAGTAGCCACTTCCTGTTGTCCTCTTGCCTCCACAGGACTCTGACTCTGACTCTGAGCTTGGAAATACGGATCTAGCTGCTGTGCAAGGTTACATCCCTGTCTCTATCTTATGAGCTCATATTGTATTTTGGTTCATATAAATTTATTTTTGATGATTGTTAGAGGATGGTCACAATCATTTATGTTCAATTTTTTTTTCTGAAACTCATATTCGAAGTAGCCCAGATCCAGCTGTATTCTCTCTCTGTCTGAGATGCTCCTGCCCCTTTAAGGCTCTTTAATGAGCCCAGTCTGTTGACACGTCTACTCTGTGGTATTTTTTGGTCAGTTTAGCCCAGTTGCCAACAACTTTGCATTCATTCTTCCATCTCAATCAATCTTTATTCTATAGCTCCAGTTCATAACAAGTATTTTCTCAAGAAACTTCGCAACAGAGCAGTCTGAAGACAAACTCTTTATTTTATAGATAAACACACATGCATATACACAAATACATGTAATAAATATATTTGTATATACACATGCAAACATTCATCCAGACAGAGACAAAGGGACTAAAATCACCTTTGTCGCTGCCGAATATGGACTCAATCAATTAATATAAATTTATATAGCACCAAATTTGTTGAATTTAAATGTATTAAAGTTAAGCCCCTTGAGTTGTGGCATCTCATTTTCAAGAGGCTGATCATGTCTATATGGTTGTAAAGATAGTTACTTTGGATATTTGGATGCACATCAGTTCATTTCTGTGGCAGGTCAGCTGACATGTTTGTCATGGGCTCGACATTTATATAGTTTGAGTGTGAAAGACAAAAAGTTGAAAAGTCTTTTCCTGGATCCTCTAAACAGGACGTGATTATATAAATTAAGACATAACAACCAACATGACATTGTTTAGCTGGCAGGCTCATATTTCATCTTTCAAGCCTTTTTTGACGGTCATCGTGACAACACTTGAATGTTAAATGGAGGAAAAAAACTGAGGAGAGACGGAGACCAGCATGCTGAAGAGCAGTAGATCTCAAACTTTTCACAGTCTGTACCCCTTCAGACACTTATCCTCCAGCCATGCCCCCCCCCCTCCCCCCACACACACACACACACTTAGAGCAGCTAGAAAAGAAATTTGTCTGTAAGCCTGCAGCCACACCCACCTCCCACATTTAGTTTGTATAACATACAAATAAATCTCTTAAAGTGGATTATGTCTCTCTCACAGAGTATTAGGGCCATGTTACATGGAGAAAATGATTTTGGCGAAGTCGGGGTTAAAGTTGAAATTTCCAAATTAAGGTTGAAATGACAACAATAAAGTCAAAATAGAATTTTGTGATAAAAGTTGACAATAAAGTCGAAATACATTGTTTGTCAACTTTATTCTTGAATTTCCACTTTTTTCGACATTTTAACTTTTATCTCATTATTTTTGCTTTTATCTCAAATTTTTGACTTTATTGTCGCCATTATAACTTTAATCTTGACCTCCCAAAAAAAAAACATTTTTTTCATCTAAAATGGCCCTAATATTCTTCTGTACTCACTAAATAGATTTATTTATCAGCAAATTTCAGCGGGCAACACTAGTTCACGTTTGAAAATAGAAATGTACATTTCTGGAACATATTTATTAATGAATTTGAAACTGTAAAATACTCACCACAGCTCTAATGAGAAGGATGTCTGACTAAACTTATGTTACTATAAGAATCTTAGATAATTCAGGATGGATTTCCTTCACCAATCCATCCTCCAGCCTCTGCCAACACTTCAGGTCTTTTTAAAATCTCACAGCGCAAACATTTGCCTGGTTGAACTTTAACTACTGAAACAGCTGTTTAAAACCTGACAGGCATTTGTGTACCCCCTACGTCACTTTTTGTATCCTCGGGGGTAAGAGTACCACAGTTTGGGAATCAGTGCTGTAGAGAAGCCACATGTTGGTCTTAAACCATCTGCACCACATCGAAGAAACTTTCCCTCAGAAGAGAGGTCGTTCATGAAGGACTGCGAAGGGCTTCAGTGGCTGTTTACAAAAGGAATCATTGCCTCAGTTAAGAAAGGCTGGACTCCGAAAAAACTAGTATTTCATAACAGCAATTATGATGCAGCAGAAGTAATTTAGTAAGTTTTTGGCATCAATAAGCCCAAGGAAAGACAAAATCAGGTCTGAAAATCTCAAAGTTGAATCTTGAGGACAGAAAAAAAGACATTTCACCTGATGGTTGGCATGTGGTGGTAGAACCAGCTCAACACTCTCCACTTTGGTCTTCTCTGCTGCCACTGCGTCAGCCTCTGCAGAGCTGTCAGCTGACACACACACACACACACACACAAAGCATGTTTACTATCATGTTCACAGTCAAGCTCAGGGAGTGTAGATGGTTTTATGTATTTCAATGGCTGCTCAGCTAGATGCTGCTGTGTCAATCAGCAACATTCTTCTCCAGATTATATTCATCTTGTTAATGTTAATATCAGACTGATCTCTCTATCCATGGCTGTATTGATCATGCATCCATAGTAAATATCTTTACAACCATATAGTCATGAGAACCCTTTTGATAAATGAGATGCCACATCTCACCTGGTTTACGTTTAATACATTTACATTCGACAAATATGATGCTGTTCAAATAAAGATCTCGATGGTGATGCTGTAAAGTTGGACAGACATATTGAAGTTCCTGACATTGGCTTTTTTTATCTCTGCTATTGCATTAAAAAATTATGCACCTTACTTTATTTATTTTGAATATATTCAAAAGAGAGATAAAAATGTAAATAGAAGAAAAAATATAGTGTAGTTGTTACAAACAAGAAATTCATTAAGGAGTAGGACTGAAAGATATATCGTTATCGTATCGATATCGATATATGAACATTCAAGATATTAATATCGAAAAAGCAACAGTATAAACAATATTGATTTCCCCTGCACTCTCATGTACAGCTCTGGAAGACACAACAAATTTCATTTTAAAGATTGTCCTTGAATGCACAGCTTGGTTTTCACCGAACCCGTACTCATATCGTATTGTATGGATATCGAGATATCTTGTATGAAAATCGAGATATAAAATTTTGTCCATATCGTTCAGCCCTAATAAGGACTGAGAGTAATTAAAACTTATTTAGTCCATCCCTTCTCCATCAGTTAATTAAACACAAATGTACAAAGAAAAAAAAGATTTAACACATCTAACAATAAAAATGGCAAAACAGGAACAGTTTAGTGCAGTACTTCCTGTTTATCCATAAAGCTACTGAAGATATTTTCAATACATTATCCTAAATGTCATTTGGGTTGAGCACTGCTTTGGCTCCTGTTGTAACTGCTGTTGTCCATTATAGAGCCGCATACCGTGAAACAAAAGAATTTCATTCCTGTTCATGACCCATGAATTTTAAAATTATAATCTGTCCTTGAATTATGACTCCTATTTCAATCGAGAAGATTTGTTGGCTTGTAAAGATTATCTTAATGGACAAAAGGAAGACTTATCGCTACTCAAAGTCCTTCATTCCCCTATTATTTATTTCTTGTCTAATCTATTTTTTTCTGCTGTTTTTACAGTTTTTAAATTGTCTTGTTTTTTTTACCCCAACTTTCTTTTATCTTCGTCTTATCTTGTTTTATCTTGCTCTATGATTTGTTTACGTTGGCTACTTAAAATGTCTGACATCTCTATCTGTCCCATGCTGCTTAAATATGTTTCCTTCATAGATTTTTGATTACTTTTTTATGCTGTTGACTGAGTGTTTGCATGAATGTACACTGGAAAGCTTCAAATGAATTGCCCCTTGTGGGATAAATAAAGTGGCCTGAACTGAACTCAGAAGCGTCCTTTAGCCTGGTAACATATAAACATAAATATAAACCACTCTAAAACAGCACTGTAAAAATGCTGCTCCATATGATGGTGTCATGAAGGAGTTGGTCACCCTGCTGGATGGACCCATGGGAGAGCAGATCCTTGATGATGTCATCGTGAACCATTCGAACCCGCCGCCTCTCTGCCGCCACGCTGTATTCAACCTGCTCTCTCTGAGTGTGAGGAACAATCGGCTTCAAGATCACCTGTGGGTCAAAGGTCAGTAAGTGTCAGGGTTAAGACACCACAACTTAACCTGGGTGCAGAGAGTTGCTGAGAAACTCAAATATTCTGTTAGCCAATGACACAGCACAACATTATCAGGCCTGTACACACCTCGACACCTTTGGCCTTAGAGGAAAACAGGCCGTTGAACATTTTAAACTACGGTGACCACAATCTTAAACCAAAAAAAGACCCTCAGCAGCATGTGCTCATTGTGATGCTCAATATCCTGACAGGTAGGTACATTGGAATAATGTCACCGCTTCATTATAAACATTAACCTTATTACTACTATGAATATAAATGGTGACCTGGTCTTTTTGCCTTTTGTTGTCAATAAATATGTCAGAAAATGCCCTTTGTGTAAACTATTTGCAGCATTTTTTGTCACTATTAAGTTTTAAATGCTTAAAAACAATGTTTAAAAACACTACAACACTTTAAAGAAGACAAAACTGAAACTCAGCCTATTTTAAATAATTTATTTGTTTTTTTATTATTATATTATTTAATTATTTATGAAATACATAAAACCTTAACTATGGTAAAAATAAAGACAATTAAAAGAAGATGAACTTGGCAAAAATATGCCAAAACAAGACAAAATGACAGAAAAAAACCTTCCAGTACTATACTAATGTCATTATTTACAATATGTTTACATTATTTCCACAGAAAATGAGAAAAAATAAATAAAATTTCTTGATTTAGTAGAATTAAAAACAGCACAAATAATGAATAAAGAAAGGAATAATGTACTGCCTAGTCACATGCAAACATTTTTCCCTGACAGAGATGGTGGATATAAGTTAAGGGGTCAGTTAGATTTTAAAATCCCAAACATAAGAACAATGAGGAGTTTTTGTTTAACAATACAAGGAGTCAAAATATGAAACAGTCCAGATGATGATCTGAAGCACAGCACAAACTTAATCCAGTTTAAATTTTTTTTTAAATAAGTCATACTGGAGAAATACAGGAATCTTGAGGAGGAACAACAAGTCTGATGAGTGGAGTAAACAAAGTGCCTTAATATTGAAAAAAAAAAAAAAAGAAGAAGAAGTGTGTGTGTGTGCGCAAAGGAAAGTATGTATACAGACATGTATGCACACAATGCATGGATATGTAAATTTAAATAATAAATAGGCATAGTGTTAAAGTATATATGGATATGAGTAGGTAATCAGATAGGTAGAGCTATTTATATGTATATTTAAATAGGTAGGTGAGTGTTTAATTATATTTCATAAGTCCATATAATTTGCTGCCATGATAAGGCTATTGGAGTACATATGTGGAACATAAGTCAAATATCTAACAGGGAATAAGGAGGAGGACCAGATAAGTTTTACTCCTTTTTGAGCATCTACATTGTGACTTATGATGAATATTACAAATAAGTTATCTGCTTTCTTATTATTTACTCTTTTTTTGTTTTGTATATATTTTTGTTGTTGATATGTTCAAAATAAATACGTAAAAAATACTAATAGACCAACGATAGATGACTCACATTTGTCTCTGAATCCTCTCTCTGCTCTACAGCTCAGTCAGCTCACTCCCCGTCCCTCCCCCTCAGTCAAACCAGCCTTTACTGTAATGTACCATATATCAGCTCTGCTTCTCAGCTTTCAGAATCTGTACTATTTATCTGGATAGCGTGGATACTCGAGGAGTCACAGTTGTTTGAAATCATGTGTGTTTTTTTCTGTTAACAGTGACACTGTAGAACAAGCTGAGCGAAACCCGAATATTTTAGGAAATTTAATTAAAGCCTCCCACCAGGACATAAAAGTAAATGTCTGGGGAAAAAAAGGACTTATGGTCTTCCTATTTAAACTAAACTGCCAAAGCTAATAAAAATGGGACTAAGCTGTGAATTCACTCCAGGTGCAGAATTAATGAACTACTTTGTTGGTTTAGTTAACAAACTGAGAAAAGAAATGCTGACTGAAGTTCAGTAATATCCGACCTGCTGCGCTGAAGCAAGACTCCAACCGTCTTGGAAAGATGTTGAGGTTTGTCTTTTGTTTCAGAGCGACTCGCTGCTTTACCTTTCTGGTTAACCAAATCCAGCATTAAGTTCATTTATTTGAGCTCTGTGTTTATTTGTGAAAATGTGCAGCAGCAACAGGCTGTGGTGAGAGGGGGTGGGACTTGAATCATTTGGGTTTTTATTTGATATTACAGAGTGGCACCTCCATATGAAAAATGTACCTTCTGTCCCGTGTGTTTGCGCTGTGTGACAAAGGTGGCAAAGGCATGACAAACTCTCCAGTGTCGGTCAGTAAACAGGTCCTCACAGCTCACCTGTATGCCCACCTGAGGACAGAGCAGAATATGGATCATGAAGGTTTAAAGGATAAATGCTGATTATTGTTTTATTAGATGATTAAAGTTTGATGTGTCTACACTCAGTATTCAAAACAGGATGAGAAGCACACAAATGACTTGAAGTCTTGAGATTCAGAGCTCCACTCTGTTAGCAGATAAAACATGAAGAGAATTATTATTGTCTTATTGTTATGTTGTTTATTTCTTTGACACTGTCTCTGTCTACTCACTGTAACCATGTTACATACAGACACACAAATATATCTCTCTATATATACACTAACATACATGGATGTGTTTGTTTAGTATACATGCCTCACACTGCTGATGAGTGACTGGATGGTATTTATGTTTTAAAGAGTTATGTAACATTTTACCTCAAATAAGAACAACACATTGGGCTCTAATTTCGTGGCGCAGCGCAAGCCTGGCGCACGCCGTGCGCTGCCAATTTGACAATTTGGTAGACCTTCTGCGCAGAGATGGGTGTGACGGCGCACCAGGGGGGAGGTGAAGGCGCACCTGGGGGAGGTGCCGACAGATTCGAGTGGCGCAGTGACAATTTCGTGCCAAAAAACAGTGAAGAAAGTGCGCTGAAAGCACGCCAGCTCCAACCTGGTCTAACCTCGGCGCAGGGCGGAGCGCACCCTCCGCAGCTGTAATTTGGTGACAAGCGCACATGTGCGCACGCCTCAGAGGCAGGTTTCCAGAGTGTCAGGCACATTTTAATGCAATAAACAATCACAGCAATCACTATTTAATGTAACCGTCTGAACCAGCATATACATTTGTATCTATATTAATTGTCCCGTCACATCTGATGTCGGATTAAAGCCGTTTGTCATAATAGAAACTTCACCTGGCAGCTGGAAGTTTGATGCACATTTTACAAGTCAACAATAAACAGCCTTAACATCTGATACTGAGTATAAATCTGGCTTCTCTCATTTAATTAAATTCAAAGAAAAGAGGGAGAAAAAAAGACGAAGAAAAAGGAGAGAAAATAAATGTATGTCACTCAGGATTTACCCGTGATTTCCCATATTCCTCTATTTTAGTCTTTATTTTTAATGTGATCTAAAAAGATAGAGTAGGCTACATCATTGCAAGGAGGATGAGGAGGAGACACCAGGAGAGTATACAGTATCACTAAAGGCTCTGCTATTTGGCGATGACAAACCAGGAGTGCAGGTGGATCACAAGTATTATGAATGGATAAGCCAGCTGTGGTGTAACTGTCTCTTATTTTTTTTACTCCTATTAATGACAAAGGAACAGATTACATCTGCCCCTGGAGCTGGCCCACACGGTGACGCGCCCCGCTGTCCATGCCTGCTGAATGACAGCAGCTCTGACCGTCTCCAGCAGCGGGGATCATTCAGACCAATCAGACACTGCGCCTCGGCCGCAGCGCATTTAAAGGCGAGGAGAGGCGCTCATTTGATTGGTGAAGAAGGCGATCGGCTGTGATAATCCCACTCACGCCTATATTCTCCTCCTACTGTGACATTTGCGCGGAGAGGCAGAGACGTGGGCGTGGACGGGCAAGCTCTGCGCCCCTGTGCGCCATGAGTGCGCCTGTCTTGGCACCGCAGGAAACTTGCAAAGTGCGCTGGTCACACCCAGTGCGCACGGCGAAGGCCGGCGCAGGCAGGTGCGCCTGCGCTTGCGCCTGGTCTACGAAATTAGAGCCCATTAACTCTAGCACCTTTAAAGAAATGCACTTTAAAAGATATACGTCGAGACATGATGCACGTTTTGAATTGAGGACTATTTTCCGTTATTTTACATGTTGAAGGGTAGATTAGCCTGCATTGCTTTTATTGTAACTGTATCTGTTGTTGTTTGTGGTATTGTACTGTTTTTGAATTAAGCCAATTCATAACAAGTGTTATCTCAAAACACTTTACAGTAGAGCAGACTGAGGCCATATTAATACATATATATATATATATATATATATATAAATATATATATATGTATACATACACATATATATACATGTATACATATATATGTATATATATATTTATATATATATATATGTATATATATATATATTTATATATATATGTATATATATATATATACACACATACATATATATGTATGTATATATATATATTTATATATATATATATGTGTGTGTGTGTGTGTGTGTGTGTGTGCATACATACACATATTAATACTGATCTCCACATCATTATTGATCCTCATGTTCATATGGTTGTAAAGAAAGATACTTTGGGTGAATAATCATCACAACCATGGATAGAGAGATTAGTCTAATATTAACATTAATAACTATAATGAATAAAATCTGTGGAGCAATGATGTCAAATAGATCAGCAGCATCCAGATGAACGGTCATTAAAACAGTCTAACTAAAAGTATGAGTTTATTTTTCATGTCATTTCTGTGGAGCAGGTCCACAGCAGCAGGTCGTCCGTGACTGTTTGTCAAGGCTGTGCTGATAAACATGCTTTTTTATGTCTGTACCTCTAGTTTAATGTTTTATAGTTTCATTAATATGCACAGTAACATCCAAATAATCATTTAAATAAATACATTAAATCAAAAGATTAAACTGATCATGTGACTGGTTGCCCTCTCATGTCAGGGTTAGGCTCCTCCCCCTGTGACTTCGGGAGGGACGGGTGGTGCAGATAATGGAAAGATCACAGCATTTGTAATCATAGTTAGCTTTATTCACACTGTTTCATCATTTTTCTGAGATATTTGGTCGACTCAGTTCGTTCTTCAGGCCCTTTTAGTCAACAGTGGACCTTGAGTTGTGTCTTGATCTGGAAACCAAATCAGATCCTAAAGTGTAACCAGTGCCGACACATCCAGTACCTGCCAGATCCAATCACAACACAGATGTAGGTGTTTTAGTTACCACTGATGAATTACCAGGGCAAAAGATGCTGAGCCTTTTCTGCTCGTCAGATATATTTTACTCCAGCAGAAACATACCTGCCTAAACAAAGTGAAAACATCAGTGTTGGAGTTCTTTAAGATCTGGCATCGTTTAGATTGATTTTTCAGCAACTGTACCAACCTAGCTTCTGTCTAGGTGTTAAGGATGAAGTTTCTTCGTGCCATAGGAGTTACTTAATAAACAGCTCTGATTTTATTTTCTCTTAAAGTAATATAAATGTATTTTCATTCAGTTTAGGTAAGGATCATTAAAGACAAGTTTAACTCCACTAACGATGATACAAAAACTGCAATGTTTCACATGTGAAGAGGAATGACTTCCTACTTTTCCTGTTTAACCATGCTTTTAATCAGATCGGACCTGAGTGATACACATCATGTTTTTGATAAGCTTAAAGGGACAGCTCATTATTTTTGAAGTTGTGCTGTATCAGGCTGAAAGGGCAGCACTGTACCTTTAAGGAGAACAAGCTCAGGCCACCAGAGAGCTACACTGATGTTAATGGGTACAGTTATTCCATGAAAATGTGAAACTACTAGGGAGAAGGTGCAAAAGGGCGAAACATTTCCAGGCACTTCAATTTTGCTCTAGAAGTCTCTGTTTGACACCCTGACAGATCAAAAACGTGCAATACCTGCTGCACCACTGTGGCATAAGGGCAGATAAAAAAAAAGCTGCAGGGTCTTTTAGCTCTGGGTTTAACTGTACATTTAATCAAGTTCAGTCCTACCAACAGTTAGACAACAGCTCACCCTGTCATCACATGCAGAAAAGGCAACAACCACCCTTATATCTATATTTGGAATACAGATTTCAGGTGCAGATCCTCAAAGAGGTCTCATCTTCTGGCCTTTTCTTTTAGCTCCATTCCATCATCATTACAGTGCCTGATGTTTACTTCAGAGAGATCAGCTAAATTAAACACATGGTAGTCCCTACAAACATATATCTGTTTGACCTTGAGAAACAGTCATGGATGACCTGCTCCAGTCCATGAGCATCAACCATCAACAGAAACATCGTTGAACATAAATTCATAATTTAGACCATTTTGATGATAGTTCAGCCAGATGTTGTTATATTAATCAGATTATATTCATCATAGATATTAATGTTAATATTAGACTGATCTCTCTATCCATGATTGTTTTTATCAAACATCCATAGTTACTTTCTTGACAACCATAGAGACATGAGGACCCTCTTCAAAATAAGATACCACATCTCAATGGGATTGACTTTAATAAATTTATATTCAACAAACATAAAGCTTTATAAATACAGACTGATTGAGCCGATATCCAACAAAGACAAATGTGATTTTAGTCCCTTTGTTTCCGCTTGGATGGATCCATCTCTGGATGTATGTATGGATAAATACAAAAATATTTATTATTTGTGTCTATGTACATGCATATATGTGTATCTATAAAATGAAGAGTTTGTCTTCAGCCTGCTCTGCTGTGAAGTGATTTGAGGTAATGCTTGTTGTGAACTGGAGCTATACAGATAAAGATTGATAGTGTTTCATGATGAATAGGCAGCATAGCCGTAGGGACTCTGCCAATTAATTAAATTAAATAGGACCTGCATTTACGCAGAGAGGCTTTACAGGGGCCGACTGGTCTACAGGAGTTAGAGGTATGTTTACCTGAGCAGGACCAGGTCCCTGTCCCTGAAAGGTGAACTGGGGGAACGATGTGGATCTTGTACTGCTTTCACACTAAAATTAGTGAGTCAGCACAGGTTTACCCAACGCGGGTTAACCCACTAACAATCGGCATCTGCCAGCAGACTCAGGCTGTGTCCGAAATGGCATACTAACGTACAACCCCAAAACCAGTGAAGTTGGCACGTTGTGTAAATTGTAAATAAAAACAGAATACAATGATTTGCAAATCCTTTTCAACTTATATTCAATTGAATACACTGCAAAGACAAGATATTTCATGTTCGAACTGAGAAACTTTATTTTCTTTTGCAAATAATCATCAACTTAGAATTTAATGGCAGCAACACATTGCAAAAAAGTTGGCACAGGGTCATTTTTACCACTGTGTTACATCGCCTTTCCTTTTAACAACACTCAGTAAACGTTTGGGAACTGAGGAGACCAATTTTTGAAGCTTTTCAGGTGAAATTCTTTCCCTTTCTTGCTTAATGTACAGCTTAAGTTGTTCAACAGTCCGGGGTCTCCGTTGTTGTATTTTACGCTTCATAATGTGCCACACATTTTCAATGGGGGACAGGTCTGGACTACAGGCAGGCCAGTCTAGTACCCGCACTCTTTTACTACGAAGCCACGCTGTTGTATCACGTGCAGAATGTGGCTTGGCATTGTCTTGCTGAAATAAGCAGGGCGTCCATGAAAAAGACGTTGCTTGGATGGCAACATATGTTGCTCCAAAACCTGCATGTACCTTTCAGCATTAATGGTGCCTTCACAGATGTGTAAGTTACCCATGCCTTGGGCACTAATACACCCCCATACCATCACAGATGCTGGCTTTTGAACTTTGCGCCTATAACTGTCCAGATGGTTCTTTTCCTCTTTGGTCTGGAGGACACGACGACCACAGTTTCCAAAAACAATTTGAAATGTGGACTGGTCAGACCACAGAACACTTTTCCACTTTGCATCAGTCCATCTTAGATGAGCTCAGGCCCAGCGAAGCCGGTGGTGTTTCTGGGTGTTGTTGATAAATGGCTTTGGCTTTGCATAGTAGAGTTTTAACTTGCACTTACAGATGTAGATGAACTGTAGTTACTGACAGTGGTTTTCTGAAGTGTTCCTGAGCCCATGTGGTGATATCCTTTACACAGTGATGCCGGTTTTTGATGCAGTACCGCCTGAGGGGTCGAAGGTCAGTCAATGTTGGTTTTTGGCCTTGTCACTTACGTGCAGTAATTTCTCCAGATTCTCTGAACCTTTTGATGGTATTACGGACCGTAGATGATGAAATCCCTAAATTCCTTGCCATAGCTGGTTGAGAAATGTTGTTCTTAAACTGTTGGACAATTTGCTCACCCATTTGTTCACAAAGCGGTGACCCTCGCCCCATCCTTGTTTGTGAATGACTGAGCATTTCAGGGAAGCTGCTTTTATACCCAATCATGGCACCCACCTGTTCCTAATTAGCCTGTTCACCTGTGGGATGTTCCAAATAAGTGTTTGAGGAGCATTCCTCAACTTTCTCAGTCTTTTTTGCCACTTGTGCCAGCTTTTTTGAAACATGTCGCAGGCGTCAAATTCCAAATGAGCTAATATTTGAAAAAAATAATAACGTTTCTCAGTTTGAACATTGAATATCTTGTCTTTGCAGTGTATTCAATTGAATATAAGTTGAAAAGGATTTGCAAATCATTGTATTCTGTTTTTATTTACGATTTACACAACGTGCCAACTTCACTGGTTTTGGGGTTGTACTACTCATACTAAGTGTGATGTCAAAATGAGTAAGTAGTGTGTTCACATTAGATAGTATGGAAAGATTGAGCTTGCGAGAAATACCTAGATGTATACTATATCAGAAAAAAATTTAAGTATGGGAGGTGGGCATACTAGTCACACTCAAACGCCCCATAATGCATTGCGAGCCAACCGAAGTTTCTTCGATAGCATAACAGAATATCCGAAATGCTGAAATCAAATTTGTATCTGTGCATTTTATGGCTCAAATGACCACATTTTGGTATTCTACGTGGTGACTTTCTCGCCTAAAATGCTCTCTGAACTTTCAAATGTGACGAATCAACAGATATATTTGACAGCCTGGTGTGCTTCTGATTTTTGTCATCGGAGGTTTGAAATGCATCATGGGAAACTTAGCAGTATACTACGGTGTGAACGTCTGGCATCCTAATCATACTTATATTATGCAGTATACAGTATATACACGTGGGTATGTAGTACGTTACTATGCCATTTCAGACACAGCCTCAGTCTAATCAGCAGCACACTAGATGCATGGCTTTTTTTTTTTTTCCTCTGGCGCAGCAAGATGATGTCATCACGTTGATGACATCATCAGCGTGATGAAGCCCCTCCATGTAAACAATAGAAAGAAACATGGAGGCAAAGGTTTTGCTTGCTTTGTACTTTTGTCCCTCTTTAAAAATGTACAAAACTAGCGCTGATGATTCATCGGTGGATGGAATTTGTTGCTGAGACAGCAAAGAGTCACGGAAGGAAGCGGGCGCGATATTATGCCGTGGGGACGTTACGCCGACATCATCCATAAATTAGCGAGTCGACCAGGGTGTGAATTTCCCACTGAAGCCGATTGGAGGAGAGCTGATTAAAACCTGCATCGCTTGCAGGGTCAGTCGACCCGGATCAAAATGCCAATGAACCCCTTTCAAACTGTAGACTGGAGCTGATTGTTACCGGGTTCAAACAGGTTTTTTGGCCAGTCTGAAATGGGCTTTACTGTCCTAGTTAAAAACAATCTTTTATCAGACATCCTTTGAACGAGCATGAACAGGCTACAGAGGGAAAGAGAGCAGGTCCTGTGTTAGAATCAAAGTTTTAAAGGTGAAACAGAGTGAACACATCTGACCTCCATGCTGGTGTTAAAGGCCCGGTTGACCTTTGCCCTGATGTTCACCACCTGACCAACTCTAAACAGGAAAACATCAGACCAGTGAAGACTGCATTAACAAGCACAGGCTGGATATGCAGAAGCAAACGTCTGTGCACAGCCCAAGCATTTCCTGTTACCTAATCGTGTGCTCAAAGTGGATGTCGTCCATCGAGGCGGTGACGCAGGGACTCCCAGCATGCCGTTCAGCTGTAAGCAAGCAGAGGAGGTAATGAGTCGGTGTTAGTCAGTGGTTTCAACATCGTCTGGGTGCAGAAACTGAATAAAAGGCATTTTGACACACAGAGTGACTGATCGCACACACCAGAGAGGCAGGCCGTGGAGTCGATCCACTTGAGCAGCTGCCCCACGCTGAGCTCCTGACGGTGGTTACTGTGACACGGCATCACTATCTGACTCATTTTCACCTCTGTAGGGTTCACACTCTTCTCTTCTTCTTCCTCTTCCTCCTCCTCATCTTCCTCTCCCTCCTTCTCTGGATCACTGAACACTGGGGAATTCATCTCTGGAGCTGGGGAGAATAAAAGAGTTTCTTAGGCAGAGAATTATCTGTTTTTTGGTCATCAGTCTTCTATGAATATTTAAAGAGCCCATATTCTGCTGTTTTAGATCTATCCGCCCTTTGCCGTGTTTTATCTCCCCACGGAGACAAAAAACTGCAGCGTCACTGTTTCATCTGTAGTAAGAGCTCATTGGATTAGGACAGCAAATCTCAAACAAATCACCCACCAAAGACAGAG
Source organism: Scarus forsteni (assembly GCA_036419115.1). Lineage (NCBI taxonomy): Eukaryota > Metazoa > Chordata > Actinopteri > Labriformes > Labridae > Scarus > Scarus forsteni. The sequence goes on along the minus strand of JAZDUH010000087.1, from coordinate 1,233,599 downwards.
CTGTTGAAAACATGGCACTGACCAAGCAGACAAATCAAATAAAATGTCAGACAGAGCATCGAAGGGCCGTTTACAAAAGGAGAGTTACTTTGTGTTTGTGCCTTCTGTTTACACGATGGCTAGGGCTGGGCATTGTTAAGAACCTCACGATTCAATCTCAATTCTTTGGGTTTTGATTTTGATTCAATACTTATTTAAATGCTTCGATGTCGAATCAGTGAGAAGCAGAAATACATAAGTACCTGCTGACATTTTTTGAATATTTATTTCCATGTGAACATATGTGGTGTGTCACACCACATTTTGAGCAATAAAACATCTGAAAATTAAAATTTGCGCAGTAATAAGGTTTATGTGCATTTGAAGTACAAAAGTCAAAAATAAAAAGTCCACAGCGCCCCCCGCTGGCCAGGAGGTGAATCGATTCAGAGAATCTGCTTAATCGATATTGAATTGGGGGGAGTACCGAAGTGCATTATAATGAATCAATATTTTACTGACCTCTAATGAGAACACTGCCTGAATCAGCAAACTTCTGAAACCAGGTTCCAGGGTGAAAAGATTTGAAAATGTTTTGGTTGTCAGGGGAAAATGAGGACACACTGTGCGTACCTGAGAACAACAACAGCTACGGCAACATGAGTGCTGCTAACTGCGCTCAGTTTGTTATTACAGTAAATGTGGATTTTCTGCTTCTATACTCTGACCAGCAGAGACACAGCTGTTATATTAATCAAGGACACCACAAATGTATATCACTGTTGGCCTGGCATGGACACGTTCAGTCTTTCCATGTGAACGCAGAATACTTTTGAAAATGCAAAGGAAAATGGTCAGTTTCTGGTGACAACATTGTTGATTAAACTGAGTTGAGTAAAATTTAACTAATATTGTTATTATTATTATCATTGTAATTATTTATTTTCAGTTGGATGGATAAATGAATGATTGTGATTTGTTGTGATCCTGGAGAAATGCCTTCTCCTTCTGATGATACATTAATATTAACAGAACAACAATAAACTTGAATTTGAAAACGAGGCCTCAGACTGAGAGATTGCAGCTAAATCAGGTTTGTTTGAGAAAATTAGCAATTGTGAACATCCTTCAGCAGTGATGGATATCAGATATATGTACCTACAAGGCAAATTTAGACTCTTTAAAAATATATTGTTCTTTTTTAACCTTATTTAAGAGTCAGGATAAGAAAACACTGTTTACATCCATCGTTGCTGCTGCTGTGTAAAGTACAAAACCTGAGCCACAGCACAGAACAAACTTTCGTCAAAATATGTCAGAAGTAAAGCAGAAATATCAGTTCCACAGCGTTCAGTGCTGCTGTTGTTTTTCCATTTAGTTTAAGAAATACAGTTCAGATCTGCTGAAGTTATAGCTCCCCCTCTCTGTTCTAGAAAGACACTGATTGGCCGTGCAGCGTTGGGCCAAGCACAGTCACAGACTGGAGCCTGGGAAGATGGAAAATCAGGAGGATAAAGCTGCACTGCAACGGTACATAGGCTTAGCTCATGTTTTATGTCTAAAAACTAGAAATTCTGCCATTTGTCAGGATATGTTCTGGGGTGTAATCTCATCATATGTTTGGCTATGGTTTAAAATGAACAAACCATTACACAAAGGAAATAAAAGAACTGCCAACTGCATCCTTCTTTAACAGCAAACACACATGTAAGAGGAAATGTTATTTTACCTCAAACATTCAGCATGTGCCTGGGTTTAGGGCCGAAGGCTGCTCTGGGCCATTGCTGTGGACCTGCATGTTTTTACCTAATTAGGGATCTAACAGTTACCAGTAAAATGGTAAACTGCTGTAAAATTTCCCACAGTAATCATTACCATGTCCTATTAAAATTACCGTTATACCGTGTTTGATCACCACACTGAGTCAATAACTCACTGTGATGCTGCTCTTTGCCTGGAAAGCTGAAACTATGTGTGTCTGCTCCTCGATGAAGCAGCCGTGTGTCGATACCAGAGGCGCGCATGCACAGTTTGCAATGTTTGTCCTCAGAACCTGGAGCTTCGCTCAGACTCAGGTTTTCCCACTCGAAACAGCTGAAGTCTAAAGTCTGGTCAAAGTTTGGATTTTACAAGGATGTGTGGGGAAACTGATTGTCGACAGTCACCCTGTCTAAAGCACGAAGCTGCCGTGAAAGACAAAAATGTGCGTGAATAAAACTGCTGTAACTCCTCGAGTAAACGAGCAGAGAGAGAGGGAGAGGATTCAGAGAGTCATACCTGAGTGAATTACAGGAGGTTTATCAGGATTTTCTGTCTAAATAGTGTAGAAAGGTTGTAAGTAACAGTATTAGTATCAATCTGGAGTGTGTTCTTGCCGTTCTTTCGCCGTTTATTTGCCGTCATAATAGATTGTCTATTTCCATCACAGTTTGTGTTTTATAGATTAAAGGAGGCTCCGCTCTACAGCCACACTCTCGTCCCTCGGTCTGGTGTGTGTGTTTCAAAATAAATATACGCCAAAACTTTGAATAGAAACCTCTCACCTGTCCACTATCTGCTGGTGAAAAGTAGGAACACTATTCAGCGCTATTTTATCAGCTATGGCCTGTTTTATTCAGCAATGTCGCTTGCCGCAATTTTGCGACTTTAGCGCCTATAGTGTGTGTGTGTGTTGGTGGGAATCGATTTTTGAACAAAAAAATCGATTTAAAAATTGGCAGAGAAAAAATCACGATACTTAGGTGAATAGATTTTTTCTCCCACTCCTAATCGTTAGTAAAACAAAAAATAAAAAAAGGCCTGGACATGGTCTGATATAAGGAGCTGTAACATGGACACCAATGCTGCAGGCAAACTTAAATGTGTAAGTGTTTGTATGAGAGGTTAACTTTATTTTTGGCCGTAGAACTTTGAACATGTTCATTTATAATTGTTTATGAAGAGAAACCTGTTTAAAGTACAAATCTGTTTTTTTTCTTTTCTTGTAATTACACACAGTTTAAGCATTTCTAACATAATAATGACAAATACTTGCCAGAATTGTCTATAATTAACAATAAAATAAAATAGATAATAAGAAAGAGGGCGGCTTTGACCTACTGAAGCATCCGCAGATAACATTTGCTATGATTTGGGCACATACGAATTGTATTCAGTCATTGATTAGTTTACTGATGAATAAATAAATAAACCTTTAGTAGAAAACAAACTACAAAAGTAAATGTAAACAGTCAAAGGGAGTGGAATTTTAGGATTTTACTGACACCAAGGCCATGATCAACTAGTACAACAACAAAAATAGAAGCTTAAATCTTGCTTTAAAGTAAAGTTTCATTTTTTTGTATCCAACAAAGACTCTTGAAAAATAACGATGCATTAACATTAAGTAGGTGGTGGCGCAGCAGGTGGTGCACATGCCTCACTACAATAAGGATCAGGGCCTTTCTGTGTGGACTAGGAATCATCTCCTTGTGCATGCGTGGGTTTTTCTACGTGGTACAGGTGATGGTTTTCTTCTGATCCAGCTCACAGTAATCTGAATAAATCCTGTTGTAGAGCTTCTAAACAACAGAAGTGAAGTCCTGACACACATGGCCCCGTCATGGAGAGCTGGCAGCAGCATCTCTCTGGTACTCTTTAGAAACCAGCTCGTCTGAGGTGAACATTTGTTTGTCTGGTGCTTTATGATCTTCAGGGGAGATGTTATCAGGTTTACCTTGAGTAACACCGAGCCTAATCTGATCCTGTGTCCTTATCTGCTGTCATAAACACTGTCATACTGATAATTGAATAATATAATTTCATTTTATTTCACAGTAATAATCACATCAAAGGCTGTTATAACACACACACAGGTGTGAGCTGACACAGACAGCATGAGGGAGGATTCAGTCTGATGTATCAACAGAACAGACTCATCTGTGGATGAATAAAAACATTAACGACAAACTTATGTCGGTCAGCAGCACTGCTCTACTGTAATAAAGACAGGTTTACGACATACAAACACTTCAACTGCAACAGTTACACGAACACACCTCACAACTACAACAGTCACACCAACACACTTCACAACTACAACAGTTACACAAACACACCTCACAACTACAACAGTTACACAAACACACCTCACAACAGCTACGACAGCTTCACTTTACCTCAGGCTAAAGCTAATGCTAAAGCTAGCTACGAGAGAAAATAAGTTAGGACACAGAAGTGAAGCAACGACTCACTTTGGATAAATTTACGCTCACTAACCTGTCTGTCTGAAGGCACGGACACCGTCAGCACGTCTGTCATCAACGTTCTGCCATCGACGGAGGATATTCCGGTGTGTACTTTCAAAATAAAAGACATCAGCACAGCGTGTTCCTGCTGCGACGACTTTCAAAATAAAATTAAGATAGGAACAGATAAAGGAAAGAAAGAGATAGATAGATAGATAGATAGATAGATAGATAGATAGATAGATAGATAGATAGATAGATAGATAGATAGATAGATAGATAGATAGATAGATAGATAGATAGATAGATAGATAGATAGATAGATAGATAGAAAGGGCTGTCTGTCTCCCTATGTCACCCCTGTGATTGGCTGTGACCCTTGCCCAGGTTCTGCTGGTATGGACTTCAGCCCACTGGTATGATAGATGGATGTATATTACATAAAAATGGGATTCCAATCAAGCAAATTCATGACCACATAAGCTCACATTTTTCAGTTTTTTTGAAGTCAGTGATAATTGGCTTTGGACCAGTTTCCTGAAAAAGTGTGAGCCCCTCCTAATAATATGATCAGACAAATATGTCTCCTTAATTGGACACATCTTTATGGTTACTCAATAATTTACGGTTTTGAATTTTCTTTAATAAATGTTATTCAAGGTTATAAGACAGAGAGTCCCAATATTCCTTGATCAGCCAACCTACACTTGGTAGTTGCAACGTTGTTGTAAATTTAACTGTAATTTACTGACAATTAATTACAAAATTACAAATTACAGTAAAAATGTCTTTGCTGTATTATACATTTATTAGAATTAACAGAATTCTTATTGAATTTTCTATAATTGTTTCATTACTGTATTTTTACCCAAGGCATCTTTACTGTCTTTCAATTTACATTATTACTGTATAATCAAAAAAAGCATCCTTACCAATTTCCAGTGTACACTTTGATTATTCATCAACCTATTGTATTATACCCACCTTCTGTTGATATTTTTAAAAGCTTACTCAAGGCCTAACTTTTTAGTCTGGTGTTTAGCTGATTATCTTTAGTACTGTTATTTAATCTTATTTATTCAGTTCACCCTATAAGTCAGTTTTACTTCTCAATTTCAACTCAGATTTATTCTTTCGAATTTTATTATCTGTTTGATTTCCATTCCTCTGTCCTATATCAGTAGATTTTATTACTCGTTTGGTGTTCGGCTATCTCATATAACCATTTTATTATTTAAAATTCTACTTTCTTTCTTTCTTTCTCTATTTTCCTATATTATTTTATCAAATTTCTTATCATGACTTTTTAGTTTCATTTACAGTTTTTCACAGTTCTTAACACACGTTTTTCAAAACACTAACGGATTCCTTCAAATTGAACACACAAACCTGAAAACCTCACACACAAAAAGCTAAACCTGACACTCCCTTTTCAAGATGACTCTTTGCCATCAAATCTCTGAACTGTTCACAAAATGGAACTTGTGTTCTCATTTGATACACACAGCCACATTCTCCAATGACACACACATAACAGTCAACTGATACACACAGCTCAGCATTTGCTGCACACTATGAAGCATTCACAGCACACTGAAGTGCAAAACTGAAAACCCAATTATAGAAATGCAACACAATGTGAATGACTGACTCATGAGAATTACCCATTTTTCCTTTTGGAAAATGCCTGTGTAGGTCAACTTCTTCAAACATAAAATATCTCACAAGTATGCAGCAAATCATTGTTTATTACAATGTTTCAGTGCACAGGCATTTCTAAAGAAAATGTACGCACCGTACCTTACCGTACCGTCTTCTCCCGCTTATCCGTGGTCAGGTTGCGGGGGCAGCAGCCTAAGCAGGGAATCCCAGACTTCCCACTCCCTGGCTACCTCGTCCAGCTCTTCCCGGGGGATCCCGAGGCGTTCCCAGGCCAGCCGAGAGACATGGTCTCTCCAGCGTGTCCTGGGTCTACCCCGGGGCCGGCTACCAGTGGGATGTGCCTGGGAAACCTCACCAGGGAGGCGTCCAGGAGGCATCCTGACCAGATGCCCGAGCCACCTCACCTGGCTCCTCTCAATGCATAGGAGCAGTGGCTCTACTCCGAGCCCCTCCAGGATGACAGAACTTCTCACCCTATCTCTAAGGGAGAGCCCAGCCACCCTGCGAAGGAAGCCCATTTCGGCCGCTTGTACTCGCGATCTTGTTTTCTCGGTCACGAAAATGTATGTAAAAAAAAAAGTAAAAAGGTCCTCTCACTCTTCCCCCTCTCCTTCTCTGGTTGTCGTTGTCCATTGTTCAGTGCTCACCAAACAAAGCAGAGGCTCAAGGCCCTTTCATGCTGCAGTTCTCCTGATTGAAAATTGCTCACCAGACCTGGGTGTTTAGTGTGTAGTGTAGTTGTGTGTTGTGGGTTGATGCTTTGAGATTTCAATAGGGGTGTGTGTGCAACAGCTGACCGTTGTGTGTACAGCTTTGACAACAAGGTGATGTGTAATTAACATCAGAGTGTAAAGAAGGAAAGTCAGAGTCTAATGCAGATAAGGGAGTGTTTAGATGTGACAAATTGGGCCGAGCAATTGGTACTTGAAGTGAGGGTTATGCAAACTGTGCCAAATTATCGATTGTTGTGTGTTAAGAATCATGAAAAACTGTAAAGCACTTTGTGCTGCAAGTCAAAAGCACTATAAAGATAAAGTTTGTTTGATTTTACTGATCTTTTAAAAGCATTTTAAGTTACAGTGTACTTGCATTTTCATTTCATATAACGATATCTTTTTATCAATTTATTTGCAAATTATAATTTTGTCAAAACAAAAATTTCTTGTGCATCAAGTTTTTCTCCAGTAAATTATATCTGCAAACATTTTTTTTTTAAATCTTAGCTGCTGTTGGTCAATTTCCTGGTAAAAGTGGATTTTTTTAATTACATTTATTTAATTTAATTAAAAGACATTTTAGGGGAAATAAATGTAATTTTTTCGAATGTTTCCCACAATATTTTTTGTCATTTACAGCAGTTTGCTGTGTAGATGTTTACAGTAATCTTACTGTTACTGGACTTAACCTTCCTTTTGTACTTATGTAATATTTGATATTTATCACAAATGTATTCATATTCCTCTTGTAGTTCTTGCACATTTTTTTTGCAATCATTTGTTCATTATTATATCTTTCTTATAATTGCACTATTGACTCTATACACTGGAGCCTACACTGTAACTGATTTCTGTAACCTTAAGGCAAGGCAAGACAAGCTTATTTGTAGAGCACAAAACATACACAAGGCAATTCAAAGTGCTTTACAGAACAAGAAAAATGCATTAAAATCACAATACAAAATAGAATTAACATTCATCATCATAAAATATATTTAAAGAAAAGAATGCAGATAAGATCCTTAACAGCATTTTACTGTAATATCTACAAATGCCTACTATAAACAGTGATAAAGTGATTGCTGTAAGTGACAATATTTTGTGGAAAAACATTCAAATTTTTGTAAAATTTACAGCATTTACCATAAAGTCGACGGCTATTTACTGTAAAATGTCTATAAAGTCAAAACTTAAAATGGTAGTAGATCAAGAGAGAAATCAATTTTTCCCAGGAAAACAGACCAGTAGCAGGTAAGATTTCTTATTTCAGTAATGTTTCACACATTTGGGTGAAACCATTGTTTGAGTAAATGAAGTTGATTGCATAAAAAATTACGTTTTTTTTTTTTTTTTTTTACAAAATTATAACTTGCTAATACAGGGTCAGTAAAATAGTTAAATATATCTTTACAAAACTTGAAATACAGCAATTCACAGAAATTTGAAATTTAAAAAAAAATAAAAAGTCGTAGAATAATGATACTGTAAATGAAAAAAAAACCCAGAAAGGTTGCACTTTTTTTATAAAACAGTAATAGTGCTGTAAATTGCATACAGTAATGATTCCTTGAGTGAAAATACAGGACTAAACAATTATAGAAAATACAAAAATATTTCTGTTAAATTAAATAGAGTCATGCTACTGTAAAGGCATTTACAGTAATTTACTGGCATCTTGTTGTCTCAGTCTAAGTCTGTTAAATATGATGATACAATATTGTTAGGTTTATAAAAATCAGTGACAGTGGGAACACTTTTTATTTTTTATAGAGATTTGCTCTATTTGATGGATATTGTTCTGTATTTTATAAACCAGGCCATTTAAGCTGCAGACAGTAACGCTGAGTGATAAAAACAGCCTCTCCTCTCTGCTCCTCTCTATTGTGCACCTCCCTCACCTCCTGCTCCCCTCTGACTCCCCCTCGGTCCTGGGACCCTTTATTGTTGTGATATTGGACTGTACCAACGCTGCAGAGGAGGGGGTGCGTTTATTATTCCGGCTGCTCCACGGTTGGGGAGCATCTGTCCGTCTGACCATGCGCCTGGAGCTCCAGGCCCGGCCCGCCGCTGCACCGCGCCGCGTTACCAGGGAAGATCCGGAGGCTGTGGGTCAGAGCCCGGTACCGATCCGCCGGCAGGGCTAACGGAGGAGGAGAGGTAGGAGACAAAGGAGGTGCATGAAGGACGCAGCAGGGGGACGGCCATTACACGCTGCTTCTAGAGCTAATAAAGGAGGCAGCATCCCTCCTGCGCTCCCCCGGAACAACAGCCCGTCCCGCGGACCGGAGCCCCGGAGCCCCCGGAGCCCCCTTTGTCTGCGGACCATGAGCCCTGAAACGATGCTGCTGCTTCTGCCTCTGCTGTGCGCCATCATCAGCTGCTCCAGCGCCGCGTCCTCAGGATACAGTAAGTAGGCTAAAACACACACCTATGCGCACACGCACGCGCACGCGCCGGCAGCCTTGGGTAATTCTGTGGTTTGCGCGTGCAGATAGGGATGTGGACACCTGCCCAGACTCAGCAGGGCTTGTTGTTGTGCAGAACATTTTGGGCTGTGTGATGTTTAATGTTTTCGTCACGAGGACACCTCTGATTGATGAAACCACCGCACGAGCCCTCTGTTTGAGGAGAACTAGACCCTCAAGGATCGGATCAGGTTTGGGGGTCAGATGGTGGGTTTTAGAAAGGGGGTCGGTATAGGGATGTGGCACACTGTGCAATTCAAGGCCCATGATACTGTGATACTCCTGTGATACTGCAGTTACTCCACTAAACCCAGATCCAGGTGTCAGTGTTTGTCCAATTTCAAGTCAGATAATCTTGCTAGACTGATTGTAGCCACAATTTCCTGACACGTCTGGATTAACGTCTACATTGAAAGACTGAAAATAAGGCAGTAAACCAGGGGCGAGGTTAGGGGTGGCTACTTAGGCTCTAGCCCCAGATGTTTTCTGAGAAGCCCTGATTCTGAATTTTACTTTTGAGGGGGTAAAACCTAATCTGCAGTACTGGAGTCCAACAGAGAGGCAGCAACTTTGTGAAGTAGCCTGCATACAGTGTGCCTGAGCTGCTCGCATGGGCAACTGATGGAAAAAATGGATATCAGGAAGTTTTGTCGAAAAAAAAAAAACCTCGAAAGAGTGACAACACCAGCTGTGATGAAACGTGACGATTTAGGTTTGTTAATTTAATTTGAAAAGTGTTACTCTGCTGGTTTGCCAAAATTAGCTACTGTCAGTAATTTTAAAAGAAAGAAAGTGAATGATATCAAGATAATGTTACGTGAGTTGTTACATGAGAAGAATCAAAACAAGACTGGATAAGAATCATAAAACAAAATGAATAACAGAGAGGCTTTGGATGAATCAGATTTATTCATATCCTCCCATTAAAGAAGGAAAAAACACCAGTCACTGAAATAAGATGACACTGACAAAAGTAACAATAAATAAAAATATAACTAGAAAAGCACTCGGAGAGCGCAGACTTTAGATTCCTTGACCATGAAAACATACCATTAGCAACTGGATTTGTAATGATATCTATTTCATTACCTCCACCAAAGAGGTTATGTTATTTCTGGCATCTGTTTGTTTGTTTCTCTGTCAGCAGCAAAACTCAAAAAGTTATGAATGGATTTTGATTAAATTTTCAGGAAATGTCCAAATTGGGACAAGGAACAAATGGTTAGATTTTGGGAGGGATCTAGATCATCATAAAACTGCCATGACTAATAATAATGCCATTTTCGTGAATAACAAATGAACTAAAATATCACAAAATAAACGAACTCTGAAAGAAACAAGTTAATATTTGTAAAGTACAGAGTGTGTGCTGTTGACCAGAAATATCAGTATCTGTATTGATATCAGGTATAATTAATTAAAAATTTCTGCATATTGGACATCGGCAAAATTTAAGACCTTCACCCTTCAAAATTTTACTTGTTTCATTGGCAGATATTTTCTTATCAGTACAAACAAGTCAATGCCTAATTTTTACCTTGCATTCCTTAGAGTAACTTATGTAACTGAACCTGTCAACCTGTCACAACACAGGGAAGGCTGCAGTTATCACAGGGGAAATAACACATGAACAGAAGCTTTGTGTTGTTTTACTAGGTGCTCCTCCTTATTCACATCAATGAAGTTGAATACAGCAGTTCAGTGCTGGTCTTGATCGGTCTTGACCGAAAATCCAGAGTCCGGATAGTCCAAGACCGAGACAAGATCAAGTAAAAATGCTCTTGAGTCCGAGACAAGACCAAGACCTTTAAAATGTGGTCTCAAGACGGGTCTAGAGACTAAGACCGGTCTGGAGCAACACAACACAACCAACTTTCTTTCTGTAGACTAAAATCCTTTGGCAGCAGTGACAGGAATCTGGTGATATGTCACATGTCACTTTAAACTTTTGTTTTTGTTAACAAACTAAAAGTAAAGTACATTAACCTTAAGAGGTGTGGACAGTATACATCACGAAATATCTCAATAACAGAAGCAGGGGAGAATATCAACATTCCTTTCATAGAAAGTCCCTTTTAAGAAGAATAATGTGAACAAAACAGTTTTTATCAGTGTTAGTTATACAAAGCATAAGGCATGTAAGATGTTTTCACAATATTATCATAGGAATATCAGAATCAGCAGGTATTGGCCTAAAAAGCTGATTATCAGTATCTGTAGGGAAAGAAATGTCTCCAGAATTTACAGCAAATATATTGACCATGCATATGGTCACATTCTGTTCCCCACATGTCAGCTAGGATATCAGGAAAATACTCAAATGTACCTTCGATGCATTAATGCTTTTTAAAATCAATCACAGCTTTAATGAAGGAATAATGTCTTGTTTTTCTTGTCCCATACACCAACGGTTTTTTTAAAGTTAAGGCTTTGTGCTCTGTATCTGGGATGATGAGTTCAGAACTGTTTGCATATCAGATATCAGCAAAAGACCAGTATTGTGCATCACTGACTGGTGAACAAAGTTAGTGCATTATTTTGTGGAGCAAACTGTATCAATATTTTATACAGCAATGTCAGTATTTTGAATTTAATAACTGAAATAAATCCATGTCATTTGTTTGTTTTGTAGTTTAGCTTCCAGCAGCTAGTTTGACTCTGTCTCTCTGTGACCTTTAAGGCCCTTGTCCACAGCTGGCGTTTTTTCTTTAAGAGCTCTCCACTTCAGTTTCAGATAAACAGCTGCCTTCATAACACAGAAAACATGAAAATAAAGCAGATAAATCCACTGAAAGCACCAGGTGGACATCAGTATATTTCACCAGTCCATCTGGGACAGAGACTATAGGAAGTGATTGAGAGGGCAGAACCTTTCAGAGCATATCTGGCAGCTGATTGCTGATTAAAATTTATTACAGGCCAGTCAGATAATGCCGTAGGTGGGCACCACTGTGCTTCAGAATGTGAGTCACTTTGCAGAACAAACTCTTGTCAAAACTTTTCAGAAGTAGAGCAAAAATATTAAAGTTTGTAGTGATTGTGTTTGATTTTCAGTTAACAAAGACATCTGTTCCAGATCTGATGAACTGCTGCTGATGCTGTTAGCATCTATGCTAATTTCTATGAGTGCAGTCAATTCCTGCTGTCGTCCTGCTCGTCTCTGTCACCTCCCACCTCTTCCTGCTCTAAAGGACTCTGATTGGGCCAGTCAGGCACAGTCCTTGTAGATTGGAGCTTGGCCAGATAAAGCTGCCATATTACAGACATTGAATCAGGCTGATCCAGCTGCTGCGCAAGGCTACTTAAAGCAGCTGTAGACCTGCAAATAGTTCCTTTGAGAGTAGGCACCTTATTTTCACCTCTGCCACTGCTGTTTGCCAATCAGACATCAGAAGTACGCCTCTTCTTGATTTGGATTGGCTGGTTAGACAGAAGTGATTTTGATAAGTGCAGTGCTCTTCCAAAAGTTGAATTGTTTTCACTTGTTTGTGTTGCAACAAAAATTAGCTGTCACTGAAGGCATTTTCTACTCAGTGCTTGCAAAAAAATAAAAGCTGACTGTGGACACAGGCTCTCATCATCGTCATTACCTCCGCCAAGGAGGTTATGTCTGTCAGTGTATGTTTGTTTGTTTGTTTGTTTATTTGCAAGATTAAGCAAAAACTACTGGATGGATTTTGCTGAAATTTTCAGATGTTGTTAATGGCCCAACTTAGACATGATTTGATTTTTGTGGCTTTACAAGATAACATCAAGCAGATTTGGCACCAACATAATTTCCACTATTCCTCTTTATTTTGAAATGACCTGTAAAATCGCGGCACTTCTTTTCCTGTGTTAAGTCGATCTTCTTGGGAGAGGTTGACGTTGGGTTTGGTCTGGAACTGAAACAGATCCTGCTGAAAACAGACGCGCAGTGTATTTCTAGTATTCGGGCATGGAAATGAGGAGCAGGCTGTGGAAACAACCTAATAGTAGAGACGGAGTGATATGCCACGCAGTGTGTGTAGTGCGTATTGACCACTGAGATCTTGTGGAAATCGGGGGTAAGTCCATTTGCAAAATATAATGGACCAATAAACATAAACTCACATTTAAATGTTTGACATTCATACCTGAACAAATTCAAAAACATTTCTAAAACATTACATTGTAAAAAAGACAGAAAAAAATGCACAAAAATGCTGGTACTGCTGACTGTGCATCAGACCACATAATTAGGTTTCTGTAGTTTTAACCTTTCCATAGAGCCCAGGATTATGACTTTATCTCAAATCATTTAAAAATTACAGTTATTTTACCGTGGAAATCTCTACAGTGTGTCCAAATGGCACAGCCTGGGAACACACATAGTTTAACAAAAAAACTAAAAGAAAACATTTTTGAGTTTTTGGATAAAATTTTGTATTTGATTGGTAAAATACTTCATGCTCTGATTTAATTTGGTTTTCTACCTTATAGGTTAAAGTGACAGTCATCTACAGGCAGTTACTCTTAACAGAAAATTGAAGGCGAGGAAAATGGCGTGTTTTTTAGTGTGCTCAAGCTGCTGTAGTAGCACCTACAGTGATTCTGATACCTGTAGGAGAAACTTTAGGATATTATCTTTTAAAAGAGACCAACACCATGCATGTACCCCAAAGGGTTAAAGAGCAGTAATTATTTTATTGGAGTATGTTTTCAATTGGCATTTTTTTGGACAATTTGATCGGGGTTGCTGTTTGAGCCTTCTGACAAGAGTTTTTATGTCCCCCCAAAAAATGTGGGTACTTTCTAGGCCACAGCTGCCCAAACTGTGGCCTGGAGGCCAAATGTGGCCCCTAAGTCCATTTTAAATTGGACCCCAAACAATTTAATGCATAAAGCAAATATATTTATATAGTTGCAGAAAACACTAATCTGGCTCATTTTCTGCACCTGTTCCTACTGGAGGTTCATTTTATAAAACGCATCACGCTGTTTCACTTCTAGCACCAACAGTCTGTCAAAGTTTGGCAGCTTCTTGTGGTTTCTTGTTTCTTATGTTTCTTATCCTGATCAGGGCTGAATCCTGGGGTAGCTTGGACCAACCTGTGGTCCTTCAAAAAAGGGAATGGTCATGCCTGAATCCTAAAGTCTTTACCCTTTAAGTCCCAGCTCAACTGTTTGGCAGAGGTCAGTAAGTTCAGGAATATTTAAAGTGTTAAATAAACGACCCCTTTGTTTCTGTCAGTGTTTAATGATACAGAGAAACTGCAAACAAACCAAAAGAACTGATATTTTGTTTGTGGGATTTAAAGATTAAACAAGCTTGAAGCTACTGTTATTTTTACCATCATTATTTTAAAATAACCATTTACTGATATGATGATATGTGGGTACATAATATACAGTGTGTTATTCATCAAAAATATTTTTTTGTGTTTGTCGAACTCTATAAAATCCATTTTAAATTATTTTTGTATTATTTACAGACATTTCTTTTCTAATTGATTTTGTACCAAATTTTTGTGCATCACACAGTCAACTGTCTACTTTAAAACCTTTTTGATCCCACAAGACAATACATCTGTTTTTGGTTTGTTTGTGTTCTTCTTCATTCCTTGAAGTGTTAATGGAGTCAAACAATGATTTGATTTGTTTCATTTTTAAAACATTAAACATCCCTGAATTTAATGATCACCTCTGCTAAACAGTTGAGTTGGTAGTTAAATTGTTATTATGTATTAGTTTTGGGGAAGTGTGTATAGTTTTTTTTTAATCTGAGGCTGCAAGAAAAAAAAAAAATACAACAAAATCAGTGATGCTGCCCATCGCTGACTCATCTCAGGGCCAAATAATAATAATAACGATGTTCAAGTACTCCTTGAAATGTACTTTATGGAAATTATTTATGTTTATTTTTCTTCGCTTGCTAAAAACAGTGGGGTTATGTAAACATACTGGTATTTTAAGGGTTAAAACTCCAAAATATAATTAATATTTCATACGTATAGTTCAGGCTGAAGTAGTTTTAAAAGGCTGAGTCATTTGAAGTGTGAAAAATGTAATTTGTTATATTCTAAAGCAGTTTTTTGGGAAGGTGAAAGTTTTTGCCATTAGGGACAAATGTGTTAGGATGTTGGACAATTTCTTAAGGGTTAAGTATTACAGCAAAAGTGAGGTGTTGCAAAGTGGCCCAGTCACATGTATTTTTTTGTCTTTGACCCTTGATTGAAAATGTTTGGACATCCCTTCTTTAGGTGCTCAGACTTCCTACCACAGACGTGCTTGTTCAGTTAATGGGCGACTCCAAAGTGCCTGTGGGAGTGAGGATGCCTACTCGCTTGTCACTCTATGCCAACAGTGACACTTAATCTCCAGGGCGGACCCGCCTCTCTCTCCTTATTACAGCTGGGATAGGTGCCAGGGCATGTAATATCAGGGGTGTTGTTGTTACTGAAAACCTGTGAGGGCCAAATTTCCTCACAGAATATCCATCAGGAGATTTACTCTGGATCTGATGGGCTTCCAGAGTCCGAGACCAGCTCCAGTAGTGACAAAATAGTTTTCCTAGCAGATGTTTGGCGCTAAACCAAAAAATATGAGCATATATAAAGGGAAATGCAGCCCCCAGTAAATTCTCCATTTTCTTTTGGACTGACAGTCTGAAGCTTCAGATCTGGCCTCACTGCCGTCAGGGTTTAAAGAGCATGAAGGAACCAAATTTAGATGAAAAGTTGAAGTTTTGTGATGAGCTAAATTCTCCTGTTTTATAGCTGTAGTCTATACTGAGACCTTTCTCCCATTACACAGATTACACTGTTTCACATGAAGTGCAGTTTCTATTTTTAGTGGTGAGGTTTTCAAAGTTTTAAATACATCAATACATCTGCCTCTTCAGAGGGAGGGAGAGGGCGAGAAAGAAAGAAAGAGAGGGAGCTGTGGGCTGTTTAAGTTCACTTGCTAATACTGACAGTTTATAAGCCTGTTGGTGTCATATGAGGATGCAAAGTGACATACAGAGATGCATACGCGAACATACATGCATTAGACCCAAAACAGTCTACTAGTAGTAGGGATGTAACGGTATGAAATTTTCACACCACGGTTGTTGTGACCTAAATTATCACGGTTATCATTATTATTGGTATATTGTTGCAGTGTGCTCAAAACGTTCAAAAAGTACTTTTATGCTGCGTTTACACCGCAAGCGACCTAGCTACCAAATTCGCGTCACCCACTGATGTAGCGTCGCGCGTCCATAGAAACCTCATTTTGGTCACCGTTGCCGTCGGCCGTCACTTGGTGACGTCACGTCCGCTCGAGATTCACTGCGATCATATCATATATATCATATAATCAGATGTATAAGCGGACATTATTCCAGCTGTATCCTTTTCATTCACTTATCAAACACAAAACACTGCAGCTGATGCCCTGCAGCAGCATCATCTGTCAGTTTTCTGTGGCCATCTAGGTGGAACTAATGTCCTCACTGACTAATGTTTCCCACATGGACATGGATTGTTCCTCTGTAGTCTGGATGAATAACTGTCTGTCTAGGTTGCCGTCACACGTGCACACACCTGCTGATTGATCAACTTTTTTTACTTTCACATCGCACAACAAGCTCTGTGGTAGTGTGAAAAGCGGCTGTTGCATCGTGGGAGGGTTAGCCCCGCCCCATTGCGGCTGTACATTGACTTTGCATGGACAGTGATGGCCAAGGTAGTACAAGTTGCATCGGGTGTGTACGGACCTCAACACACACTTGAAATAATTTCACCCCCTTAATGTTATAACTATCACAGGTCTTTTCTATCAATAAATGAGTCAGGAAATGTCCTTTGAGTACTTTGTTTACAGTTTTTTCATGAGAAATATAACCAAACAATTCAGGTTTATCTTCTTAAACAACTGTAAATGGATGTGTTCAAAGATTTGAGATGACCAAAAATAAATATTTACGAATCTTACATACACTCACACATTTTAGTTTGTCTGCAGCATTAGTGTCCATGTTACAGCTCGTGATATTAGACCATGTCCAGGCTTTTTTTTTTTTTACTGACAGTAGTTCCTGAGGCAGTTAGCCTCCTCATGACTCTCCTCTGGTCTCTCCTCTCCATGGCAGATCTTCTCTTTATTTCCTCCTCCAATATTTCCGGTTACTATTGATGAAATCCATAAAACAAAAAGTATGATGAAAAAAAGTAATCAATTATGATGATCAGTTATGAAATATGGCAAAACATGGCGAATAAACAGCAAAAGAACAGTAAGAACACACTCCAGAATGACACGAATGCTATTATTTGCAACATCCATAGATACATTTACACAGAAAATCCTGATAAAGCAGCTTTAATTCTCTCAAGATGGGCTCAATGAATCCTCTCTCTCTCCGGCTCAGTAAGCTCACTCACTGGAGGAGTTACAGCAGTTCGTCTTTTTCTTTTGCTGCAGCTTCGTGCTTTAGACAGGGTGACCATCTTCAATGAGTTCCCCCTTGACATTGTTGTCAAATCCAAAACTCGACCAGACTTCAGACTTTGCCCATTTCGAGGCAAAGTGTCTGTGTGGGCACCGACTGCTGTGGCCAAACTCTCACTCTCAGAAGGAGCAGACTCATAGTTCAGACTTTTCTAGGCAATGAGCAGCATCACTGTGAGTTATTGACACAGTGTGGTAATCAAATATGGTTTACCGGAAGTAAAGTACGAAACGGTAATGATTACCGTTGGAAATTTTACTGTGGTTTATCATTTTACCGGTAGCCTTTACATTAATCAATCTTTATTTGTATAGCGCCAATTTATAACAAGTGTAGTCTCAAGTTCCTTTACAATAGAGCATAAAACTCTTCATTTTATGGATAAACATATATACATAGATACGTATATACATATATAAAATACACATATATCTATATATACATATATATACATCCAACACCCAGCATGAATCCATAAAGCCAATCATGAATCCCTCCATCATGGCTCAAGAAAAAAACTGTTAAGCAACAGGAAATCTTGAATGTGGATCCCAGTCTCATGATGAACAGCAAATCCACACCATGCTGTATTGGGTGTGAGGGTGAAGGAAGGGAGGTAAGAGGAGACAAGTGGACTAGAATAAGAAGTAAAGTTAGTGACAGATCCATGAACCATAGACCTGTCGTCTGATTTATTAGAGGTTAGCCTCTTGAGATGCAACATCTTGTTTTCAGGAGGGTCCTCATGTCTGAATGGTTGTTGTGATCATTTTATAGAAGTATAATCACTGAAAATAAGAATATGTGGTAGTGATGAACTCATGGGTGCCCAGATCACAAGGTCATCCCTACCATATTTGTCTCCATTAAGTATAAATGTGTTAAAGGCCTCTTGAGATGTGACATCCCATTTTCAGAGGACCTCATGCCTATAAGGTGATAAAAATAGTTACTATAGATAGTTACATCCCTACCAGTGCTAGTGGCACTTTTTTGCTATAGTAGTAAAGTCTACTCCCACACTAGTTGACCAAAATTGCGTATGTTAGTCTAAATCTGAGTACAAGTACAGCTGAACTACAGGTGATATCACTGATACAAGTTTAATGTCCAAACAGCTTTCCATACACCAGCCCTCTACCAGCATTCTCCATGTTGATGAACCACTCACCAACCAGTAATCTGTGTACGGAGCCAGGAGAGTGCACGAGAAGTTTGAAGTATTCAGACATACAGAGGACTGACGTCCACATGCTGAGTGTTCAGCCTCACCAAACATTTTGACATTAGCTGTAATTTTATTTGAATAAACATGAGAAAACACTCTGATGGGTGAAGCTCGGTTCTCCGTCTGAGGCCTGAATTGTTTTGGTTTACAGATATAATAATTACCCAGATGGCTTTGTGTCTGAAGAACCTCATCACTCCTCTGAAGCTGTCAATGAGCTTCTTCACAGACCAGATGGTCGTTCTCTGTAATGTGCTGAACATCCATAAATATGGATTATTGTGCTGTGTTACTGTTAAATGTGTTGATGCAGACTGTTTTTAACGAACACGCTTTCTGAAGAACTTCTGTCCCCCCGAGGTGATGCACCTGAGCTCTTAGAGCATGCTCAGATCTCATCCTGGAGTCAGACTGATCAGAGGAGGTTTGTCACACTAAATCTGACAGTGAAAGGACTTGGTACGGCCCAGAGCTGGTGTTAGCTAAGCGGACCGAGTGTGTTCAGAGAAACAGTCCTGTCAGATCCATTTTTATGATGTTTGGTCCAAATGACTCATTTCTAAGTAAATGAAGTGATGCCATCTGCACCCAGACAGATGGTGTGGTATGAAAGGTTGTTCAGGATGTAAACTGGACGTCAGTGCAGAGACACTGCCTTTTTTCTGCTTTTCAGTGCCAACAAGTAAGAGAGTGCATCCTTGAAAAGCCAAGACCATGATCCCTCTGAATGACAGGAGCATCAGAGACCAGATAGTAAACAAGAAGCCATCAGAGCCGGAGGTTTACAGTTTATCACGTTCAAGCATCAGATCTGACCTCAGTGTAGCTGGGTGCAGGCTCGCTGCAGGCTCACATATCCATTGAAGAGTTTCATCAGCACAAGCAGCAGCTTCTGTAAGTGAACACTTGGTGGTAGGGCTGTGCATAAGTTTAAGATTTGGTTTGTTATTTATTCAAAGTTTCAGTTCAGTTTGATGTCAGTGCATGATGATGCAACACAGCGGGAATCATCCTTAATTTTCTGTTTTACTGCACCAGGCTTCTTTTTAATGAAATCTAGAAAAAATCCCTTCTATTAAAGCCGCACTGTGTACGCTTTATGCTCTCTAGTGCCCTCTGTAGTCGTTGAGTGTAACTGCACTGTCATACACCATCATGCGTTTGTTGACATACAGAGGGAGGAGAAGTCGACAGGACGTCCCGAGAGACAAATAAACCATGTGGACTGATAAGTCATCACATACTTACAAGTCTGACAATAACAGGGCTAAATCAGCCCCCCTCCTCGTCTTTCAGCTCACTCCATTAGGGAAAGAAGAGCATATTTACTTTAAACTAAATTCAGTTCATTAAATCTGTTTTAAAAATTAAAAAAACTTCTTTGTATTCTCCTTTTTCCAGCATTTAGCTTTTGCCTTGAAGGGGAAGTGATGTATGCCGTAAAGCAGTCAAAGCAGTTAAACTTTGTAGTTTTTAGTGTGGAAGTGTTCCTACCATCCACACCGAAGTTACATAGTGCCAGTGAAAGTGATACAGACCCCCTCAGACCATGACAGAGGTGTCATTTCACTTGATGTACCATCATAATGAGTCTACAAATATTACATTAGGATGGAAAAAACTACATAGTGTTAGTTTAATGGTTTTAAATCGCTTTAGCAAAAGCATATTTTCATTGCAAACCAAAAATAAATACATTGTTATAGATCCTGTCCACATATACTTGTCTTTTTCTCCAGCAGCAGCTTCTGCTGATTAAACTCTCTGCACTGATGCAGAATTATTTACAGCTGCATCACATCAATTAAAGGATTATGTACAACACCCTGCTGGGCTGTTATGGTTCTCCTCCTTTAAACTACTCGTACAGATCAGCTTCACAGACAGGGAGCAAATTATAGCTTCAGAATATATTAGTGAAGTGTTGACTTCTCGCAGCATTAACAGGTCAGTGTACTGTCAGTAGAGTTTGCAAACAGACACACGCGGCCTCTTGTCTTTTCTTATGAAACAAAACAACAAATAAGAAATAGAAATATGAAAAATGTATTGTATATGAATGTAACTAATAATCAAACCTCGAGACCCTGATCTTCCCTCTAAGTTTTATGAGGTTTCAGTTCTTTAGATCTTTTACAGTGAAATCATCTCCACACATGACAGATGTGAAGTCTTACAGACTGATATCTTAAGTTTGTGTGGTCAAAGAAATATTCTTATTTTTATATTTCCAGTGAATCACCAGATTTACACAGAAACTTGAGCTTGCCTCTTGAGAAGGGAATAATGTAAATGATTTGATTAGACATACTGGTCAATATTAATGAATCTTACAGAAGTTTAGTAGGGCTAAGTGATATGGCCTAAAAAAATGAAATCCCCTATTTTTTTTTCTCACAAAACTCGATGTATGATTGTATTCTGTTTTTCCGTCTCCAAAAGAAAAACCTGCCAATGGCACAAAATGACATGAATCAAGTTTTGCTTTATGAAATCAAAATTGTTTAAAAAAATAATCAGAATTTCCATCTAATATTTACATCTTGTGTCAGAAAAAGTTGATTGCGTAGTTGGAATGTTGACAGGGCTGTCTACATAAACCTAAAAGTTGAGCTAATTTCACAGTTTATTAACATGAACTCTCATTTCAGTATTTAATCACATTAATAAAAACAAATACAAGCCTTAACATGTACGTGTGCAGAACCGGACAGGACCGACCATCATGAGAACTGTAAATTTACTGAGTTTGTATTTTCAAACATTGCAACAACCTACAAATGGAGTACATAAAAAAATAGAATAGAATAGAAATTCTAATAATTTTGATGTTTATTGCCAAGAACATTTAAAGGAATTTATTTGACGTAGTAAACTGGTGCAAAGACGATCGACACATCGCAAGAACAGAAATAAAGACAACAACTCTAAAATATATTTTAAAAGTAAATATACATATACGAATATTAAGATTAAAATAAAAAAACATCAAGAGGAAACAGATGCGTATCAGCACTGACTCCTTCTGTTTTTCAGAATGGAGGGTGTATCTCATCAAACTTTTTACCTGCCAATCACAGGGCTTAAGTACATAGAAATGTGTGTCTTCTCACTCATGATGAAATGAACCTGTTCTGTGGTCCATGTTCAGTGTGCTACACACCATGATACCAAACAGCACAGTGACTTTTCACCCTGTAAACAGGCAGACTGACTGATTACAAGTTTAAAGACACCTGTGATGCTAATTTAAGGACAAACCTTAGTTTAACACATCCCTATGCCAAATCACTTTAGTCTTTTCTAGGGGTACTGTCATTTTTGTTTAGGCCAGTGTCATGAGTTTATTTTTTAAAATCATTCTGATGAACCACAATTAAAAAGCGATGTCTGATTTAAATCAGCTGATTTTTAGTAAATTTTTGTTTATTATTACTTTTGTCAGTTTTAAGTTATTTCAGCGACCACGTGGGTTTTTGTTTCTTTAACACAAGGGTACCAACAATCTTTGCCACTTGTGCATGTGTGTGAAACAAGATCCAGCCTTTCGCAGCTTCGATGTCGCACTCTGTGAAAGACAGAACAACAGCACTGAAAAACTTCATGATGGAAAGAATATTTTTGCTTCACTTCTGACTTTTTTTGGCGAGACTTATTTGCTCATGTTTTTTATTTTACGCTGTGGTAACTAGCACCTACCGCTTTATCTGGTTTGCCTGCAATGAATTGAATCTTTTTTTTTCTGCTTTATTTAACCAGGAAGTTTCATTGAGATTAAAAATCTCTTATACAAGGGTGACCTGGCCAAGGTTCAGCCAATACAACGTCAGAAAATGAACTGATCAACAGGTTCCGATCACCTTCTGGATCTGCTTTGAGAGGCTCTGCCCTCCCCAAACACTTTGAATGAATTGAACTGTCCATCTGGTGTCTCAGGTTAAACATTATTCACTTTATTGTGCAGAAGCAGCGGTGGAGTTTCTGTGGTTCTGTTTCGATGTAAGTGTTGACTCTCAGTGAGGATTTTGTGTCTTAGTGAAACGTGCCCGTGCTGGTGTGGGTCAGGTCTCTGACAGAGAGACAGTAAATATGGCTCTTTTGTTTTTCAGTTCACTGCTGTATGTTTCACGGTAAATCACTGCAATGATTGACTCTTTTTTCAGGATTTAAAATGGAATGAAACGAACAGGAAACATATTTTTCCTACCTGTAACAAAAATTACCTACTCTATTTTCTATACCGTATTAGATTTCCTTTAAGCTTTCAAAGCCAAAGAAATTCTTAATTTATTACATTCAGTTGTAGTGGGACAAAATATACATTTCTGTGATTGGCTGGCGACCAGTTCAGTGGCATCCCCTGCATCTTGTCCAGTATCAGCTTGTTATTATGGGTGTATAATGTTCATTAATAACAATAAAAAACAAACATGAAGATTGTTTCACATCAGTCTTTGTCAGTCTGTATGACATATTACTGAGTAAATAGTCTCCTCCATCCAAATTAATATAATTATGATTGTAAGATTTTAATCGAATGATTCCCCTCTTTCTTTAGGAGTAACTTCCTCTAAATGTAAAGAAGACACTGCAGTATTTATGATTCAGGCTCAGCGTGATAAATGTAAACAAAATGAGAAAAGATGGATGAGGACTTGAGTCTTTCTGTCTCACATGAACACAAACGCTCTCACAGCTGCACAGTTTCCCATCTATGTTTTTTACCAGGATATTGTTATTCCCTGAATCTTTCAGTCAAGCCTGAAGGGAGTATAAATAAATATAAGGCACTAATCTCCTCTTTGACACAAAGATTAACTTGCTTCTGGTTTGGTAAGGGCTGTAAGGTCAGAGTCCACCCTTTGTCCTTTTTAAATCCCGACTGTCAGATTACTCTTGTTTTTTAATATAGGGGCGTCTTTGTGTTTTACTGAAGGTAAAACACCAGATTTTAAATTGCTGATTAGTCTGAGTTTATACATAAATCATATCAAATCATTTCAGGTTTTTTAAAAAATGTCTTAAAAAGATTGTTTAAGAAGAGGAGGATAAGTACTCCTGAAATAAATCTGTTGTTTTAACTGTTCCTCACATCTTGTCCCTCTTGTCCCTCTGAACTGCTGAATACGTGCACAGCTCGATGTTTTGTAATGCATATGAGGCAGCTCATTACCATGCCTCGCACCTGCCACACACACACACACACACACGCACACACACACACACACAGCAGTGACCCCCTCCCCCATCCAAAACTCCGTAGTACATCACCTCCCCTGGACGTCCCGGGAACAAAGGCCAACATGCAGAATCAAAAGAGCACAAACATATGGACAGATTATCCAATAACACCAGGACAGAGTTTTATCCTTTTATCCAAATGAAGTAAAATCTTTATCAACACTAAATCAGAACTCATAGTGCTTTCATTTTCCTTTGTTTATAATTTATTTAGACCGTTTTCTGTTAATGGTATGATTATGGTATTATTAAAATGATAATTAAGGACACTGTAAATAATGACATGTTAAAGTCATAGCAGTGTCCCAAAACACTTCTGCTGCTTCTTGCTGTCACTGTTGTCCCAAAGCCTGCATGAAGGAGTAGAGACACAAGACTTCATCTACAAAACCTGCTGTGATGATGAAGTGCAGTGACTGGATCAAATCAAACGTTCTGATGCTGATTACTCTCAAAAGAGCAGAAAATAACAAAGCTGCCATGACATCAGATTTTTTAGTTTCCAAATGATACTAGTTGGTCAAATAATAATTAGAAGGAATGCACAAGTTTCAGTCCCAGTTGGAATTTTGTAAATGCATCAATTAATACAGATTCAGTGCATCCTTGTAGAGTTCCCGCATCCTCACTGTGTTGTTCGATCATCACAACTTGACGGCAACTTTAGCCAATCATGCTCGCTCTTTTCCCCGCCAAGATCAACCCATCATCGTCGGGTTTCAGGCTGACATTCCTGTTTGCAACTGACAGGACTAGGCCTGTGTTCAAAGTATCGATACGACAAAATATCGTCATGCACACCTTGGGGATACGTGTATCGATACAGATTCTGCAGAATCAATACAGACTCAATGTTTGGACAGTTGTTGTAAATACTCTTTGGGTAATCTTAGCAATGGCACAGTTCAAAGTAGAAGCCAAACTAAACCATGAAACACAGTTCCAATTTTAAACTTAGGTGTCTACCATCTTTGGGGACCTGAATTGAAGTTCTTAAGTTGTAGAGCTTTTTAAAACTCATCCTTGTTCTTTTTCTTCTTGTAATTAAGAACAAACGTTGCTGGGAATTCTGTTAAAAACGCAGTCAATGTTCACAATTTATGTGTATTTGGATATGTATCGTATTGTGGGGCTGCTGGAAATACCCAGCCCTATGGAGGACGTGTAAACAACAAGTTCACAATAAAAGCCAATACCATGGCTTAAGTTAACCGAAAGGATGGCAGGCAGGTAGGAGATAAAGAGCTGAGACAGACAGAAAGGAGGCAGAGAGTAGAGTAGGCTTCACCAAATGGTGGACCTGTGATGGTTTTGTCCGGACTGTGAACAATTTCTGATAAATGAGCTCAAATAGATTTTAGTTGAGCCTGTTTTTCCGACAGTCGTGGATATACAGCGGGCGCTGCTACTCCAGTTAACACTAGAAAAGCTACTGTGGTCTGAACACAGGACGGTCATGCTGTGAGTGTTCCTAAATATATGTTCTGTATGTTTTCTGAAGCTTATAAGGTTGTTTAATGAAGCACTAAAGAGGAACGAGACATAATGATTCATTTAGCGGAGGTGGTTTACCACCGCTATCGTGGTTGCAGCCGCCACACACGGCAAACAGGAGGCCGTGACGAAAAAACTGCCTGTACAAAAAAGTAAGAACCTCGTCACCTGCAGGCTTTGCACCGACCTGTGTGGGAAATGCTGATGAGGGCTGAAAACTTTTGCGCTGGAGTGTCGCTGCGCTCTGCACGGGCTAATGCTGTTCTCTTTTCTAATTGTTTACTAGTTGAGCTGATCATTTGTTCACGTTATTTTCATTTTTCAGTTCTACAGTTTTAGCACAAGTTTGTTTCCGAATGTCTCACATTTTGCAAGTTCTAGCAGCACTGTGTAACACTGTTTGTGTGTGACAAATAAAGTGAGGAGGGAGAGAATTAAGGACAGGATGAAAGAGAGAGAGAGAGAGGGCAACAATCTGGAACCTGCACAAATAATTATTGATATTTTTATCACTTTGTTACATTATATTTCAACAACACAGCAGAAAAGCAGTTACAGATGACAGATGATTGTACTTTTAAGAGTTAATTTCTTGTATTATGAAGATGTTGACTTTTTTACTGGAGAGCAAGGTCTTCATTTTTTTAAGCTGTGACCTCTCATATTTAAGAAAAAATAAAAGGAAAAATATTCAGTCAGGGCTCTGTATGCACTTACTTTTTCCTTGAAAGAGCCTCCTTTTATTTTGCCTATTGTTTTCTGAAGATGTAACTTTTTTACTTGATGTGTAGGCCTTAGATTCTTGGTTGGGACCTCTTTAGTTTAAGAGAAAAAAATGGTTATTTGGCTCTGTTTGCACTATTTTATTTCTGTAGGTTTTTCAGTTTTTAATCTGGAGTAAAGGCATTAAATTAATTTGCCGAGGACTATTTTATTTTATGGTAAAGGAACTAGCTGTACACCCAATAAAACACATCCTGCATTAAAAACATTCACAATAAATATTTATTGAAGGAAGTTTCATCAACTGGACCTCGATGACTTTTAACAGAATACCCCTGGAGTAGAGATAGACAGCAGGTAGGAGGTGGCTCCAGTTTAGGATTAAACAAGCAACAGCATTAGTATAAAAGTTAAACTCAAGACTACAAAAATCATTAGTTTTAATACAAAGAGGTTCTTTCTGTCCAGAGATGTTTTAGCAGGTCTGTCTCGGCTTAGGGACTCCACAGTCCTCGCTGATTCTGAACAGGTGAAGTCATTCAAAGGTGTTTTTCACTTAGCTGCTAGTTTTAGATGAGCAGTGGGCTGAACACTAACTGAAGACCTCTGTGTTTGTTTTTTAACCTTGACAGGAAAGTGTGAGGACAGCTTGGCCACTCCTCTGCCCTTCAGCTCCTTCAGCTCCTCGTCGGTGTTTGGGCGAGGACATGAAGCTGGTTACGCCAAACTGAATCGAAAACAAGGTAAGAAGACGCGCTGTTTGTTTCAAGTGGGGATGTTTATTAGGTAAACCAGAGCTGCCAGTTTTCTTGTTTCCTCGACTGTTTGTGATAAAAATCAGTCTGGAAACACAGCAGTGGGTCAGGGTGCTGGCAGAGTTTGTGTGTTAACTGTGTGTAAAATGTACAGGCCAAAAAAAAAATGTACAGGTGGTGTTATAGTTCAAAGTGTGACTGTGTTAGATGAAGACTTTCAGGTAACTGGTTTCTCTTTTTAGCATATTTTTAGAATTACAAAGCTCATAGGCATAAGAATAGTCATTATATGTGTCTGAAGTGAATATCTAAACCAGTTCTTACTAAAGGCCTCACCAGTTAAACTTCAAGGATGACCTGGACGTGTTTTACCTGAATGTTGTTTTATAACCCAGGACTTTAAGGCTGGATGATTAGCTGTCAGGAAGCCTCTGTAAACCACTGGATTGGCCCCTGGGCAGGATGAGGGTGATGCTTGAGCAGAGAGCTGAGAATTACAAATCATCTTCATGTTTGGACAAAAAACAACACAAAAACAGCTTGTGTTTAAAGATGATCAGCACAACATGCTTACTGATCTTCACACGGAGCAGATGCTGTTTGTGATATTTTCAGTTATAATCTGTGTTTTGATTCATCAATCATGCAAAAACTTTGTTATATTTATGGAGAAAGTTTGATGTAACTTTTGAATTGTGTTGTGGGCCAGTTGTGTGTGAGCCATGGGCTGCATTTGACCTCTGGGCCATAGTTTGGACACCCCTAATAAATATCTAACATATAACAATTCATCAGGACACTTTCCATACAAAAAAAGTCTTAACTGTCACAATAACAGGCTCTCAGCAGAACCACACAGTGAGGATGAAGACTGCAGACACATGCGGCTGCTCGCAGAGATTTAGAAACTTCATCAGAAAAGAGAGTTTATCTTAAAGTCTGTCGCTCACCCTCCTCTGCGTGCTGTCAGACAGCTCAGGGGTTCAGTGGAGGGATGAGGGAGTCTTACAGAGGTCAGGATTCACAATGTTTTACTCAGTAATGACCAGAGCCATAAGAGAGCCATAAATTTGGACAGAAGCTTGCCTGATGAGCACGAGAGACTGCACGACTGAAAAAAACTGCATGTAACAAAAGAGGTGACGACAGAGGAGAAGACCACAGAGAAACAGACGAAGTGTTTCAGAGAACAGGACTTCTCTAACATTCTGCTGCTTCTCTCCAACATCTCTCTGTCTACAGTCTGTCGTGGCTCCTCTTTAACTCATCATGAGGGCAGAGATGCTGAATGTTAGAGCTTGGCAAACATTTTCTCTGCCTCAGAACTCTCAAGGCATCAACCTCTGTTTATATCTGTGATCGTTGCACATGCAGAACTCTCTGTGCTCTCATTGGTCAAAGATTGCAAGAGGCGGGACGAAGATGAAACCTGTCAGTTGAGGAGGTGTGAGGCTTGTCAGACTGATCTGTTGCTGTCAGTCATAATGACAAACTACACGGGAAGTTGTAGTTTGTCAGCTGACTTTTTGGACTTGAAGGTCCTGAGACCCTTCGACAGTTGTGTCGGGACTTAATTGTGCATAAATCTGAGTCTGATCCTGTCTGATCCTGATCCTAGTCTGATGATTTTATGGAGGTCCTGAACACACAACAGTAACAGGTTTGAGATCAAATTAAAGGCATTGCTCATAAAAACTTGTATCACTTTTCTTTTAAAAATATCAACATTGATCCCAGAAGAAAAAAAATGATCTTACTTTATTTCCAGCACCGTTGAGACCTAGATGAGACTTGAAGTGGAATAAATCAGAACAATTTCAGGGCCATGCAACTAACAGAATTTGATAATGCATTTATGTGTTCATACATTTTTTTCTTTGGCAAAGACTTTCGAAAAAAACTGAAGTTAGCAGATGGAATTATTTTTAAAGCAGAAAATAACCTGTTTTATACAGCACTCACTCGTGTGTGGACGCAGCCAAAAATAAAGCTGTAAACAGTCAAAACTAAAGACTTCAGGATGGTTTGACATCAATCCTCTGGGGTAAGACACCCTTTTATTGTTATCTCCAGGTCCTTTTTACATACACACAATACTTCTGAGGAAAGAGTGATGTAATGTTTTGCTAATATCACAAAATCAGTCAGTCCTGTAGCTTTTTCTGCTGATCACCATGACTTTCTACAAACTAGGCCTTCTACACATTTTACTACATCGTGTCACCACCATAACGACTTCTTTGGGATTCACAGCTCGATGCTCGTAGGTCTGCATGATCTCTTTTGCTCAGTATTATGTACCCTTAAGGGGAGTACACACAACCCAACAATGGGGCAGACTTTCGGTTCAGATCCCCACTTCTGATCAAATTCAGCAGGCATGATTTTCTGGAGGTCCTAAAGATCTTCCCTGATCATCCTGTGGTGTGAGCTGTGTTGAGAGTGACTTTAGGGGAGTTCCAGCTTGAAATCCTAAATATTAAACATGTTCAATAATAACAACCAGAAGTCCTGAAGTGTGTGGAGCCCCGAGGACAGCCGAGCACGTCCTCTGTGTTTGTCACATGGATCAGAGCAAAGCCAATCAGTGAGCATGTGACTGAAGCAGGTATTAAATGTAGCCAAGGTTAAGAGAGAAAAGGAGAAGTATTAAGTTAGATGGATGTCAAAATAGGGGTCAAACTTGTTGATTTGTGTCAAAAACACAAGCACACAAAAAACACAACTGCCAAGGATGTTAAAGGAAGCTAGCTGCTAGCCACATTTAGCTTTGTGATGTTGCCTGCCATGTTTTTTTACATTAAAGTCTTGATCAAATGAGATTACGAGCTGTGAGAGGAGAGGTACTGCCTTCTTGGTGAGTGAATGGTTAGTTTGTGGTGTCCTGTGTCTCTGTTTGGATCATCGCACATTACAGGAACTAAATTAATAAATCTTACGTCATCTGCCTTCATGTTTGGCTCTCTCGCTGCTTCATTTAAGGTTTTAAAGATGTTTGTGTGAGTACCAGGCTGTGGAAATCACCTGATCTGTGCTTGCTGTTATACCTCACATTTAGAAAAGCTTTATTTATGAGTGGGTCATTTTTACTGGTTAAAACAGCAACGACTGAGCTGTTTGATTCCAAGACCAAGATACAACACCCTAGACCGATTCTTTTGGTCTCTGGTCATGTTTGTGTGGATTAGCTCTCGCTGCTGGTTAAATGATTTAATGCTTATTCTCTGGGATCTCCGTCTTATTTACTGAAAGTTGGAGGCTTTTTCAGATGAGCTGCTGATGAGCTGATGAGCTGTTTCTGTAACACTTCCTTCACAGATGTGCAGCAGAATCAAAAAGGCAAAAAGAAAAACTATTTTTGGTCCCTCTGTTCCAAATCCTCCAGATCCAATCCCCCCCTCGTGCTCCCCTCTGTCTCCTCCTCCCATCACTCAACCTGTCCTCCCCTGTCACTCCTGTAAAACCAGGTGCTGGAGGCTGGACGCCCTCGGAGCAGGACCACCAGCAGTGGCTACAGGTGGACTTGGGTTCGAGAAAGCAGGTGGTTGCCATAGCGACACAGGGTCGCTACAGCAGCTCTGAGTGGACCAGCAGGTATCGTCTGTTCTACAGCGACACCCAGAAAAACTGGAGGCCTTACCTGCAGGATGGAAACATCTGGGTAAGGAGTGTTTGGACTGTTATTCTTTTATTTATGGGTTTGACCTTTTATTCTTTTTGATTAAAGAATAGTTATCAGTTAATGCAGAACTATTTTTGTAACAAAGAGTGTAAGTGTTTCTGTTTGCTGTCATATTAATGCCACAGGAGTTTCTTACCAAAAAGTAGACAGATTCAATCTATTTAAAAAAAACCTTATAGATACAGTAATTATTTTTATGAATTCATATTTTTGGACTTTTTCTTTGTTTGTTGCTTCTTTTTTAAAGCGTCAGGATGTGTTAAAGTTCAGTAATTTGTATGTGATGCAGAACTTTGAAAATTAAAGGATAATCATGAGTTAAAGTTGTGATTTAAATATCAGTCAAAACACTTGATCCTCCTTCATACCCAACATGGTTAATGTTTTAGACAAACCCTCCTGTCTTCATGTTTCTGCTCATTTAAACAGGTGAAGAAAGCCCTTGTTTCCACTGATATTGTGTTTAATTGCAGTGAGCTCTCTAGTAGTTTATTCACGTTTAATGACTGGCTTTACCATTGAAACTATTTTTTTATTTTTCTGTTCAGTAATGCAGGTTAATAACTATAATTTGGCATCTTGATATCTTAATCAAGCAATGTTCAGTTTGACATGGCATGATAATTACCTGGCATTTAAAAGGTTTATTTATGTTTATGACTGACTTTAATTTTTTAGTAACTTGCCTCAGTGAAATGATAAAACCAAGGAAAAATTGGATGTGTAAGGACATTTCTAAATCTAGAAAACTGCTAAAATTGTCTGATGCTAATGCCAGATATCCTCCAGCAACACACCTGGGAAGTTCAGTGACCAGATCTGTTAATCTGTTCATCATTGTATCATGCCAATTCATAAAAAGTGTTACCTGAAGGCACTTTATGATATATATGTATATTTATATATATACAGTGCTCAGCATAAACAAGTTTACCCCTTCAGAATTGTCAGAAAACATTTAGTTTTCTTTCAAAATCAATGCTTTCTATACCATACAATACCACAAAATACTCGTCCAAATGTGAGCCATAGATTGCAAACTAGATTTTTTGTTCTTTCTGTCAATTAAAGATCAGGATGCAAAAATGAGCACAGCCAAACAGAGGGGTGTGAGCAAAGCTAAATTTCATTTATTTTAGGGAACAAAAAGTTATCTTTAACTCAGCTTTGTCAAAACTGTGGGAATTACTTTTTCACTGTATATATACATATATTTTCATCCGGAGATGTAGTTTGGATTCTGCCACCAACTTCTGGACTGCACCGTGTGAGACATTTCATTTTGCTGAAGCTACTGTAGCAGGTGGAGCTGTGTGGGGTTTTGTCTCATGGAGACAATCAGGACAGGAACATTTGATTTAGGAAAAATAACAAAATGAAGGTCACACATTCATCTCAACTTGTCTGGGGCTTCCGATTATCTAACCCAAGGTGCTCTCTGGTTGGTGGATCAGTGGTCCAATCAGAGAGCTGACAAATGGTTAATTGTTATCATTACTTGTACCAGAAGTGAAACTGCGTCTCCTTGACTATAACCTTCAGCACATTTGTTCTCTGTTTCTTCCAGACGTTTGACGGGAACCTGGACAGCGAGGGTGTGGTTCGGTACGAGCTCCAGCACCCCGTCCTGGCTCGCTACATCCGCTTCATCCCTGTGGACTGGAACAGGGACGGACGCATCGGCGTTCGCCTGGAGCTCTACGGCTGCTCCTACTGTGAGTGCACGAATGATCCTTTTGATTGAAGGGAGCATAATCTTCAGATCAAACTTAGCTTTAGCACTGAACTGAACGATTACCACAGCTAGAGATGTAACGATATGAAAATTTTGTATCATGGTTATTGTGACGAAAATTATCACGGTTGTTATTGTAATCACGGAATTGAGTACTTCAACTCAGAAGTGAAATCATTTAACTCCTTTAATATTTTAATCATAATAGTTCTTTTTGTCTTTTTGTAAATAAATGTGTCAAGAAATGCCCTACAATTTTTACCCTTCTTTCATGAGAAAAAAAGTGAATAGACAAGTCTAGCAAGTATTTGTCATTATTATGTTATAAATGCTTGAACATTGTGTGATTACAAGAAAAGAAAAACAGGTATGAACGTTAAACATGATTCTCTTCATAAACAATTGTAAATGAACATGTTTCAAGTTTTGAGACAGCCAAAAAAATAAATGTAACCTATTTTACAAACACTCACACATTTTAGTTTAGTGTCCACGTTACAGCTCGTTATATTAGACCATGTCCAGGCCTTTTTGTTTATTTATTTTTTGTTTTACTGATGATAGTCCCTGAAGCAGAATATGAATCCATAAACCTGAGTAAAGGAAAAATGTGGGCTCTTTGATTCATTCATTAATTTCTTTGTTTGGTCCGTCCTCATTGGCTCTGTGACCACCTTGAAAACTTCTTGTTCTTTTGTCATGTTTGTTTTTGATTCTTTTTTTATTACAGGGGCGGATGTGATCAGTTTTGACGGCCATGGTGTCATCTCGTACCGCTTCAGGGGCAGAAAAGTCAAGATCATTAAGGACATCATCACCCTGAAGTTCAGAACCACGTCTGGAGATGGAGTCCTGCTTCATGGGGAGGGGCAGCAGGGGGACTACATTTCCCTTGAGCTGCGCAGAGCGAGGCTGCAGCTCAGCATCAACCTCGGTACTCCCTGGTCTGTTCGTGTGGTTTAAATCTCAGCAGTGACTCAATGATGAATATCTAAGTTTTTGTTTCTCCTCAGGGAGTAACCAGTACGGCTCCATCCAGGGTCACACCACTGTGACCAGCGGCAGCTTACTGGACGATGATCACTGGCACTCAGTGGTGATTGAGCGTTACCGCAGGAACGTCAACTTCACCCTGGACCATCACACGCAGCAGTTCAGGACCAACGGAGAGTTTGACCACCTGGACCTGGACCATGAGGTAAAGAAAGTGCCCATCGAGCTCTCTTAAAGGGTTAGTTTGGGTTTTCTGAGGGGAGCCTCAGCCCTTGGCGGATGGTAACCGGTACATAACAGTACAAGAAATTAACCCACTTATAGGTCAGAACTACTCAGAAAATTACATTGGCTCGACATTATGATAAAGTACGATTTTTTACACCACATATTGAGGATAAACGCAGTAGTATTACTTGATCACTTTTTAATATTCTGTTTGATATCTATCTTAAGTGGGCTACACAGAGAAAGATTATTGGACTGCTTTTGTCACAAACAAGGATGGTAAATGGCAGATTTTTGTCTCCTAAGATGTCCTATAACATAATCCTGTGGTCTCAGGTGTGTTAAAAATGAATTTGTCCTGATAATCGACTCTGAAACGGGTCGGGCCAACAATCACAAATATAAAACTTGTTAAATATTTAAGGTGAAAAATCTTCATGTGTTGGGAAAGCTGACGGCTCCCAAGTCCGTGAACTGTGCTGTTAATGTAGCCAATCAAGAAGCGAGCTGACTGAGGAACAAGGAAGCAGGTGTAAATAAAACAAACATGGCCAACCTGAAACAAAAAGTTCAGTGGAGCTCAGAAATGGAGGACCAGCTCTTGTGTTCATGCTGTTTCCGGGATTTTTTTACAATCTTTTTCTTAGTTTGCGATTTTGCCATTAAAAATACCCCAAAGTCCACCATCATTCCCTCTTCTCGTATGTCCTTGTGATGTCGCATGTTGTGTTCTCTGTTTTTTTCTCTGTTTCTTCTTTGTTTCTGTTAGATCACGTTTTGTCAGATTTCTGTCTTGGAGGACTAGATTGTAGATCTGTGGTGGACAGAATGGTTAAGTGTGGGATGAGCTGTGTTGAGATTATCGGACCTCACCACACACAGGACGATCAAAACAGCTCATTGTCTGATTTTACATCCTCACGTGTGGGCTGTATAACAGATTAAACATCTCTTCAGATTTAGAAAATTCTTATGTGTGCGTAGTACTGATAGCACTTTTCTAATCTTATTTTATTTGCTTGTTTGACTGATGAGTCATTTCTGATCTTGTCCAACAAGGTTTTTTTGTATTGATCTTTGCTGTCACTTAATCATGTTGTGTCCCCTCCTGTCATTGGATGTCCATTGTGTCAAAGGGACGATGGCTCATCCACTAAAAAAAATAAATTTACTGACAGGTACAAATCTACCAGCAGAAAAACCCAAACCATGTTATCCAGTGAACTCTCAAGCTTTAAATAACTTGTGACATCACAAAGACAAGAGCTTTAAGTACCTTAAGTTGTAGCTTTCTTTAAACCATGTCCCAGATTTTTGTCTTTGTTGAATATAGATTTATTAAAGGTAAGCCCCTGGAGATGAGGCATCTCATTTTCTATATGGATGTACAATAAAGAATAAATTAGATGAAAATTAGAATAACCTGTATTGTCCTTGTATTTTGAGGATACAACAAAATTTAGGATGCTCTCACAGAGTCACTGTGCATCTCAGAAAGAAGACAAAACAGTGCAGACAGCATACACAAGACAAAAACAGACTAAAATTTAAAATATATATGTAGCATATAGAAATGTATATGTGGTTATATACTGTGTGTGCACATATAATATAACATGATGTTAAAGAGACTCAGTTCTTTGCAGGAGAGGTAATATGGATGTTTAATCAACACAACCTTGGACAGAGAGATCAGTTTGTTTACATTGATATCTTTAACAGAAATAGTTACAGTTATGTTTGTCATCTCCTACGGAGCCCCTTAGGTGCCACAGAGGACAAAATATATAACTCGTGCGCACGAGATACTTATTCGTGCGCACGTTTTAGCTAAAGCGTGCGCACGACATACTAAAACGTGCGCACGAAATAGTTATTTCGAGCGCATGTTTTAGCTAAAACATGCGCTCGAAATAAAGTTATTCATCACGTTTTGACTCGTCCTACGGGAAGCCGGATGTTTACAAACACACACAATGGAGAGAAGAAATGAGATAGTTAACTTTCACTTCCACCTCGGACTGTTATATAATGACATTCATGTTGCTCTTGTCATGAGAGATGGAATAATCTTAAGTAGGAGAACTTTGCTGCTTATACTAAAAGACAACAGGCTCAGCCTGTGTACCGTATTAAATTAACTGGTGACCGTCCAGGCAGATTTGAGGGGGGCGTGTCTGAAGGACCCTTTTGTTTACTATCTGAACACCTCCCGAATCAATTTTATACAAAAAAATTAGCTCTTTACACCCATTTACTCAGTGGTGGAAGTGACTTCACAACATTTAGCGTGACAACGAAAGGTTTTGAAGGATTACAGACTTATTTGACAGCGTAAATATACGGAAGGTAATATATAGGTAAATACTCACATGCCTGATCAAAATGACAAATTTCCGACTGTGTCAACTTGTGATAGCCCCCAAACCCGCATTTTACCGTCACTTCGGCATATCAACAAACAATGTGTTCATGTTCAACGTATAACGGAGTCGGGAGGACTTGAAAATATACAGAGGAGTAGGTTTTTTACAATGTGGAGGAAATTTTCGCTTCATCCTGGGATCAAGTTGATGGCACATATGTCTGCGTTAAGTGTAACTATAATAAAGTTGTATTTTCTCAATCACATTCCCAACTTATCTGCTGTTTATCAAGGTCAGTAAGAAAAAGGTAATTAAATATATTTCAACAGGACAGCATGAGCAAATTTAAGACAGCACACCAATGTTTAACAGTGAAACATTTATTGAGATCACCATTTGATTCAAACAGCATTCAACAACGCCACGTGTCCCGATCTGATGTCAAAAGTCAGTGATCGTCAAACTCTTAAAAGGCTGCACAGTTTACAAAGTATCATTCGACCATCACATTATGAAGATCTTAACGGGGATTAATGTTCTACTATGGGTTACGAGGACGAGTCATTTTGTCGTCAACAAAACCACACACACTACAGTAGAATATATCCCTCAAATTCAGCATGCTTACAGAAATGCACTCTTGTGCTTACACTTAATGCAGACATATGTGCATCAGCTTGATCCCAAGATGAAGCGAAAATTTCCTCCACATTGTAAAAAACCTACTCCTCTGTACCTATTTTCAAGTCCTCCTGACTCCGTTATACGTTGAACATGAACACATTGTTTGTTGATACCCCCAAGTGACGGTAAAATGTGGGTTTCGGGGCCATCACAAGTTGACACAGTCGGAAATTTGTCATTTTGATCAGGCATGTAAGATAGTTACCTATATATTACCTTCCGTATATTTACGCTGTCAAATAAGCCTGTAATCCTTCAAAACCTTTCGTTGTCACGCTAAATGTTGTGAAGTCACTTCCACCACTAAGTAAATGGGTGTAAAGAGCTCATTTTTGTGTATACAATTGATTCGGGAGGTGTTCAGATAGTAAACAAAAAGGTCCTTCAGACACGCCCCCCTCACATCTGCCTGGACGGTCACCAGTTAATTTAATACGGTACACCGACTGAGCCTGTTGTGTTTTAGTATAGGCAGCAAAGTTCTCCTACTTAAGATTATTCCATCTCTCATGACAAGAGCAGCAAGAATGTCATTATATGACAGTCCGAGGTGGAAGTAAAAGTTAACTATCTCATTTCTTCTCTCCATTGTGTGTGTTTGTAAACATCCGGCTATTCTACGGGGAGCCGTAGCGGACAAGAATAAGGACAAGTCAAAACGTGATGAATAACTTTATTTCGAGCGCACGTTTTAGCTAAAACGTGTGCACGAATAAGTATTTCGAGCGCACGTTTTAATATATCGTGCGCACGAATAAGTATCTCGTGCGCACGAGTTATATATTTTGTCCTCTGTGGCACCTAAGGGGCTCCGTAATCTCCTGATAACTTCAAAGCGCTAAATGTAAATTAAAGTTCAGTGCAGGTTAGTTAGATATGAGCAATATTTCATATCTCGATATTCATGCCAGATATCTCGATATCGATACGACATGATTATGGGTACGGTGAAAACCAAGCGGTGCATTCAAGGACAATCATAAAAATTAAATTTGTTGCAACTTCCAGAGCTGTGCATGCAGGACAAGTGCAGGGGAATCTATATCGTTTATATCGTGCTTTTTCGCTATTAATATCTTGAATGTTCACATCTCGATATCAATACAATAACGATATATCTTTTAGCCCTATTTCAGATTGAAATCCAAATATTTGATTATATGATGATTCAAGGCTGTAGCTGTTTGCAGTAATCTTCCTCTCTCTTTGTCCTCAGATCAGTTTTGGAGGACTTCCTGTTTCAGTGAAGTCCAATTCAGGAGGACGAGCAAACTTCAAGGGCTGCATGGAGGGAATCACCTACAACGAAGACAACATCACCAACCTGGTCCGGAGGAAGAAGGTGGACGTCTCCAGCTTTGTAAGGGAACTTATTACCTCCACCAAGGAGGTTCTTTTTTCTGCCTGCATATGTTTGATGTTTTGTTTGTTTGTTTGTCTGCAAGATTGCCCAAAAACTACAGACAGATTTTG
Organism: Scarus forsteni; assembly: GCA_036419115.1. Taxonomy (NCBI): domain Eukaryota; kingdom Metazoa; phylum Chordata; class Actinopteri; order Labriformes; family Labridae; genus Scarus; species Scarus forsteni. The sequence goes on along the minus strand of JAZDUH010000087.1, from coordinate 1,195,494 downwards.
CTGAATCTTTCAGGAGATGTTGGTAATGGCCGTCTTAGAAATGATTAGATTTTGGTGGTGATATGGATATAAGACTGGATGCAAAAAAATCCCAAATTAAAAAAAAAATCCCTTAATCCATTGGGCAGAATTCTAAAGGATCATATCTCTGCCATTTTTTAACAGATTCACTTCCAATTTTTAAGAATAATGTAAGATCCATGCATCTGTCATCGAGGTTAATTGAATCTGAATTAAATCCAGAATGACGTCGCAATAAAACATTGAACTTTACAATGGGAAACTCCATTCAATATTCCATATGAAATCAAAATATTAAGTGATGATCCCAACATTTGTTGTGGTCGTACGGGATGACAGCCCCCATGTGTGCTGAGTTTGTTCTAGATCCTGGCTCTGTGCTGGACCTGATGATCCAGGATTGTATCTTTTACCCGGTTGTGGAAAAGCCACTGCTGTAACTGAGCTGCTTGGCAGAGGTCTGAGCTCTCTGAGTGCTTTTCAGTTTAAGTTAATGATTTGTTTGTCCCTGTAAGAGAGAAAGAAAACACCCCTCTGACCGAGGTGATAATAGTCGGTGTAATGTTGTGTGTCTGTTAGGTTAACTTATTATTCAACACAGATTATTGTTTTAGTTTACTTCCTGTGTGGCATGTCCTTATAGAGTGCACACATGGGGTGCAAACGGGCTCCAGCAGCTGTAAATCACTTTGTTAAGCTGGTGATCAGACAAGAGGGATCTTTTATTTATGTCTGGCTTAAGTTTTGGATATTCTGGGTTATTTGTTTATTTTGGTTAATCTGTATTAATTTTTATTTTTATTGCAGTGTGTTGATTTAATTGTATATAGGGTTAATTTGTATAGATGTTGTATTTGTATGGATATTATGTTTGTATTGATTTGTCACTGGAGATTGAGGCAGTATGTCAGGTGAGGGCGGGGGAGCAGGTGGAGTGTGCTCAGCTTTAATCAGATGCACCTAAGTTTAATGTGAATGTGTGGTTTCCAGTATTCTGCTGTTGTTGGAGGATAAAAATGAGAACTGTTTTAAGACTGGACCTTTTTGAAAACTCTAACCTGCTGCCATACTCCATTTAGTCCATCTTCATGCTTAAGATCTTCACTCCTGCTGGTTTTAATCCTGTATGGAGGTTTATCACCATCAAAAACCTTACAGCCCCCTTTTACCTTCACTAACAGGAAGACTAAAGCAGGCTGCACTCTTAAAGATTATCGGACTGTTTTTGTCCCAACGAGGGATAGCAAACGCCAGATTGTCTTCTGCCTTCCAAGATTATACTATCAGATTGTCCTGCGGTTTGAGGTGCGTTAAGAGCAGTGGGTACACCGGATTGACAAGTGGGTGAGCCCTATAATACAGTGTTACAGCGCAGTAGGGAAAGTGACGTAAATTGATTGAGATGCATGTGCATCTCCTGTCAGTTTGAATTGAACAATTGTACTTGACTCAGGTGGAGCTGAGCTCTGAAATGATGGAGCTGAACTCCGGAGGGCTCTGACCCACTTTAACACCTGGTTAAGAGAGTTTATCCCAATAATCAGCTCTGAAACGTGTCGGGCTGAGAACCATAAATAATAAACTTGTTCAATATTTAGGACCAAAAATCTTCGTGTGTGGGGAAAGCCGACATTTTCCAAGTCATGACTCTGTGAACTATGACGTGAATGTAGCCAATCAAGAAGCGAGCTGACTGAGGAAAAAGGAAGCAGGTGTGAACAAAAACAAACATGGCCGATGTGAAACATTAAGTTCAGTGGAGCTCTGAAATGGTGGACCAGCTCATGTGTTCACACTGTTTCCAGGATTTTTTCCATTTTTTTTCTTTTTTTTGGTTCAGTGTTTATTCTGTCAAATCGTCCCAAGTCCACCATCATTCCCTCTTCTCGTGTCTTCTTCGTGTTGCATGTTGTGTTTTCTGGTTCTTGCTATGTTTCTTCTTCTGTGTTTTTGTTAGATCAGGTTTGGTCAGATTTCTGTCTTGGAGGACCTGATTGTTGATCAGTGGTGAACAGAATGGTGATGTGTATGTGCTGCATTGAGATTATCTGTGCACATCACACACAGGACGATGGAACAGCTCAATGTCTGATTTTTTTATCTTCATGTGTGGGCTCATCTCTTCAGATTTAGAAAATCCTTCTGTGTGAACTCTGCTTCAGTCAGAAATGAAGCATCAGAAGGAGGACATGTTGGACTGACATGTCACTGAGGGTTTGAGTCCCAGACTCATGCTGAGGGTGACTTCATACAAGATGAGCTTCAAACTGCAGAATCATGGCAGACAAGCATATACTGAAGACCACAAAACCTCTGACCAAAGACAACAGACCTTTATTCAGGCCTCAGGGGGATGTGTTAGAAACTCAATGTGGTGTTGGATAATCAGAGGAGTCTTTGGGAGGCTTAGGGTGTCATCAAACATCAGCACATTGTGAACACCTCATCTGAGCTTTAGATCGGCCCTATGACAGGCGTAGAGGCTGAGGAAGAGGACTGCAGCAGACTGATGGATGGTTACACCATGTGGGCTTGTAGAGAAGTCAATCATGTCACTAACTTAAGCAGAGATCAGTAATATATTTGAACAAGAATGTACCTGCTGTACAGTGAGAGGAGAATAATCCTCAAACTAATGAGACCAAAACCACTGATTGTTTTTTATATTTTTGTGTCATCTTTTGGAGATTAGATTATTCAAGAAAGACTTTTGGACTTTCTCCAGCTTCACATTTCTTCATTAGCGGACTTTGGTGCCTGGGTGATATGTGTGTTTCTTAAACTCCTTTGTCTTCCTCTCTTCTCACTCTGCAGCATAACCTGACTTTCTCCTGCGCCGAGTCCAACTCCTTCTCCGTCTTCTTCAACTCCACGTCCTTCCTGAGGCTGCCTGGCCAGAGCGACAGCGACACTCTGTCCGTCAGTCTGTCTTTCAGGACCTGGAACCCCAACGGGCTGCTGATGTTCACGGAGCTCGCTTACGGCTGGGTGGAGGTGGGACTGACGGAGGGGAAGGTCACCGTCCACGTGAACGTGACGCAGAGGCCGAACACACGCATCGACATCTCATCAGGTGAGCCACGGAAATATACACTGTATAGTAAAATATGTATAGTATCAGTGGTCTTCAAACATTTGTTCATCATGTCCTAATGAACTTCCAAGCACTGCACTTTTCTCTCTTTCCTGACTTTAATATTTAACATTTTAAAGGGATATGCCAACATTTTTTCTGGTTTTCATGTCCTACCTCACTCCTGAGTCCATGACAAGCAGATAGACGACATTCTTTAGACTGTGTGTGATGTAACAAGGAAGAGATGGACAGAGCTCCCTCTGCCTACAGTCATCAGATAAACAGGCTAACACTACCCAATGACTCCCAGTGTTTGAGCTAAGCTAATTAGCAGTAGGCGAGCTCTGCCGTCTCCTCCTTATTACTGCGTTCACAGTCAAAAGAATGAAGGCTATCTGCCTGATATGGATTCAGGAGTGAGGCAACACATGAAACAAAAAAATAAATGCTGGTGTATCCTTTTAAAGCCAAGAATATGAAGAATTTGTCTTTGAGGTTAAAAACTTGTGAAAGACAAAACTGAAGGAGAGGCAGGCTGAACTGAAGCTGTGGTGAAGTGGATGGAGTAACATGTAGACACTCACAGTCACACACTCATGTTAGTTTATTGCATTTAATGTTGTTTTATGAATCATGTATAGTGCAGACTAAAGATGAGCCATTACTTTAAATATATGTCCTCATATTTAAACCTCCATAACTTTACTACATTTACATTAACCACTTGGAAGTAATGCTTTCTTGCTTTATTAAGTTTTTTCAGCTCCACTCCTTTGAAATCTTCATCTGATTAAGTTTTGGTGGTTTGTTGTTACTCATCTGCAGTTTTATCATTTCTTTGTTTTTTGATTAATTCCCGGTCTATTAGGTCCTTCCAGTTCATAAAAATAATTCAAAATGCCTCTCTCTGAAGACAGTTTGTATAAAGTCCTCTATGATTTGGTACAAATAAGATGATGAAAACAGAACAAAGCAGCAGCTCAAATCATCTGGAGTTTGTTTTTATTTTTATTTTAATCAGGTTCAGGTTTGAATGATGGCCAGTGGCATAGCGTACATCTGAACGCGTTAGAGTCCTACGCCATGCTGACTGTGGATGGAGACGAAGCATCCACAGTAAGAACATCCATCCCCATCCAGATCCAGACTGGAGGAACCTACTACTTTGGAGGTGATTATACAATGATGAAAAATCTGTACCAAATGAAACACTGTGCTCAGTAAAGATGGAAAATTACTCTAAGATGAAAATGAGTCAATCAAAACTGCTGAGAAAAGCTTGTCAAAAAAAGATTTATTTTAGTTGTTCTGCAATTTATTTTTGCTAAATATGTGTTTTATTTGTGAAAGCAGCAGGAACGGTAGTGTCCTGGTTTGACTGGCAACCAGTTTATCTATCTATCTATCTATCTATCTATCTATCTATCTATCTATCTATCTATCTATCTATCTATCTATCTATCTATTAGGGCTGGGTTAAAAGAATGGATTTAAATCAATTTTCCTTTAACTGGTTCATAATCGATCCTTAAAATCCAAAGATCGATCTTTTAACTTGGGTAGTTTTTTCTTCTTATGATGTGCAGAGAAGCAGCCTGTGGTATCCATCAGCATCAAGCGCTGCTTTCCACTGAACATGATCTCATGAGATGTTACTGCAAACAAACATGGTGAAAGCACTATATGGGCACCACTGGCAAGTTTAAAAGCTGATGTTTGGATGTACATTATTTTAGATTTAACAAGTACAAAGGAAAATACGAGTTAGACAAAATACAAGTAATATGCAGAATATGCATTAATGCATATTCTGCATATTACTTGTATTTTGAGACAGTGGATAGGCTCGTGAAAGGGGGTGAGAGAGTAGGGAAAGACACTCTGCAAACTGGTCACAGGCGGGATTCAAACCTGGACCGGCAGAAGCAAGTACATGGGGTGCTTACCACTCTGCCAAACCAGCACCTCAACACTTTTAAATTTACAGCACTATTTTAACTAAGTTATCCCAGACTGAATAAATATCGATTTAATCGTGAATAGAATCGATTTGAGACCTTGTAATATTGAATCGAATCAATCCAGAAAATCTGAATTGATACCCAGCCCTACTATCTATCTATCTATCTATCTATCTATCTATCTATCTATCTATCTATCTATCTATCTATCTATCTATCTATCTATCTATCTATCTATCTATCTATCTATCTATCTTTACATGTATAGCACCAGTTCATAATTATTGTAATCTCAAGGCACTTTATAAATGAAGACTTTGTCTCCTTTTGTACATACATATGCATGCATATAAACAAATTTATAAAATATATACATTTTAATATACACAGACATACATCCAGAGATGTGTCCATCAAGGCAGAGACAAAGGGACTAAAAAAATAATTTATGATGGTGACAAACGCATGGATGACCGGATCATAAATCTGTCCTCTATTATTCAAGGTCACCTCCTTGAGATGTGACATCTTATTTTTAACAGGGTCCTCATGTCTGTGGGGTTGCAAAAATAGTAGCTATGGATGTGTGATGAATAAACTACGGATAGAGAGATCAGTCTAACATTAACATCAATATCTATAATGAATATAATCTAGAGAGGAATGATGTTGATTAATAACATCCTCTAGCTGAACTGCCATTAAAATGGTTTGACTGGTCTAAAAGTCTGAATTTGTGTTAAATGAATTCTTTCATGATTGTTTATCAAGGTTACACTAACATGTGCTGTTTGCAGTAACTACCATGTATTTTATTTAGCTGATCTCTCTGAAGTTAACATCAGGGACTGTTATGATGATAGACCACGGATGAAGAAAAGGCCTTTGCGCTCCAGCTCCCTATGATCCTGAAAAGCACTAAGCAGAACAGAAAACTGAATAAGTGGAGTGTAAAAACACAAACAAAAAGAAACATCTTTTCATGCAGGAAGCTGGATGCAGTTTTTGTAGTTAAAAGAGTTAAGGACATTGGATGAATCACTATTCATCCAATGTCAGCAACAAAGCAACAAGATACAGCAGGAGTGAGCCGTTAAAGTCAGAAGTGTCCGGAGCCGCACTGAGGATTTGCTTGTTTGTTTGACTTTAAAATCTTCTGCTTCCTCCAGGCTACTTCCTGCCCACAAACAGCCGCTCGCTGCAGCGCTCCTTCCAGGGCTGCATGCAGATGATCCATGTGGACGACCATCTGGCTGACCTCAAAGCTGTGGAGCAGGGCCTCATTGGCTCGTTTGCAAATGTCAGCCTGGACATGTGCGCCATCATAGACCGGTGAGCAGAACACGTTTGAGATAAATCAGCAGACAGGCTGGATGTGATATGGACCAGAGATCATACTGTAATGTTTTCAAGTCAAAGTGGACAAACTAAATCTCAGCTTTTTATTATTCTGTTCAGAAATTACAAAGATAACTTCCATCCTTAGACAGATCTCAGGGAGGAAAAGCCAGAAATCACACAGATGCTGTTTTTATCAGCCAGCAGCACAAGGTCCACAAGTGCACAAGCAGCACTTCAGAAAATAATGTGAAGAAAACTGCAGTTCGTGAAATAAAGAAAAGGACTAAACAAGAACGCTACTTAGACTATGTTAGTACAGTACAGATTAATAATTCAAATCTGTTTTTTTTTTTGTTTAGCACCTTTAAATGTGTCCTGACTGCAGACTGTGATGTGAACAGCTCACGCTTCAGAAGAGACACACAGACTCAGTTTAACATTAACGACAACAAAGGGCCAACAAACACAGACCACAGCTGTGCTTCACAATGCTGGAGAAGTTTGTTCCTGTAACACAGAACCTGATGTTACAGCAGCTCACCTTGAGTGAGCTCTTATTAAAGTAATGATGGCTATATTTGATTTCTTATAAACCTAAAGGCAGACGCTCCTTTCTGCCAATGAGAGGTCGTTGCTGTAGAGCCAAACATTCCAGGTACACAAAGAGGTGAAAACTGAGTTTTATCATCTGTTCTGATGTTTCTTTGTTTGTCTGAGAGCAGATCAGACAGGAGCAGACTGTTCTCTGACGCTACCTCTTAGAAACATACAGCAGTGCAAATGTGCACGGATGAGATGGACAGCAGTGGATCATCAGTGTCTCTGCGTCCTGTAAACTGTTATTTTAGCCTGATTAATCCATTCAAAAAGTCAGCTCAGTGTTAATAAACTAAGTTTATCAGATATCATAATACAAACATTTGGTTCATTCACGTTTATACTTTATTGTGTGTGTAATGGAGACAGCGCTCTCTCACTTTCTCTCATCACTCCTCTCTTTATGCATGTGTAATGCTTGTAGATGAAAAATCAACTGAAACTTTTATTTTAGGAAAAAAATCCATAAACTTTTTAATAGTCATGTCTATATATTAACCTCTGATTAAGTTCTGTCCATGAAGTGACTTGGAAAGAAGCCTGAATCTGATTCTAAAATGTCAGTTTCAAAGTGACTTGTGCTGTTCACACTGTCAGAAACAAATCAGATACAGGTCACATGTGAGCCAAAAAATCAGATTCAGGTCATTTTTGACTGCTGTGTGAACATAGCCCTTAAATAAACCAAAGGATGATTGTTAGCTGTTGAAGACACCTCTGATAATGACAACCTGGATGACTGAGAACCCACATGGACCCACAGCTTACTTCTATACACAATACTTCAAATTTTCAAAATACTCACTGCCTCAGTGTGCGAACTTCAAGAGTGTACTAAGATAGCATACTGCCCCACGGTGTACTTTATGGAGATGATTGCGCAATGTCTACCTCTTTTTCTTCTACGCAAAATAGTGACTTGCTTACAGCGCATTGCTAATTACCACATGACAAGGCAATAATGGTTACTTGACTAAAATGAAGAACAGAATCAAGAGAGCAAAAGGAAAACACAAGAGGTCTAACAATGAATATTATCCAAATAAAACTAAATAACTCAGACAGAATCATGACATTCAAATCAGTTAAAATCCCGACCAGGTAGAGTTTAAGTGTGTTTATTTATCTCAGTAAGGACAGAAAAAGCTCAGCAGTAGAATATCTGACCCTGTTGGACAAAGAACTAACATGATGTTTTGTCTTGTTGGCAGATCTTAAATCTTAGTCTCAGTCGTCTGTTGTTGTTGTTTTGCTGTTAAACTCGCTGTGTCTCCTCAGGTGTGTCCCCAATCACTGTGAGCACGGGGGACAGTGTTCACAGACGTGGGACGCTTTTAGCTGCAACTGCAGTGGCACTGGATACATGGGAGCTACCTGCCACACCTGTGAGTGCTCTGACACACGCACACACACGCACACACACACACACACACACACACACACACACACACACACACACACACACACACATACGCACACCCACGTCAGGTTACACGCTGCATCGTAACACCTGATCCGCTGATGTGCCCTCTCTGCAGCTCTGTATCAGCAGTCCTGTGAGGAGTACAAACACCAGGGGAAGAGCTCGGGGAGCTACTGGATCGACCCAGACGGCAGTGGATCCATCGCCCCCTTCAGGGTCAACTGTGACATGACAGGTGAGCTGTTCTCTGAGAAATTATGGTCGAATGAGCTCAAAGATTAAGTTCTCAATTTATTCCATGAATTTTTAAATAGCGTAAAAATCTAGCTTAGCAAACAAGACAAGACTGAGTTAAAGGCACAAAACCACATTTCAAAACAAATGCTGTAACTCCTGATGATCAGACGCCAACAGCATTCAGAGACTGAGCTGTTGCGTCGGTGGCGCAGTTGGATAGTGCGCTTGGTCAGTGATCGGGAGGTTGCAGGTTCAAGCCACATGGCGATGTGTCCTTGGGCAAGACACTTAACCCCAAGTTGCTCCCACTGCTGCATCAGTGGTGTGTAAATGGGCATGAAAGGGCGTGAATGTGTTAGAGATACTGATGGATAACTAACATAGAAACTCTGAACCATCAGTGAGTGAATGTGAGTGCGAATGGGTGTGAATGGGTATGAATGGGTAGGTGTGACCTGCAGTGTAAAGCAGCTTTGAGTAGTCAAAAGACTAGAAGAGCGCTATATAAGCTCAAGTCCATTTACCATTTGCAAAAGACAAAACAGTAAAGGGAGGAGGTACCGGCTGTAGGCTGGTAATAATGAGGTATCTAGATGTTCTTAATATGATGATAACAGCTTCAGCTCCTCTGTGAAGTCTTTCCGAAAGGTTTAGGGAGTTTATGTGAATTTTTGACCATTCTTCCAAAAGCACATTAGTGAGCTCAAACACTGATGTTGGACGAGAAGGCCTGGCTCTCAGTCTCTGCTTAACTTCATCCTAGAAGTGTTTTATGGGGTTGAGGTCAGGACTCTGTGCAGGACAGTCTAGTTCTTCCACAACAAACTCCCTCATTCATGTGTTTATGGACCTGCTCTGTAAAACCTGGAACAGGACCCCTTATAAGCGAACCGTACCATCCTTCTTTTTGTAATATACTGTAAGTTGAAAAGGATTTGCAAATCATTGTATTCTGTTTTTATTTACGGTTTACACAACGTGTCAACTTCACTGGTTTTGGGTTTTGTAACTCTCTTGTCACACAGCCTTCTCTGAAACAAAGTTTGGTTATGCTTCATAACAAAAAGCCACGTGCTGATCACAAAAAGAAGAATTGTTGGATTTCTTCCATCATTGCTCTTTGTTTACTGTGTCACGTTTTCTTCTTCGTTGTGTTTAATTGCCGGGTACACGGTGTCACGCTGCTATGACATCATGCCATTGGCATCCGGCTTATACGCCGCCTACCAAGTAGGGTTCAGTTGGCTGTGGAAACGCGAACAGGATCAGGCTTTGCCGACCCGGCCTGAGCCAAACCGTGCCGATCCATACTGGACCACGTGGTGGAAACGAGGCTTTGGTTTGCTGAAGCGTTTGATGCTAAACTCATGCCTCTTTGCACCCATGGCTGAATTAATACTTAAAGCAATACATATGACTCTTCTGCTCGCCATGTTAGCAGTATTATTATCAGTATTCATATTCATAAATTTACTCTTAGGCTTCTGCTGGAGTCGAGTGCCAGTCAAGTTGGTGAAGTTTACGATGTCATAATCAACCTTTCTTCTTCATTCTGTTGTGTCTGGTTTGTCTGGTTTCCATTTGATAATCATAATTTTTGTGAGCTGTCTGAGTTTTGTTTTAATGTTGGCAAAGTGGTATGTAATAGACAAAATAATCTCCAGTCCCATTGAAGCAATAAAGATCATTTAAGGAGTCTGGTTCAGAACTATAGGTGAGGTTTGAAGTCATGACATCTCTGCATTTGTTTCGAATACGTTTTTAATCCAGTCCTGATAAGAAGTTTTGACACCTTAAAGGCAGGGTTGGTAATCTTGGAAAACTAGCATGAATTTGAATGCAGCATCTCCTCAGGACTCCATCTAGGACACAATGATCATTTTAACCAGTATAACAAAAAGTGTATCTAAATCTGAACCCTGCCTTTAAGGCTCCACTTCAGGTCCTGTTGGTATTTGCAGGGACCTGAGTTCCTCCTCTGAGTCTCTGTAAACCTTTAAATCTCGGGTTATTGATGCATGTTTTCTGTCGTTCCAGAGGAGAACGTCTGGACCACACTGAAGAACAATCTGTCCCCTCAGACATCAGTGAGCGCTGCAGACCAAGACGGGAAGGCGGTCCTGCAGATCACGTACAACGTGACAGATGAGCAGGTAAACTTCTGTGAACCCTCCTGACAGTCTTCAGGATGACCAAGTATTAATCTTTTCTTTCTTCTTTTATTAACAAGTTTTACAGAAGAATCATAAAGTGAACCCAGTATCCCAAAATTTTAGGAGTTCAGCATTCTGAGACCAGTGATGATTAAAGCTGGTGTCTACGATTTGAAACCGCAGCCTGCCCCTCCTTCCCTCACCTCTCTCCTCCGTGTTCCAAGATCCCTCCCCCAGCTCGTGACGCCTCATATAGCCCCCTCGGACAGAGCTACGAGCGACTAGCACAATATATCAGCAGCAAACTCAATCAAAAACAGCTCAGCTCAACTGAAAGTATCAAACACGACAGACATCCCCTTATAACACACAGCAGTAGCCATTTCAACTGGACCGGCGGCAATGCGGGTTTGGCGCCGCCAGAGCAGAGCCGAGTGTGGGGGAGGATTAATCTTTCTCAGCCTGTCCTCCCCAGCTCAGCTTACAGTGCTAACGATTAGCGGCTAACAGGCTAACCCGCTCCCCTACAAGTTATTAGCCCGTGCAGGCACAAACTAACCAGAGTTATACAGCAGACATCTCCCACTGTAGTAAACAAAGCCATTAGCTAATCAACCAGGGCGAAACGGCCGATGCTGAAGGACTGACGGCCGGCTGAGGTTATTCGTTAGCCGTTAGCCCGCTAACAGGCCTCGACTCCGGGCAGAGCTCCGCTGGGCCCGCTGGGAGAGGGAGGCGGATTCCCGGTTCGGGCGCTAGGCTTTCCTGCTCCATGATAGTTCAGTAGCTAACGCTGCTAGCTGCTCACCGGAGGTAGAGGGAGGAGGCGGCACCATGGGCAAGATGCTGCGTACTGCGAGTGAGGAGACGAGGAGAGGAGAAGGGTGGTCTGCAGCCAGACTGTCTTGGGAGAGGAGGCAGATTCCCGGGTTCGGGCGCTAGGCTTTTCCGGCTCCATGATAGTTCAGTAGCTAACGCTGCTAGCTGCTCACCGGAGGTAGAGGGAGGAGGCGGCACCATGGGCAAGATGCTGCGTGAGTGAGGGAGACGAGGGAGAGGAGAAGGGTGGTCTGCAGCCAGACTGTCTTGGGAGAGGGAGGCAGATTCCCGGGTTCGGCGCTAGGCTTTTCCGGCTCCATGATAGTTCAGTAGCTAACGCTGCTAGCTGCTCACCGGAGGTAGAGGGGAGGAGGCGGGACCATGGGCAAGATGCTGCGTGATCATGCGTAGTGAGGGAGACGAGGATTGGATGGACTCATGGACTAACTCACGGACCAATTAATAGTCGCAGGTTCTTAGGCTTGATTGGTCAGCTAGTATGCAGCTTTTCAGCAGATATACTGAATGGATTTTTTTCATTCTTTTTTGTCTTTATACTGTGTAGATAGGACCATAGGACCATAACAGCCTTATAAACTGTGTTATTAATATGTACAAAGCTTCCAAATCGTAGACCATAGCTTTAATTAATATATTATTGTAATAAAAATGTCATGAGCCCAATATTATAATAAAAATCTTAAAATGAAGCCATGACTGTGATGACAAAAGAATTAAATCAGCAGCACCATCTGTGGGATTCTGCCCAGACAGACTCTCAAAAACCTCCAGTGTTGATTTTGTCAGCACTTTTAAATTTAGTTTTAGTTTTAGACTTTTGCCTCAAATATCTTTTATTTTTAGTCATAACAAAGCTGTTTAAATTGTTTTAATTTTAGTCCAGTTTTAGTCATTAAAATCTACTGTAAATTTAGTCAACTAAAATATGAAGTGTAAAGGGTAAGGCATTTTTATGTTTCCTTGAATTCCTGAAGTCATGTTTTACTCTTGGATGAAATCAAACATCTAATAACCCTTTATTAAAGAGGACATATCATGCTTGTTTCTCCTTTTCACTATGCCAGACTAGGATGCCTGTAAAGCATTTCTGCCCTCAGTACAAGTCATTTAGTTCCTTCATTGCCCCACAATAGCGTTCTCAAAATCCTCATTTTAGGCCATTATCAAGCTCTCATTGAAAAGCTCAGATCTCAGGCTGACCTAAAGTTACCTCGCAACATCACAGCCCTTTGTGCTCTGATTGGTCAGTTCTATCAGAGCTGCCGAGGGGGTTGAGCCAGCCTGTCCTTCTTCTTATACTGTATTTTCCGGCAGGCTCAAAGCAGCAACCACGTATTGAGTCCCCCTACAGGCCAGAGCTGGTAATGAGTGAGTGTGAGCTAGGGAGTTTTATACGGCTGCTGGTGGATGTGTTCCTCTGTGACGGTTTTGTGGTTAACGGACATCACAGAGGAAGAAGTGTTATATCAGATTACTCCAATAAAAAAAAATGTACATCGTGTCGTCACAACGATTTAAATCTCGCGGACATCTCGCAATGACCTATTTTCAGAGGCATCAAATCTCGTTCTAGGATATCAGAAAAAATACAATATCTCATTTTTTGAAAATTAAGGGGATGTAAGGTCTTGTTTTCAAATTTATTATATTATATGTAAGTATTAAATCATGCATCAGCATGATATGTCTGTGAAATGCAGTCACCTTTATTTAGGCTACCTGGCAGAGCATCTCAGTTACAATACCAGAACTGACAACAAACAGTGAACCTGCTCTACATGAATATATCAATTCATAAAGAGAGCAGTTCTGATTGGATCGCTCCACAACTTATCCCACCACCGCCAAGCTAAGGCAGCTGTGATTGGATGTCCCTCTGAACTCATCCAACCTTTAACACAACCAAAGTAGCTGTGATTGGATAGATTCCTAACTTGTCTCTACTTCCTACATGACCAAATTAGGTCTGACTGGATTAAGTCTCTCTGACATTTTAGTTTTTATTTGTTTATGATAATGTCAGTTCATTTAGTTTGAGTTTTTGTCTATGTGCTCTTGTTTTTATGAGTTACTGTCTAGTTTTTTTATCAGTGGAAAAGGGTTGTTGATGAAAACTGTGATGAAAATTATTAGTCAACAGATTTAACACTGCCTCATCATGTACTGACGTGTCCCTCTCTCTGTGTCACCAGGTTTTGTCCGTCACCAGCAGTGCAGGTTACTGTGAACAGTTTGTGGCGTACGCCTGTCGAGCGTCTCGGCTGCTCAACACTCCAGGTGAAGTAACTGAGCTCACACTCCTCAGTGGACATTTTGTAGTTTCATTTTCAAACCAACAATACTCTGTTGGACGGAATGAGCAGAAATTTTATCTGTAGTATGTTCTGCTATAAGACTAGAAAAGTTCAAGTTGTAGAAAATTCTCAGATTGTTTTCATGCACAGAAATATTTGCAGATCCACACGGGTGCTGTTGAAACATTTATGTTCCTGTTTTTCACCTAAAAATTCATTGGAACAAATGCAAAGCAGATATATTTACATTTGAGAGAATTAAAGTATCCTCACAGAAAACAGTAAGCTAAAAAGGAAAGGGGAAAAAATATGTAGCATAAAAAAGAGGCAGCAGTGTTTCCAGATGAAAAAGGTGTTTTTATGCAGATTGTTGCTCAATGCATTTAAAAAGTGCCATTTTGGGGGCAGACATTAGCTCAGTTGGTAGAGCGTCCGCCCCATGTACAGGGGCTGCCAACCCCCAGCAGCGGCTGTAGGTTCGAATCCCGGCCTCAGCCCTGTGCTGCATGTCATTCCCCCTCTCTTCACCCGCTTTCCTGTCACAACTTCAGCTGTCCTATCAAATAAAGGCCGTAAAAAGCCCAAAAAATAACTTAAAAAAAAAAAAAAAAAAAAAAAGTGCCATTTTGAGCATTGAGAAGAGGTTTAGCTCTCTGTGTCTGATTAAATAGTTGTACTATACATGTGAATATGTTGTGACTATGAGGCAGCATCACTACGTGCATGACAATGACACCAAAGAAAAAAGCTGCAGTGTTTTAGCTTCATATCCAACAGCAGCACGGGGCGGCTTTTTGGATGCATGAGAGTCTCGTGAGATCATTGAGAAGCAAGTGAACGACAGAACTTTGTTGATGCTCAATGGAAACAACACTTTCAAATGTCTGCATATACATTTAGACTCACTTTGGTTTTACAGGGATAAAATACTTGGGGGTAGGAAATTATCTGGGTAGAGTCTGAGTGAAAGACTGTTTTCACACATACAGCTCACAGAGTAAAGTCAGAATAATTTTAGTGTTTTTTTGACATGTGTGAACGGGGTTATTATCATCTGTCTGAGAACTTCTTAGTCTGTGCCCAATTATGCACAATCTTAGATTTTTGCAGATAACAGATATGCAGATTTATCAACATTCATTTGGTCTGATACCAATATTGATATCAACATGAAGAAAATACGGATAGTGGATGTTTTTGAGAGGTTGCACTTCTGTTTAATGAAGATTTGTTTTTCTATCAGTATCTGTACATTTAGCCTCTTCTGCTGTTTTCAGAGCAGAAAAGTGGATTATTAATCTGTTGACACACAATGAGAGATCTTAAACTTCTAATTTAAACATCAACATGCAGTAATTCTCCAAACTAAATGCTAATTAAATATTGGCGGAAAACTATATATCTGCCTATGCTGCTGAAAATCAAAATCATATTGATGATAATGTGCATCAAGTGATGGTTTATTTGCTGTAGGACCGCTGTGACATTATTTCTTTTAATACCTATTATATTAATGCAGACCTTTAGTATGAAGCTTATCAGGACATGGTCTTTGTCACTTACCGCTTCTCGTCTTCACAGCTCTCATTTTACAGCATGATTATTTATTTATAATTTTAATTCCAATAATCCTACTAAACTAGGACACATTGACTGTTTTTAATATACAGATGATTTATGAAGATGTGTTTTCGTACTGAAGACGTGTATGATAATAACACACAAATCTTTCCCACAACTTTAAACCCAACTGAGTGACTTTTATAATCTAAAGGAGTATTTTTTCCATATTTGATGAAATCATTTCAGCAAGTTCAGGAGTTTCAATCTAAGTTTCTGATTGTTTTAATGATCCTAAGATAAAGTAACCTTCAGTCTGTTTGTCTGTCCTGCAGATGCCGACCCGTTCACCTGGTGGGTCGGACGAGCCAATGAGAGGCACTTTTATTGGGGGGGTTCAGGACCCGGGATTCAGAAGTGTTCCTGTGGCATTGAACACAACTGCACCGACCCAAAGTACTTCTGCAACTGTGACGCTGACCTGCGCTCCTGGTGAGAGGATGAAGCTTACATAGATCGAAGGATGTAGATCAGACACTCGTTCTGTCTGGTGACGTACTTATTTCAGTGTGACGGATTATTTCCATTAAATTATCGGTCAGCCTTTGTGTTAATGAAGTGATGATGTGATATGGAGAGAGTGGGGACTTAGAGACAGGCTGAGAAAGGAGCCACAGGCTGGTTTTAAACTGAGCTGCAGGCTTTCCTCTATCGATGCAGATTTTACAAAGACAGACTTTCAGCAGAGCTTTCTTATTGGAGATTTGTTAGCCAAGAACTAAATCTCTCCAGAGAACTGTTAGTGTCACAATACTGAAATCAAGGAGGATCCAAAATGACAACTTGACTGGTCCAAAATCCTAAGAAGGATTCAGGGAGTCTGGGGTTCTATACACAAAGTGACGATCAGAACAGGCTGAGGTATAATCAGCAGGCAGGAAGGCGAGGTCAAAAATATTCTTCAGTATGATCTGAACAGTAGCCTGGATAAGAACCAGAGGGGTAGCAGGGTTTAAAAACACACAGGAGGTCATCAGACACTGAAGATACAGGTGAAGGACATCAGCAATCAGGTAAGCAGAGAGGGGAGTGCAATAAACACAACCTGAAACTAGAAACAAGGGTGAGACTTTAAAAAAAAAGAAACAAAAAGGGAAACTGTGCTCGCCCACCACTTATAGTAGTGTTAGCCTGCCTCTGCCTACAGTCATCAGATAAACTCTTCAGCAACACTTAACAGTCCTGTGTGCTTGTGACTTGATTTTTACTGTGTTAAGTTACGCTATCTTCTGCTTTCATCGTGTTATCTTCTTCTATTCATAAACAGAGGGTTTGTTTTGTTGACCTACTTCCTTGGTGATTTTGGTAGTGACGTTCCTCACACCTCTTGGGAAACGGCTCACTTAACTTTGTGAATCAGTTCTCATCATTCAAGAGCTGTTCAAAAGACTTGACTCTTTGCATGGATGCTCATACAAAGATTAGCATAGATGCTACAGAAAGCCTTCATTAAGTGCAGAA
The DNA here is from genome assembly GCA_036419115.1 of Scarus forsteni. Lineage (NCBI taxonomy): Eukaryota > Metazoa > Chordata > Actinopteri > Labriformes > Labridae > Scarus > Scarus forsteni. The sequence continues at coordinate 1,178,470 of JAZDUH010000087.1, read as the reverse complement.
CAAATAACAACACTGTCAAGATACTGTCACTCCTCTCCTGACAGGTTTTAGTGCATTATGAAGCCACCTTCTTCATTAACGATCACCCAGTAGCCTTCAGGACATGTTTCTGAAGGGTTTCCCCTCCAAACACTTTCTCCGGGCTGTTCCCTGATGGACCAGTGAAATATATCTTGTATGGTGTTCAACTGTCCTTCAGGTGTTTCAGGTTAAAGGTTGAATGAGGTTGAGTTTAGAGAATATTGGTGAATGTCGAACTTCTGAAGTCCTACACTGCAAAAACTCAGATCTTGGTGAGAGTATTTGTCTGATTTCAAATAAAAAATACCTCTATGTCAAAATTTTCTGATATGTCAAGACATGAAACAAGACAAAGTAAACTTAAAGGGTGTCTTAAAATGATTTTTTTTTATCCAGAGCAGATTTTGAACCTGAATTTAGGACCGTCACTGAGTCCAACTTGTTATATTGGCAGATATTTTCTTATCATTTCAAGCTGTCCAATTCCTGATTTTTGCCTGTTATTCTTTATAGCAAGATATTTATCTGGACTTGCTAAGTGAATGTAGATAAGAATAAGTGTTTGAGATATTTCTGACTTGAAAAAAGACAAACATACTTGCTGAGATCTGAGTTTTTACAGTGTATTTTAAGGATTTCAAGTCAAATGAAAACCTGTTTTTGATTTAGTTTTTACACTTTATCATACATGTTGATTGTGTAACCAGAGCCTGGTGTGTGTCCCACAGGAGGGAGGATGCAGGCCTGCTGGTTTACAAAGACCACTTACCAGTCAGTCAGGTAGTTGTTGGGGACACGAGCAGAGCTGGATCTGAGGCCAAACTGACCATAGGGCCACTGAGGTGTCAAGGGGATCGTAAGTTTCTCTGTTTACACAAATCATTGAACAGGATCCTTCGACCATATTGTTATATTATATTAAATATGATATAACATATTAAATTATATTTTAATATCACTGGATAAACTCATTGATGTCCCGCTGCTGTCTCCAAAGGGAACTACTGGAACGCAGCCTCCTTCAGCAGTCCTGCCTCCCACCTTCACTTCCCGTCCATCAGAGCAGAAACCAGCACAGACATCTCCTTCTACTTTAAGACCTCCTCCACCCACGGGGTCTTCTTGGAGAACCTTGGGACCACGAATCTTCTCCACATTGAACTCAGAGGTCTGTGTGTGCAGCTCATGCTCTTTCAGTTGCTACCTGACGTTGAAGCCTTTAAACTCACGGCCTGATTGTTGTGTGTCGTGGCTTCCAGGAGGCTCCGTGGTCGTTTTCTCCTTCAAAGTGGGCAGTGAGCAGGTGGAGCTCAGCGTCCGCTCTCCGAAGCTCCTAAACGATGACCAGTGGCATCGAGTGGAGGTGGAGAAGAACATCAGGGAGGCGGTGCTGCGACTCGATGGGCAGTACAGGGAGGTCAAACCCACCCCGCCTCAGGGACACACAAAGATGGAGTTTTACAGCGAGCTCTACGTCGGTAAGACTCTCATCCACACACACGGCTGAAGATCGGTACTTTGTTTAATCATTTGTTTATTTACCAATCAATCTGTATTAGTGTAACTCCAATTAGAAAAAGCATTATCTCAAGGCACTTTACAACAGAGCAGAATGAAGACAAACTCTTCTTTTATAGATACACATATAATAAAGAGATGAAGAAACAAAGAAATACACATATTTAAATATATTTTATTATAAAAATATCATTAATCTGTCCTCATTACATGCCTCTGCTGAAAATAGATTCAATTTATCTATATTTGTATGGCACCATATTTTTTTTTTTAACGTGACATCACATTTTCAAGAGGGTCTTCCTGTCTACACTATTGTCATTGCTGTTTCTTATTACCTTTTAATTTATTTTTAATCCTCTTAATCTGTTTTACTTCTACATTCTAGCTCAGATTTATTATTTGGAATTTTACTCTCAGTGTACTACTTTTCTTTTCACCGTCCTGCTTTAAGCTGCTTTTATGACACACCTGGTTTTATGTTACCCAATTTTACCATGTTAATTATTTGGATTTTATTATATTGATTCATTAATTTATTTATTACCTTCCTTTCCCTGTAGTATTTTTTAATCTAATTTCTTATGATTTTTAATAATAATTTAAGTTTTAGCTCCTGTGTTTCCTCACTTTTAGTTAAAGATAGCGCTTCCTCAGTCTTCCTCAGTCTTCCTCAGTTCTTTAATTGTGTTTTCTGTTTAAGAATTTTCCTTTATGTCTTTGTGTGTGCGCTGTATGTGGATTGTGAGGGTGGACGGGGTCTTTTTATTTTCATTTAAATGCAACTTTCTACTTTTTATGTCATTGTTATTTTATTTTATTTCTTATGTGAAGCACTTTGTGCTACATTTTTTTGTATGAAAAGTGCTATACAAATAAAGTTTGCTTGATATATGATAGTAAGAATAGTCACTATGGATATATAGTCAGTACATCCATGGATAGAGAGATCAATCTAATATTAACATTAATATTATAAATATAATCTAGAGAGGAATGGTATTGATTAATATAGCAGATTTCAGTTGAGTGGGGAACAAATAAAAAGCCTCCTGTATCAGCAGGTGAGAGGGCATTTTAATAGTAAACTAGACGTGCTTAGAGAGCAGAAACCTCCACCGAAGCATTTCTGACATTGTTTGCTTAGTTATAATAAAATGTGGGAAACTGCTCCATCGTGCAGTTTGAACAATCCTTCTACATTTTGCGTTCATTCGCACTCACACAAACTTAGAGGAGACATTAAAGACGGGTGAGGACGACTGAGGAAATCTTCCCTGAAAATGTCATCCAACTATGTGGAGAGCTTTTTGAGTTATCTTACTCACAGGCAAACTAATGACAGCAAATAATAATCTAACTGGCAGAAGTAACACTAACATACAATGGAGGTTTAGGGCCACGTTAAAAAAGTATGTTTCAAAAAAAAAGTGAAGTTATGAGAATAAAGTTCAGAAGTTACAAGAATAAAGTCATAAAGATATGAGAATAAAATAATTATGAAAGGTTATTTGTCAAAACTTTAGATCAGTATAAGCATACCTTTATTAAGAAGACACTCTCATTTCATCTTCTTTTCGTAGGCTGACGGCTGCTTTTCTGGTACAACCTTTCCAAATAAAGTTTCTTTTCTAACTTCATTCTAATAGATTTATTAATTCTAATCTATTTATTTAATAAATTAATTTAATTCTCTTAACTTTATGGGGTTATGCTCCTAACTTTGTTTTTTATTTTAAATGTACTTCTGTATGTGGCCCTTATCCTACATTAGGTAACAGTATGAAAATTTCATATCACGGTTATTGTGACCAAAATCATCACGGTTATCATTATTATCGCAGTATTGTTGCAGTGTGCTCAAAATGTTCAAAAACTACTTTAACACAGGCTTGAAATCATTTAACCCCTTTCGTATTATAATTCTAACAGTTTTTTTTTTAACTATATTTTTATTAAAGTTTTTTTATGAATATAATAAAAGACAGAGAAAGTAACAAGTCAACAAACAAGCAGGTCATCAGAGGTTGTACAATACAGTTCATTTCCAAAAAGGGATTAAGTCCGGGTTGTTTTCATCAGTGTCCAGGTTTTTTTATCGTTAGTCCATCATAGTCCAAATGAAAATTAACCATCAAAGGGACGAGAGGCTCTAGCAAAACCATACATGCACTTTTACAGAGAAAACTATATACAACCTCAAATATTTCCATTCAAAAATGTTATCCATTTGGACCAATATTTACTGAATTTTCCGAAACATAATCTTAAAGAAAAGGTGAACCTCTCCATGTCATACAATTCCTTTACAATCGTCATCCACTCTGTTTTTGTGGGTGGTTCCTTGGCAAGCCTTTTCCTACTTATTGCTTTTTTGCTTGCAACTAAAAATATAGAGAAGGTATTTATCCTGGGCATTAAGCGTGTAGGGTAGGTTTCCTAAATATATGGTTCGGAAACGACCATCCAGCTGGTAACCCAACACTAATTTAATTATTGCTATTATTTCTGACCAGTAAGGTTGAATCATTTGGCAGTCCCAGAATATGTGAAAGTGGTCAGCGAGCAAGTTATTACACTCTCCAGCAGCGACCAGATTTTGGGGCACCATTTTTAAGATATTTTATCTTCGGGGTAATAAAAAATCTTATTATATTCTTCCAAGAGAATTCTCTCCATGAATCAGAATTTGAAGTGGTAGACTGTATTTTACAGATATTTGACCAGTCATCATCAGTTAGGCTTATATTTGCTTCTTGTTCCCATTTAGTTTACACATATTCTGTAGACAGCTTTTTAGACAACTGTAGGCTTAAATATATTTTGGAAAGAACTTTCTTATGAATGTTACCCTTATATGCATCAATAAAAATATTGGTAAGGTTCATATCAGTGTTGACATGAGCTTTGATATTTTTAGTGAAGTGGCTCCTAAGTTGCAAATATCTATAAAAGTCCTTCCTCTCCAAATTATAGATATCTGCAAGGTGCTGGAAGCTTTTCAATTTGGTGCTACTGGCAATTATACAGTACGATGTAATACCTTTCAAGATCCACTGCTGAAACCTAGAATCCAGCTGGGCAGGTCTAAAGTCCTCATCATGTGCCTCCCATCTTAATAATCGAGCACCCCTTTCCCCCTGGTGCTGACTACATTCTTTAATCCAGATGTTTAGAGGAATCATGGTCCAACTGCTTAATTTATCTGAATGTAGTTTCTTCAGATTTTTATCTCCTAGTATGGCTGGAAGAGGGATACCCAGCTGGGTGAACTCTAGGTCCTTCCATTTAGCAGAATAATCCTTGATGCACCAATAAATTAAATGTTTTAATTGTGCTGCTTTATAATAATCTTCCAAGCATTTAACAGTTCTTTGTCTATTTTTGTCAGTAACTTTGTAGATTTACGAGGATGTGGAGGGGAAACTGATTGACGACAGTCACCCTGTTTAAAACACCAAGCTGCGGTGAAGGACAAACATGTGCGTGATTAAAACTGCTGTAACTTAAAGTAAATGAGCAGACAGAGAGACAGAGAGGATTTATAGGATATTTATAGGATGTCCTATAAATAAATTTGTTCACATTTTAGATAAAAATATAAAAGTAAACAATTCTGGCAAGTATTTGTCATTATTATGTTATAAATGCTTTAACTGTGTGTAATTACAAGAAAAGAAAAAAAAGATTGAACATTAAACAGGATTCTCTTTGTAAACAATTGTAAATGAACATGTTAGAAGTTTTGAGACAACCAAAAATAAACTTAACCTCTTTTACAAACACTCACACATTTTAGTTTGCCTGCAGCATTAGTGTCCATGTTACAGCTCATTATATTAGACCATGTCCAGGCCTTTTATTTATTTTTTGTTTTACTAACGATAATCCCTGAAGCAGTTAGCCCCCTTTATGACTCTCCTCTGGTCTCCCCTTTCCATGGCAGATCTCCTCCACATCTACTTCTTTAAGATTTCCAAATTATAACTGACTAAATCCATAAAACACGAACTATGACGGAAAAGGACGATCTATTACGACGAATTATGGCAAAACACGGTGAATAAACGGCGAAAGAATGGCAAAAATACACTCCGTAATACTAATGCTGTTATTTACAGCCTTTATACATTATTTACATAGAAAATCCTGATAAACTGCCTGTAATTCACTCAGATATGGATCTCTGAATCCTCTCTCTCTCTGCTCGTTTACACGAGGAGTTACTGCAGTTTTAATCACGCGCATTTTTGTCTTTCACCGCAGCTTGGTGTTTTAGACAGGGTGACTGTCGTCAATCAGTTTCCCCTCGACACCCTTGTAAAATCCAAACTTCAACCAGATTTTAGACTTTGTCCATTTCGAGTAGCAAAACCTGTTAGTCTGAGTTGGCTCCAACTGCTATTCAGGACTTCTCAGAGGCCAAACATTACAAACTGTGCATGCGCTCCTCTGTCTGTGTGAGGCTTCATTGAGGCTTTTCCAGTCAAAGAGCAGTATCACTGAGTTACTGACACAGTGTGGTGATCAAACACGGTATAACAATAATTTTAATAGGACACGGTAGTGATTATTGTGGGAAATTTTATCGTGGTTTACCATTTTACTGGTAACTGTTACATCCCTATCCTCCGTCAAAATAACAGGAGTAAAAAAGGTTTAAGTTTTCAGCGTGCCAGCTCGGCCCCTTTGTGCCCAAGGGGCCTAAAGTTTCCCACCCCTGCTATTTGATATTGACCCTTGACTTGGCCTGAGCTTTGAGAGATCAGGATCAGAGAAAACAGAAACATCAATGATAGCATGCAGGAATGACAAGGGAGGGCTCTTTTAAATCCCTCTTCACAAAACCAAAGTTACCTTTGTCTAATTTGGTGTTAAATTACTCAGACCAAAGTCTGCTGAGTCAGATTGTTTGGTGCAGCACACAGCCGATGCAGAGAGCCCCTCCCCCTGATGCAAAGTAACTCTGTACTTCATGACTTGTCTCTCAGGTGCCTCTGGTGGGCAGAGGGGTTTCCTCGGCTGCATGCGTGCCCTGAAGATCAACGGTGTGACCTTTGACCTGGAGGGAAAGGCCAGAGTGACTCCAGGAGTGAGCTCAGGCTGTCGGGGTCACTGCAGCAGCTACGGGATGCACTGCAGGAACGGAGGGAGGTGTGTGGAGCAGTATAACGGATATTCATGTGACTGCTCCATGACAGCGTACGACGGGCCCTTCTGCACTGACGGTAAGAGCTCGGGTTAGATCACGTCTTAAACGGAAGAGCATAAACAGGATGATTCATGAGCTTGTTCACTTCTCTGTACAAGATGAACTAAAAGGAAGTGTGACATCATGAGAAGGAAACTGTCACGACAGACTGTGCACATTTTTTCTTGCTCTTTATAAGTTCATTTTACTGGCCTTGCTTACAAATACAATAGAAAACAAAATAAGATGGTACACCATCTTTGATCTCCAGAAAGAAATATTTAAAGTATTCATCGGCAAAGACAAATTTATTTATATGACGTATAAATTAAATTAGATATTATGATAAAGCAGAAAAAGACACTCAAACTTAAAGATATATTTGAACGATAATGTAGGAGATCCAAAGGGCTGCTGTACAAACGAGTTAAACAGATGATTTAAGACATTTTGTGCAGCTAGTGACAAATGTCACTGCGTGGTGTATGAGCAAATCAACACAGACAATGTGTAAATAGTTCAACAACGCAAAGCACATCGGCTGTGTTTACTGCTTCCTGTGGTTTAGTGTCGTATGTATTTCTTCTGAAAATGATATAAAGTGCTTATCTCACTCTGAAAATAGATAATGTAACAATATGTCATAGCAAGCACACAGGAGTGTGTGGAGTTGCTGAAGAGTTTATCTGATGACTGTAGGCAGAGGCGTGCAAACACTACCCATCGACACCCAGTCTTTGAGCTAAGCTAATTAGCAGCTCTGCTCGTGTCTTCCTTGTTACTGCAGCACAGTTGAATGAATGGTGTCTATCTGCTTGTTGTGAACTTGGGAGTGAGGCAAGACACAAAAACAACATCAATGTTGGTGTATCCTTTTAAGCTTCCTTAAGGTTTGTAGACCATAACATGGTTTGCTAGTCAGGCCCTGTGGTGAAAGTCCCTTTTCAATGTTGGGGGGGACAATAAACAGTAACATTTCAGAGAGTAACTCTTGGGGGGACATAAAAATAAATGCTGTATTTTTGCTGACGTTAAAAAAATACAGTGTTGAAAGTAATTCAATTGTAGGAATGTAAGGAGTGAAATTAACAGTCAGAAACTGGATGTGTTCAAGTGATCATCTAAGTCCAAGTTATAACTACTTTGTTTTTTTTAAATGAATAGTTCTCTAGAATAGAAGTAAAGTTATAAATGCTTAAAGAGAAATCTAATACAGTGTGATATTTGTGTCATATATGAGAGGATGAGGATGTCAGCATGATTTTTCCTACAACATATGTAACTCAAAGTCGGTCTGCTGCATCAGGCAGAGAGGAGGGGGACAACTTTGTGGAAGGGGGGACACGTCCCCTGCGTCCCCCCAGATTTGCACCTATGGTCAAGCCATGTTTCCATGTCCTTCGTTCAGTCTTTGGTTTGTGCAAACCTTTCTCCTGTGGAACAGCATGACCAGTTTTTTTAAGATTTAACACAGTGCAGCATCACTAGGAGGTAATATAAAGGTGCAGTTATTTAGGTGATATGATGGTGTTTGTCTCCAATTTCTTTGACAAAAGTGGATGTTTTAAAACTTTTAATGTCTGCTGGTGCTCAACCAGAAAGATGGCTTTGTTTTTTCAAGTCAGATCTTTAACTTTTGGTGTAAGGTGTAGATGTGCTTCAACATGTTATACTGCACTGAAGAAGTACCAGATCTTTTACCTTTTTTGTGTTTTAACTGTGTGTGCGTCCGTGTTTTTCTGCATTTCAGATGTTGGCGGTTACTTTGAGACAGGAACGCTAGTGCGCTATGACTTCCTGCCCGAGGTAGGACCTTTTTCTCTGCCTGAGCTGAGGAGCTCAGCGGGAGGTGTCGGCATTCCAGCTGAAGCAAACCTGACGCAGGAGGAGCTGGTGTTCAGCTTCAGCACCTCCAGCGCCCCCAGCATCCTGGTCTACATCAGCTCCAGGACTCAGGACTACATGGCTGTGGTGCTCAGGCACAATGGTGAACACCCTCTTCTTTCCATCTTTGAATCAGCCCCTCCAGGATTATTTTGAGATTGTTGTGGGAGAAAAAGTCTGATTCAGTGGCAGGATTTCCAAAAAGTTGCAGGAAAAGTTACAAATTTTGGTGTCTTGGTTTGGGGGAGTGATAAAAACCAGACATTACCTGTATACTCACTTCTGCTGGTCAAGGTCCTGCCTGTGGTCAGTTTGCAGATTGTCTCTCCGCCCCTTCACAAGCCCATCAACTGTCTTTCCTGTCAACAAAGGCCGAAAATACCACAAAAATATTCTTGATAATTTTTAAAATATACTTTATTTAATGGAACAACTCTACAGGATTTTACTTTTTTTTTATTGCTGAAAGGCTGAATTTTTTTCTACGCTACCGCGGGGAGTAACCTTAAACAAAAGATACATATAAAAGTTATATACCCTGATTCTTTGATAAAATGGGATTTTTTTATAGCTTTTTAATGCTGCGTTCACACCGCAAGCGACACAGCTACCAAAATCGTGTCTCCCACTGACGTATCGTTGCTCGTCCATAAATACCTCATTTTGGTCACCATTGCTGTCAGCCGTCGCTCAGTGTCGTCCGCTCGAGTTTCACGGCGATCATATCATATATCATATAGTAGGATGTATAAGCGGACATTATTCCAGCTGAATCCTTTTCATTCACTTATCAACCACAAAACACTGCAGCTGATGCCCTGCAGCAGCATCATCTGTCAGTTTCAGCTGCTACCTCAGGCAGCTGCTTTTCAGACTTTGCTGGTGATTTCAGTGGTTAATGTGTTCAAGTTGCACATCCTGATTGTTGTGATCCTGAAATCTCCTGGAGTGACTGATTCACTCAGGTCAAATAAAGTCGAACTCTTCAGTGACATATTTAACTGCCTGATGATCAGGACCTGATTGTTTGCTGCTTCATTATTGTCTTTAATTAAACAGACCTCGATCTTCTTGTGTTCAGGCACTCTGCAGGTTCGTTACAGTCTCGGCGGCCTGGCAGAGCCGTTCACCATCGACGTGGACCACCGGAACCTGGCCAATGGGCAGCCTCATTCTGTCAACATAACCCGAAACTTAAGAGAGATACGACTACAGGTGAGAAGATTTAAGACCATCATGTGTTGATTCCAACAGGCTCTCCAGTTGCGCTGAAGTCAGAGTTTAGCATTTCAGAAGATCTGTTTATGTTTTTACATCAGTGCTAACCCTGAGGAAAGCTTCACACTGTTGGAATGTGGCTCTGCACACGCTCAGGTGTGCACAGGAAAGCTCTAAAACTTATCTTTGGGGTCAAACTTGAAGGATTTAAAGCAATTTGGAGTTAGTGACAATCTAGAGAATTGTTGTTAAGGTATTTAAACTTTATATAATCCTATAAAAATTTGTAACTGTAATGTTTAAAGCTCTAGAGATGGACAGCTAATTATTCTTTCCATTGTTCATATGTATACTTATTTTTTTGTCTTTATTCAAAAAGGTGTGTTTTATTAACACACTTTGGTATTATCACTTTGCTTTATCAGTCTTTGTTAAATTCTGCAAATAGGTCACAAACTGTATAGTAAGTCTTTATTAATCCAAAAATGTACCATATTTACCTCTGAAAAGGAGGTTATGGTTTTGCCAGCGTATGTTTTTTGTTTGTTTGTTTTGTTGGCAAAATTATGCAAAAATGACTGGACAGATTTTGATTTTGGATTAGATTTTGGTGGTGATCCAGATAACTTCCATTAGCGAACAATTGTTTTTGCTTTATAACTGTCTAACTAATAATGATATCAGCATGATTCTGAGAGCTAGGTGTGGGTTCAGGGTCATGAATCACATTATGATGGTAACTTCATGGAAATATTGCTCATAGATGTAACAGCAATAAGTGCTGAAGCATGAAGTACTGAGCTCAGTGTGTTGGTTTGTTTTGTGCAGCTGGACCATTATCCAGTGTCTACATACACCCTACCTGAGACCTCGGACACCCAGTTCAACCTGATCAAAAGCATATTTCTTGGAAAAGTCTTTGGTGAGTGTCTGAGCTTATTAATAAGATTAATTAAAATAAATATTTTGTTATTATGTTTTATGTTTCTGTAATGGATCTGATTTGTAAGGAAGGGACAGGACTAGAAAAGCTCCTGGCTTCATTCTGTTCCTTCTCAAACAGAGTATTGAATGACATATTTTTGTATGCACTCACTTATAAGTTTAGTTGTAGACATATTCAGATGTCTGATGAACATAAGTTTTATGTTGCCCTGACTAATTGTTGAATGTTCTTTTTTTTGTTTTTAAGTTTAAGATGAATAAAAAAATAATAAATATACAAAAGAGCTTGTTTAGATGATCCACATGTGGTATCTCAGTCCTCCTGCTCTGCTCTTTTGGTTAAACTTGATCACACTTTGGAAACATGCTATGTATTTAAACTAAATCCTTTATATCACCACAGTTTTTCTTAAACTGAAGGTTCGAGCTTCGTCTCTGCTGCAGAGATCTATAGAGGTCTGAAAGTGTTTGAGCAGGTCAAACCAACCGAGTCTGTCTTACAGAGACGGGTCAGATTGACCCCATCCTGATCGAGCGCTACAACACGCCGGGCTTTGTGGGCTGTCTGTCTCGAGTGCAGCTGAACAGCGTGGCCCCGCTGAAGGCCGCGCTGCGCTCGGGCATGGCGGCCCCTGTCAGCACCCATGGGATCCTGGTGCCGTCCAACTGTGGAGCCTCCCCACTGACCATCTCCCCCATGGCCTCGGTCAGCGACCCCTGGCACATAGAAGCTGGTGAATAATTAAGATTCCAACACAAAAACAATCACATCTAAAAATCCAGAGTTGGACTAAACTGAAAATATTTTTGTTTCAGCCGGAGCAGTTTTCCCGTTCAATGAGGACGAGGTCAACAGTGATGAAGTCGACCGCAACTCGGCGATAATTGGAGGTGGGTCTCTGTTTCGGTTCTAATGCAGACTGGACCAGGTTCAGGACTAAGGATGCACCGAATATTCGGCGGCCGAATATATTTGGCCGAATAAGGCAAGAAAAGCCATATTGAGCCTTCAGTGGAGTGAGGTGTTAGCAAGGCCAAATAGTACTGTGTGACGCCACGACGAAATCAAATACGTCATTGGGTGTGACTGTGGCTAAGCAGACTTGTGTTGAAAGGACAATAATTTGTTTGTTGCAGGCTAATCCACTTCAGTGCACTTTAGTTTCTTTTTTAATGCATGTTTTGTCTTGTTTGATGGAAGTTAAAGTAGATGGAAGATGGAAAAGAAAAGGGAAGGTAGAGGATGGATTAAGGAGGAAAAATAAAATATGATAAAAAATATTAATAATATAATTAAAAAAGGGAGTATATTAAGATATGAGAAGGTGGTAAAAAAAATGGACTAAAGTGATGAGAAACCAGTGAGGAGAGTAGGAAGAGCAGAGGTTAAAAATAGTTTAAAAAGGTTGATGCACAAGTATGTAAGGAATAAAAAATCATCAGGTAAAAGCAAGTCTAAAAACGTTTTAAGATGTGTTTTAAAAGATGTCGCTGATTCACCGACTTATTGGTTAAAACTGCTCTTAAAAATTATGAGGACTCGATGGTTTCCCATAGTCAGATTTTTTTTGTGTGGGGGTCGTAGAGTTTGTGTTTAAAAAAAATAAACAATTTCTTCCTCCAGGTATCATCTCCATGGTGATCTTCATCGTCCTCGGCATCTTGGTGTTTGTGATCCGCCACCTGTTCCGCCACAAAGGCTCCTATCACACCAACGAGGCCAAGGGGGCGGAGTCTGCGGACTGTGCCGACGCCGCCATCATCGTCAACGACCCCGCCTTCACCGAAACTATCGACGAGAGCAAGAAGGAGTGGTTTATCTGAGGCCCCTATGCAGCACGGACTCATGACGTTAGGATGTATGTAGTTTTCTAGGGCGTAGTAGTGAGGAGACCACCGGTGAAACCTCGGGGATGTAGTGAGCGGTTTGTTGTTTAAATTTGTCGACAGTGTGGCATCACGGCGTGGAGATTAAAGCACAGCGCTGCAGGGAGATGGCGAGCAGTTGGTTTGGACTTTCCTCAGCAGGTGGAGATGATGATGCCCTGACGTTACAGGCCTTGGATGAGTGAATGTGCTCTCAAGCTTTTACTTTTACTTTGATTTATTTCTGTTCACAGGTCCATTTATTTATTTATTTATTCAAATTTAAGTGATATATATTTTTTCATAGAAGCTCTTATTTTTACTTTGGTTCATATTTGAAGATGCCTTTGTGTAACGTGCTGTCATATCATTGCATCATCGACGGTAATGACCATTACTCCATTACCACAGTAATCCTCTCTGCCTGTAGCAACGCTCAAGAGCCCCTCTCCAAGAACCTTATTTTCAGTCATTTGCCTTATTTTACAATTCTTACAATAAAGCTTCATTTTAGCCTTAAGACAGACACATCTGGGGTGTGTGTGGGAGTGTGTGTGTGTGCACGGGCATGTTTGTGTGTAAAGGAGATGTAGCCATGACTCTGGACTGAGAGCGAGAAAAAGGAAAAATTCACACCTCAAATTATTTTTGCATCTTTAAGCTTAAAAATGTGTCAAAATGATGTTGGAGCTTCTTAATGTTTTATTTATTTATTTAAGTGACTGCATGTTTAATCGATAGTTTTTGGTGCCAAATAAGTTCAGGGTGGGGGTCTGATTCCTGCCAAGAGCTCCACTCACTGCTTCGTTCATTTCTGACGATGGCACTTCACAGTTATGCAGAATTTTGTTAGAAAAATGTGAGAACACAACAAAATGTAAGATCACGAATCAGTTTAAAGTCAGATTCAGCATCATTTATCCACCGCGGAGACAGATGTGGCTCAGAGCAAAGACTGAAATATTAAGACTGAGGAGACTTTTCACTTGTTATGCACGAAGCTTTACATTTCTGTTGTTTTGGTTTATTGAGGAACATTTTTAACCTCGACAGCAACAACAATGATGAAGGGTTTGTGTTTGTGTGCAGACACTTTGAGGCTCTTGTTTTAATAATAACATAAATCCACTTCAATTAATTTATACTGAACGTCAACATCCAGGCTGATCTGATTAGAATATGATGGCAGAAACAAATAAGTTTTCAAGATTTCCATACACAAAACAACAATGCATCAATACAAAACATGAAAATATATATAAGAAAATACGACAACAAAAAAGCACTGAAAATTAAAACACTACAACAAATAACACAAAAATTAAAAATTATATTTAGAAGCAAAAAATGAGTTCTAATTTTATTACATCAATCCATATAAAACAAAAAACAGATAAAACTACAATATTAAAAGTAGCATTCAAAAAAGTAGAAAAAAAAACAACAAAACAACAACAACAATTAAGTAGCAAAAAAGGATGCTCACAAGACTAAACCAAACAAAACAAAGCAAAAAAGATATTGGAAACTTAAAACAATGTAACAACACATCAAGAATAACAAAAACAGAACAGAATACTGAACATGAGAAAAATGGAAAACACAAGTAAATACAAAAAGCAAACAGTTCAAACAACATGTAAAAACAACAGTTTTGTCATAGGCTGTTACTGAAACAAAACATTAAAAAGGACCAAGAAGACATAACTTAATGTCAAATACATTTAAAAATAAGAGAAAAAGACAGAATAAAACCAAAAAGCACAAAAATCTACAAATACGAGCATAACACCAAATAAAAAACAAAAAAAAAATCATGACAACTAATTATATCATATTGGCAAATATTTTCAATCTTTATTTCTTTGTGTATAATTTATTTTTATGTTTTTTAAATAAGTCTGATGTGCTTATGTCAAACTTAAAAACATCTATTTTTTAATGTTTTTATAATAATATTTATTTTTTAAAATTCTGTTTGTCCTGATTTGCCATTTCACCTTTTTACTGTTTGCTTTTGTATTTAGATTTCTGTGTTTGTTGTTTTGCTATTTTTTATTTGGCCATGCATTATTTATGGTTGTGTGCCTTTTTTTTAATGTGAGTGTCCCATTTTTTGTTGTGCTTATGTGTTATATTTTTTTTTGGATTTGCGTTTTTTTTGTATCTGAAATTGTCTTTTTGTGTTGTGATTTCTGTATTTTATGATTTTGGGGTTTTTTTTAGGCCAGGTTTTTTTGAAGGTTTGGTTGTGTGTTTTTTTTATTTATGGAGGTGCTATTTTTATTTGTCCTTCTGTTTTCTCATTTTGTCATGTGGTAATGTGTTTTCAGATTTATTGCTTTATCTGATGTTGAATCCTCATTTTCTGTGTTTTATGATTCTTTTGGTTGTTTTTTTTAATTGTGGAGGTGCTTCTTTAAAAGCTGTCCTTCTGTATTCTTGTCCTGCCATTGTTCTTTGTTTTCAGATATGTTGTTTTTTCTGATGTTTTTGTTTTCTCGTGTCTTGTTTTGCACTTCAGGGCCTCTGTGTTAATCAGATCACTCTGGATGTTAATTAAAGCTTTAAATTAATGCAGAGCTACAAACTGAATCCTACACACAAATTAAACTTGTTTCACACCTGCCTCAGTGTAAAGTGAGTACTGATTATTAATTGATGCTGACAGGTGATCAGTTCCCCTCTCTGTGATAAATGATGCTGTGATCTGACTGCTGGTGGTTTTTTCTGTGTTAGACAGCGAGCTAAGAGCGAAGAGACTTTTTAACTGCATGGCACAAACTCCAGCGACTCTTCAGCGTGACTGTTGAAGCTTTTTGTTTCTGTTTTGTGATTTTGCTTTTGGGTAAAGTGTTGAGTGTGGCCATGCTAAGAACTCCACCCGGCTCCGTCCCGACGAGGGCGGCTCCACTCCCTCCTGGCTACCTCTGCAGACGGGCTGAGAGGCCTCTGGTCCTGGTTTAGTCCTTTCTAAGCTGATCTCTGTCTTTGATTTGACTGATGTAAATTCTGTTTAGCTGATGAATGTTTGTTGATCCACACTCAGACCGATGGCTTACATCCTGACATTTGATTGTATCGCATTTGTATTCCTTTTGATTGCACTGCAGTGTAATAGCATGCTGTTTGACACGGAATGACACACTAAGTTCTTATGCTAAGCCACTGTAGCATCACATTTTTTCATGTTATATGTAAAGAAAAAACTTTGCCGAAGTGTTTCTTCTTTTTGTAAGTGATTTATCTTTCTTTGTGTTTCCTCAAGTCTTGAAACTTGTGATGCTTCCTGTTGGAGAGATCAGTAAAATATGGCTTCAAATCTTAATCAGTCTTATATTGGAGCTTTGATTTTTTTTACCTCCAGTGTTTTATCTCCTTGTAGAATTAACACCGACAAAAATCCAAACCCCAGAGAACTAACCAATGAACCAAGAAGATTAAAAATGTGAGCAGATATGATTAATGGGTCTACAGTTGATAAATGAGGCCAGAAAAAAGGTCGCACACACTTTTCAATAAGCTTCTGCAGTGTTCCAAGATTTATTTCCATCCAGTGTTGCATTAATTTTTCCCTCAAAGATTCTCAATGGGGTTCAGGTCTGGACTCTGTGGAGGCCGGTCCATGTGTGAAAATGATGTCTCATGCTCACTGAACCACTCCTTCACAGTCTGAGCCCCATGAATCCTGACATTGTCATCTTGGAATATGCCCGTGATATTATGGAAGAAAAAGTCCACAGATATACCCTGGTCCTTCAGTATATTCAGGTGTCAGCTGAGCTCATATTAAGGGCCATTATGGTGCTGAACCTCGACCTGACCAACTGAAGCAGCCCCAGATCACAGCACTGCCCCCACAGGCTTGGACAGTAGGCACGAGGCATGATGGGTGCATCACTTCACCTGCCTCTCTTCTTCCCCTGATGCTCCCATCACTCTGGAACAGGGTCAATCTGGACTCATCAGACCACATGACCTTCTTCCAGTCCTCCACAGTCCAATCTTTATGCTCCCTAGAAAACTGAAGCCTTTTTTCTGCTTAGCCTCACTGATTAGTGGTTTTCTTAAGGCTACACAGCTGTTCAATCCCATTCCCTTGAGTTCCCTTCACATTGTGTGTGTGGAAATGCTCTTACTTTCACTATTAAACACACCCCTGAGTTCTACTGTTGTTTTTCTTTGATTTGATTTGGCCAAATGTTTAAGTGATTCACCGATCACCATCATTCAGGATTTTATTCAGACCACATTTCTTCCCTGAAGACGATGGTTCCCCACTATCCTTCCAGTTTTTAATAGTGTGTTGGACAGTTCTTAACCCAGTTTTAGTAGTTTCTTTAATCTCTTTAAATGTTTTCTCTGCTTGATGCCAATGATTTGACCCTTCTTAAACAGACTAACATCTTTTCCACAACCACAGGATACGTCTTTGACATGGTTGTTTAAGAAATGAGAAACTGCTCACTGCATCAGCTGGAGTTAAATAACTTGTTTCAGCTGAAAGATAAACACCCATGCAGTGGTTATCCAATAGGAGGCTCGTACCTTTTTGCTTAGTTAAATCCAGGTGGCGACTCTTTTTTTGGTCAGGCAGTGTATTTCAATAGTCCACCTGGGAATCAGCCCGTAGACGGCGTTTGGCGAGGACAGAATATTTCAGAAGTAAATGCAGCAGATGATTGGACGATCATTCCATCAATCACATTCATTATGAGTCAATCAGATAATGAAGTAGGCAGGCCCTGCAGAAAGTGAGCCACTTTGTAACACATCCTCTTACCAAAACATGTCAGAGGTGAAGTGAAAATATCCTCACTATAAAGAAAGTTTTAGTGTTTGGTTTTCATTACCTCCACAAAGGGAGCTTTGTTTTAGCCGATGTTTGTCTGTTTGTTAGCAAGTTAATGCAAAAACTGCTGGAAGGGTCTTGCTGAATTTTTCAGGAGATGTTGGTAATGGCCCAACTTAGAAATGATAAGATTTTGGTTGTGAGGTGGATATCTGTCTGACCCCTATATTTGAAAAAAATCCTACAAGTTAACATTGTACAGAATTTCTCAAAATCATATCTTCCATTTTTAACAGATTTGCTTAAAATTTGACAGGATAATATGGGGTCCATGTCTCTGTCATGAAGACAAATTCCATCTGGATCCATCCAGACTGACATCACAAAAAAACACTCAACTTTTTAATGGGAAATCCCATTGATGGTATTTAATAATTCATATAAAATCAAAATATTAAGTGATGTTCCCAAATTTGTTGGGTCCATACAGAATAACGACCTCGAGGTTTGTGCTGAGTTTGGTCTGGATCCTGGCTCTTTGCTGAATCTGGTGATCCAGAGTTTTATCTTTTACAGGGTTTGTGGAAAAGCCACTGCTGGACTGATCCTCTTGGTGGAGGTCTGTGCCCTCCGAGTGATTTACTCAATTAATAAAGAAAATGGTCCAGACCTGATAAAACAGCTACTGAAGCTGTTAGCATCTATGTTAACCCTTGCCCACGTGGTCACTTCCTGTGTTAGTCTTGCTCGTAGCTCCAAAAGACTCTGTCCTGCTTTGGACCGCTCACAGTTGTAGATCAGTCACACTCTTTGTCCTTTTGGGTCTCTGAGAATCACGGGTGTATTTGATGGGTGGATGCATGGCGTCATATTATCCAATGAAATTCGTTTTTTCTTGTATATCAGGGTGTCGGGTATTTAACCATGGACTTCATCACACCTAAAGCCTCAGTCACTGGCTCCTGGAGGTGCAGGAGAGTGGGTGGAATGATGAACAGTGAAGTGCCGACCTGTCATGACCTAGCATTTTAATCATATGGATCAGACCTGACGTTAGCCTCGTAAAATTTTGTCTAATGGTCAAAAACTATGGAAGCAACCAGCTTTCTGAAAAACATTTATTACCCTTCTGTACAACACGATAAAACAGAGTCAGTAACTGTAAACAGTTAATATTTGATCCATTTAGAATCTAATAACTTCAATAAAACAAAATCTGCGTGGCTAAAAGCAGAGCAGAGACGTATAGAAATAAAGAGAGGATCTTAAAGCAGTCCTGTAGGCTGGTTTAAAAAATGAAATGTTGAATCCGACAGAGAAATAAAGTCCGTCCTCTTTGTTACTCTGCGTCTGAGTTGATCAAGCTGCCAAAGTAAGCGGTCACTGTCTTCAGTTTGTTGTTCAGGAGGTTCTGCTCCACCTCCACTTTCCCTCCTGGACCAGCCAGAGAGGCGATCTGTGGAGACACGGTAGAGAAAATAACAGGAAGGAGAGTTAATCAGGGCCGGGACAGAGAGGGGAACACAGCACTACAATAACCTACTGATGAACAAAGCAGAAGGTCAAATATTGTGTCTCCCCATCATCTCTGATTGTTTTTAATGAACAACAACACATCCATGACAGCTACAGCCATGAGCACCAGCCTGATCAGGCCATTCAATGAGGAGGAAAGTCACAGCCTGATGTTACAGTCTTGGACGTGTGGCGGCTGCTTCCAGACAGAACCGCCATGTTTGTAGATCAGTCTTTATGGAAAACTGTTTGGGCATTAATATGATATCAGTTAAGCTATAAGGACTCAAATTTGAAGCACAAGCTAGTGTACAAGTAAACTTTACTTTTGAAGCAAAATGTGTCACTAGTACTGCTAACAGATTTAAAAAAGTTCACTAGTACTTACTTGTAGGCCATGTATGCTAAAAAGGAACGGGGCAAAACATTCAGGCTTCCCATTGGCTTTCAAAAACATGACAACAGTCAGGGAGCGGGATTTGGTTATAATCCCTCCTACTTCATTTACATTAGGTCTGCTAGCACAACTAGTGAATCTTCTGGCTTTCATAATACTACGAGTAAACCAAAAACAATGTTTTAGTTCTACCAGTGAATTATTTGGAGTTTACTAGTAGTACTTGTGAACAAGAATTTTGTTTTACCAGGAAAGGTTTATGGCACAGTAGTGCATGATTAGACTTTACTAGTAAAGCAGAGTCACCGTCTAGTAGACGATTTTGTGTTAAATGATAAATGGACTCGAGCTTATATCTTATATCATGTTTTTACTAGTAACATTTTTTAATTCTACTAGTAGTACTAGAGACACTTTTTCTTCACTAGCACAGTCTACTCATAAACTGGTTGGCTAAATCTGAGTACTAGTAGAACTGAACTATGGTTGATATCACTGATATTAATTTCATGCTCAAACAGATTTCCATACATAACAGCCTTTTACTCTTTATGTCTAAGCTTAAAATCCTGATGTTAAGTTTGTTGTGTAGATTATGATGATGGTTGTGAGTACCACTTTTTCGGGTCCATTTGCCACATATCATATTAAAAGCAGTTACCCAAGAACACAGTCTAGTTTGGACAACAGGAAAGACTGCAAGTGGTCTGTGAGGGGTCATCATCACCCACTTAAGATGATTATAAAATACATGATTACATGATATTCCTGAAAAAAACATCAAAAGTTTGACTTTCATTTCACCTTTTCAGTGTTTCTCCACACAGTTTGATAAACAGACTGTGAAATATCTGACTGGTGACCCTCTTACTGATCAGGAGAACTTCACAAACAGACTCCAGAAGACACACAGCCGGAGATACTGACCTGGTCTACATCAGCGTTTCGAGGCAGGAAATAAACAATGTTGTCTGAGATCAGTTTGGCCAGGCGGAAAATCTCAAATGTGTCTGCAGTTAAGGAAAAAGCCAAAAAGTTGTACAAATACATTGATTTAAATAATTGGTTAACACTGATTACAGGTTTTAGCTTTAAAGTCAGACAAGTGTCATTTAACCCTTCCTGCAGTTCCACAGGTACGTACGTAGTTACAGTTCAGTGATTGGAGAGCCTGTTAAAGTTTTTTGTTGAAAGTTTAACATGAAGAATCACTCTTGAAAATGTCTTTTATGATATTTTAAATGTTGTCATAATTGTCTAAGGCTATCGCCACAGAGCATTTATGAAACCTGAAGGACGTGATGTTTACGTCACTGCTTTGAGAGCATGAAGCCTCATTTTGCCACAGAGCAACTCGCAGTTTAAATTCTTATTTTGACTAAAAAAACTTTTCTGTTTATGTCTGTTTATGAGTTATCTCTAATTTAAAATAGTTTTTAAAAAAGGGCCCATATTTCAATGAAAGAGTAGATTTGATATAAGTCGGCTAAAAACACAGACACTGTACAGTGACAGGTTTTTGACAGCTTGTGCAGTCATTTCATATTTTATATATTTTTTTCTGTTGATAAGCTCGCTCATGATTCTGTTTGTTAATTTTCTATAAATTCCACTTTGAAATGATATTTTGTCGACTGTTCCTCCGACATGAGCAACATACTGTATCCTCACCATGTTTAATGCTGTCTGCCGAGCATTTAAAAGCTGCTTTCAGCATAAATTTTCCTCAATATTCCGATAAATCAATAAAAACTTACAACTTTCCACATCCTGAAAACTACTATCTCAGCCTGAAAATCCCATTAAAGATGGTGCAGTGTTAATAAACTAAGTTTATCAGATATCAGACTACAAACAGCCAAAGATGCAGGATTATGTTTTTAACTCATAATCTGTGAGTAATGGAGACACCAAGTGTCGATCGCCCCAGCACTCTCTCTCTCTCCTTTATACATTATTTAATGCTCATGGAGACAAAGACAACTAAAACTATTTTTGGAAAACAAGGGTGGGAGTTTTTAATAATCATGTCTGTCTGACATAAAGTGAATTTGAAACATTCTGCTCGAGGCCAATCTTAATTACCGACCCCCGGTCTAGACTTTGTGCCCTCCTCCTCATCTTTAACCAAACTCATTAAAGGATATCCGTCAGGCTCCATCATCGTCCTGATGTCAAACACCTCAGCTGTCAGGTAGTCCGGCCCTCCCCAGGGTGGAGACAGGAAGACCACGTCACCATGGAGGCGGTGTGCCAGCTGAAGGAAGTCCCCTTGCACAAAGTCGATCTGGTGGTCCACTTTGTAAACAGCTGCGTTGTGCCGAGCCAAGTCCAACTTCACCGGGTCGATGTCAACGGCAAGGACTGTGGGAGAGAGGGAGTTACATCTTAGGTTCTGACTCCAGGTGAGTGATTTACAGGGCGAAATAAACTACAGAACACACCCCCATCATTAATACAACAGCTTGTAGAGCTGATTGTCGTACAGCTGGTTAGCCAACTAAACAGCCGCAACTCAGTGCACTTAGTCACGTAGCTGTGGTCAGGACAACCTGTTGAAGCTCAAACCAAGCATCAGGATGGAGAGGAAAGGGGATTCAAAACTGTTTTTAGTGCCAGACAGGCTGGTCTGACTATTTAAGAACCTACTGATTCACTGGAATTATCATGCATAATGGTCCAAAAGAGAGAAAATATCCAGTGCACAGCACTTCTCTGGATGAAAATGTGTTGGTGATGCCAGAGGTCTGAGGACAGCTGGAGCGAATCAAGATGATAAAAAGTCAACAGGAACTCAAATGACTTCTCCAGATCATCTCTGAACACACCTCATATCGATTAAAAGTTAAAATTTTGTTTTTAATTCTTTTATCTTCATGTAGATGAGACAGCAGTAGAAACATAAAGAGAACAAACAGACCCTCAAACCAGAGACCCTGTCCTCAGACTTGCAGATGATAAGAAGTTTGCTTGAAACATCACATTTAGATTAATAAATTCTGTAAAGAGACTGTAATGATGTACAAATCTCTCTTTTTAAATGTTTGTGTCTTTTCAACTTTGCACCCACTCCAACCCATGGGCCTTGGACCAGTACAGGGATGTAGATCAGTTGGTCTTTGGCCTTTTGGAGAAATTGAAACGATTCTGTCCAGTACCCTTTTTAAATCAAAGGGATATGCCAACTTTATTATTCCTTTTCTTGCCACAAGCAGATGGACACCATTCTTTGTCTGTGTGTAGTAACAAGGTGTCTTTCACTGTCAATGCTTGTTTTATATTACTACTGCTCCTTTTTTTCTTACTGTGACATGTTGTACTGTCTCAATATGTTTTTATGTTAATGGGACTACGGATGGAAATTAGCGTCAAGCTACAATCCGGCATTTTTACATGCTTTAACATGTTCATCAATGTGCACTGTCCCATTCAAATAAATACATTTTTAAAAAAAAAGAAACAGGAAAAACTCACCCACCACTAGTTAGCTTAGCTCAAACAGGAGATGTAAGGCGATGAGAACCGACAAGCACTTGTGAGGGGGCCGTTCATCTGCAAGCTTTTCTTGAATTTGTGGGTAATTTGCATTTAACAATGGCTTGCAAATGAACGTCTCACTCACAACTGCAACTTAGTTCTTGTCGTTCTTTTAAAAGAGCTGTTTGAAACACTCGACTCATTCGCAAACGTCACACCACAGAAGACAATACAGTGATAGTAGAGAATAATGCAACGTTATGCAGTAAAAAATGAGTCACAACAAGCACACAGGACCTAAGGAGCTGCTGAGACAGGCTAACACTACCCATTGACTGCCAGTGTATGAGCTAAGCTAATCAGTGAGGGTCTCTTCCTTGTTGCTGCACAAGTAAGCTTCCCTGATTAGGCTGCTGCCCCTGCAACCCAACTCATTTAAAATCAGATGATATAAAAAAATTGGGGTTTAGGAACAAGCTCATAGTTCCCTCTGATCTACGTTATTCTCACCCACAGTCCAGCCCACCCTGAGACCCCATCCCCTCGACCCTTACGGGGCGGGCCGTGACAGTGATATTACTCAAAACCAGGTGTGGTACAGAACAGGAAGTGAACATGAACAGATGTGAGAACCTTTTTTGATTTTCCCACAGCTTTTGACAAACAAAGATGTTTAATTTAATTAACTTTGAATTATTTCATTTTATTTTCATGCTGATGGACATTAATGAAGAATTATTCTGTTTTGAATTGTAATTCTACTAATTTAGATGTTAGATTGGAGTATCAATTTCACAGATGCAGTGATACATAAGGACCCATACAGCAGACTGACCTCTCTTCCCAGTGAGTGCAAACTGGATGGCGTTTCCTCCGACCCCACAGAAGGCGTCGATGACCAGCTGTGAGTCTGGGAAGCTCTTCTCCACCCTGAGGGCAATGTGTTCGGCGATCCTCTCCGGGGTCACCGAGAACCAACCCTCTGGGACACAAAGCCAAATGGAAAAAAATTAAACTTCATACCAAAAGAAGGATGTCAGCTGCAAAAGTCTCCCATAGTTTAGGTTACCTAAAAATACAGCTGGGTGATATGCTTAAAAATAAAATCTGTGACTTTTGTCCAACACACTTGACATTTGACACTTTTCATCCATTTTTCCCTTTCAAAAGAATCAAGTTTATTCTTTATTTTGTCAAAATTACATAAAAGCTGTGCCACAGCATTAGTGGTGCAGTCTACTAATGGCAAACAAACACGTGCAAACTTGATAGAGTCTATGCATTGTGTTTTATTTTGAAAGTACCAGACATTCCACACGTCTGACTTCCCTTTCTGGAGCTTTCTGAACGACAGTGAATTTACAAGGTTTGGAAGCGGTCACATTGGAAATAGACCTGCAGGGCGTCTCGAGCACAATGGTGTGCACTGTCGCTTCAGGGACGTGTTGCTACCGTGCCAGAGCTCATGCAGTGAAAAGCTCTGATAGACCACAGAGGGAGTGAAGTGCTCTGCAGTATGATTCAGGATCACGGCACGGCGTTTTTGTTTATGTGGAATTTGGAGGTCAGACTTAAACATTCTTGAACATCTGAAATGTTTCAATCTGATATTGTTCCTTTGGTATGGGAAAGGGCCACTACGCCCAGAATGAGTTTCTGCTCCCGGACCAAGGCTGAAAGATTCATCGTTTTTGGAATGAAATCCTGATTTCAGACAACACAAATCTGGATGTATTGTGTCAACTATTTTACATATACTGTTTTACAACTTTACAGGTTACTCACATTTAAGAAGAGCTCGCAAATGAACAGTTTACTCACAACTGCAAATTGGCTGTCATTGTTCACTTAAAAGAGCTGTTCAAAAAAGTCCACCTGTTTGAACATCACATCTTCTCCACAGGAGTGCTGGTGAGCAGGCCAACAACCCAAAGCCTCTGTTTGGGAGTAGAAGCTGGAGTATCCCTCAAATAATGATAACAGATTATTTATCATCAATATTAGATGATGAATAATGTGTTATGTGTTTTAATCATTGATTTCCTTACTGTTGTCTACACTGTGAGCAAAGTAAATATTCCGCTGAAGCTTGATCTGATGAAAATTGTGAATCAAATTGAAATCACATCTGTCAGAAAAACGCCATCAGATCTTTCCTGAAGTCGTTCAGTCCTCTCCCAGACTGGACGGCCCTGACACATTCGACTGTTACAACAGTCAGACACAGATGCTTTATTTGTGTAGACAGTGTAATGAATATGTTCACTGTGGGTGCTGAATATCATCAATTAACGAGAGTATTGTTTGTTTAGGTTTGTAGTCAGAGTGCAGACTGACCTCGGTCCAGCCTGATCCCCTCGTCGAAGCGGGAGAAGAGTCTGTAGCGCTGAGCCCAGTATTTGGCGAGCTCCGGGTTATCCGCCATCTCTGCGGGGATCTGCTGTTTCCGCCGCTGTTTCCTTTTCTTCTTTGTTTGCTTCTCGTCATTTTTCAAACAAAACTCTGCACACAGACACACATTTACTTTATCAGCAGCAGCCGGATCTTCTACTTCACCTGACAGTCGTTTTCTTACCTCTGCCACCCTCCGGCGTGTCCGGCAGGAGGAAGTCTGGAGTTTCTAAACACACCAGCTGCCTCCCACGCTGCTCCTCCTCCTCTCTCCCCTCCTCCTCCTCTTCACTTGGCACAGTCACACTCGTAGAGGATCTGGGCTGAGTGAGAGTCCTGGAGTGTTCCTCCTCCTCCTCCTCCTTGACTCCTCCTTCAGTGCTCTTCATCTCCTTGTCTCTCTCCTCCTCTCCCATTACTCTCCCCTGATACTGGACGTCCTCCTCTATTTGTCCTCCAGTCTCTCTCTGGTCACGTTGATTCATTTGTGTTTCTCTGAGGTTCCTTTCAAGAAAGTTTTTCACCTGTGAAAGAAAAGGTCTGCATGAAGTCCTGGACAGTCTGATGAACATCACCCACATGGTTACTGAAGCCCAAACACAGCACTCTCCTTAGAAACACTGAAAGTCTCTAAACGGTTCAGATACCTTTACTTTCATGTCATGATCACATATTCACTCAAAGTCCCTGCTCTGCTATGGTGAGCATTTTCTGTCTTTACTATGAATCAAAAAGAATGGGTTTGAAAAAAATGTGGTTTCAAAAATACAAAAACATGCAGGTGAACAAATGAAATTTAATCGTGATTAATATTGTATCTTGATAAACCCACAGGTTTTGTTTACAGACCTGAATATTATTCTTACGAACCACAGATTCATTGCGTTTCCTGAGGCTTCTTACGCCTTTCTGAGGAGGTCCGGCCCACGAGAGTCATGAGGAAACGCAGGCAAATGAAATGCAAACAGAATTTAAAGAAACTCAAACAAATCTGTGACTCACGAGAATCATATTTTGATTTGTAAAAAACACCTGTGGATTTATCAGGATACAATTTTAATCACAAATATATTTCATTTCTTCATACACATACTTTTCATTCATTCATTCATTTTCTATACACCTTTATCCCTTTCAGGTCGGGGATGGGTGGAGCCTATCCCAGCTGTCATTGGGCGATACTTAATACTTATATATTCTTTATACTGTACTTTGTTTGCAATGGGTTTTATTTTTGGTTTTCAAATCCATTCTTTTTGATAGATAGATAGATAGATAGATAGATAGATAGATAGATAGATAGATAGATAGATAGATAGATAGATAGATAGATAGATAGATAGATAGATAGATAGATAGATAGATAGATAGATAGATAGACAGATAGATAGATAGATAGATAGATAGATAGATAGATAGATAGATAGATAGATAGATAGATAGATAGATAAATAGATAGATAATATACCTGAAGGATTTTTCCAAGGGATTAATAAAGTTCTGTCTTATCTTAACTTATCTTTTAGTTTAACTTTTATAACACATTTTTTAAACAAAGCATCAGTTCATTATACAACCTGAATTTTACATGGTATTGGACTGGAAAGGAGATCAGTTGAATTGCCCATCAGTAGTGCATTGAACAGTCATAAATTAACATATTTACAGTCTTAAAAAAAAACTGCTTCAGTCGAGAACTGTAGTACATGTTTGTGCTCACACTGAGCGAGGGGCTCAGTGTCTGATGGAATGAAGTCCAGCATCAACATGTCATGTTCATGTGTCTAAGTTGAGCTTAAAATCAGTAGTCACCACGTTCATGATAATCAAACAGCTAAAGTCACACGACTTTGTCCACTTGTCTACAGTCTATGGTGCTTTAACATGGCAGCCATCTTGTATTTGACCCAAAGCCCCTCCAAGTATGTAAATGGCCAACGTCACTCCGGCTTTGTGGTGTTTAAATCAGTACCTTGTAGAGGGTGGTGCTGGTCTGCGGCGGTGTGTCTCCATCTGTCTCAGAGAACCGAGTGTGTTTTCTGACTCTGCAAACAGCTCGCTTCTTCTGAAACCTCCTGTGACTCTTCTGATCACTGCTGCCTTTGAATCTCAGCACACTGTCAAACCTGAGGCACGGGCAAAAACAACAGTTCTGATTGTTGACATCCTGCAAATCCAACTGAAATCAACCACACCCTCCATGTACTGGTGTTAAGAATACATGTTGGGTTGAGGCATTAGTCAATTTATCAAAAAAAAAAGTCAAATTTCTACTTAGTGATGTCTTGAATAACACTTAGTCAAGTCTTTGTCACACTGAATATGCTCTACAGTCTAAAGTAATAATAATAATAATTCATTTTATTTAAAAGCGCCTTTCTAAGCCCCCAAGGACACTTTACAACATACATGATAAAAACACACTGCATTAAAATCACAATTAAGATAAATAAGAACAACATACAAGAGTGACACCGTTAAATGAGGGTGGAAAATTAAAGGGAATATGCAGTTTGGAACAGATGGGTTTTGAGTTTTGATGTGAAGTGGGAAAGGGAGTCAATGTTTCTGAGGTCCGGGGGGAGAGAGTTCCAGAGTTTGGGAGCAGAGTGACTGAAAGCTCTGCTACCCATGGTGCTGAGCCGGGCGGAGGGCACAGAGAGATGGAGGGAGGAGGACGACCTGAGGGAGCGAGAGGGGGTGGCGATGTGGAGGAGATCAGACAGACAGGGGGGGGCGAGGTTGTGAATGGCCTTGAAAGTATACAGTAGGATTTTGAAGTGAGTTCTCCACTTAATGGGGAGCCAGTGAAGTCTGGATCATTTACTCTTTCTCAAATGTAAGCAATACAACTATAAAAAATGTTCAGTTTTTAAAAACTCTCTGTTTGAAATGCCTGAGATGATCCGGTCCATTCATGAGGGATTTTAAAGCATGTGGACTTTTTAAGCCATTAAAGCCTGTTGTGTCCTATTGAATGCACACTTTTATAAGTCTATCAATATGATCCACAAACTACTAAGAAAATATCTGAATACACTCACATAAATGATTAAAATGTCCTAAAGCAGATGATCAGTTGCCAAAAACACCTTATGTATCAAATGAAATACAAAAAATATATACTTTTTACATTTCATGGATTTTTGGGGGGATTTCAGTAGAAAGTGAAGTAAACATTTTAGCTCCAAAATATTTGAATTTTCTGGTAATTATTTGTGTTTTCAGGCTTTGGGGGGTTAACAATGACCTAGTAAACATGTAGTTAAGACTATGCTCTGTAGCGAATATCAGCTGTATACTACAGGCATGCACAGATTTTTACAGAGATCTAATTTATTGATATTTATAAACTCATTATTGCTGAAACCAATACTTTTCATCAAGAGCACAAAATCTTGTCTTATGAACACTGACTTGTTACCTTTACTGTGAGGGATTATTTGTGTTCAGTAAAAGGTATAAAACAAAAAAATCAGCATTTAACTACTGACAAAATGAAACTTGATTTTTGAGTCTATAATAAGCAGAGATAAATGTGAGTTTAGTCCTTTTGTCTCTGCCTGGATGGATCGATCTCTGGATGTATGCATGTGTACATACAAATATATATTTGTTTTGTACATATGTGCATGGATGTGTATATAAAATGAACAGTGTGTCTTCAGCCTGCTCTGTTGTAAAGTGGTGCTGTAAAAATAAAGACTGATTGATTTTTAAGAGCAGTGATGATGAGGTGAAGCATTATTCTGCATTTGTGTATTTTACTGCCAATAAAGAGGCTGTTAAAACTGGCAAATATATCCAGGCCTTTATCTGCCTACACTGAAATCAGACTGACAATGAGTGAGACTGAAGAGTCGGCGACTTCAGAGAGGGAGACATTCAATAATAAGTAGGAGACAGATAAGGGCTGATTAAAATCAGAATAGATGCACACCAAGCTCTTAGCCCTTTCATGCATGGTGTCCACTACAGTAAACAGATATTTAGGATACATTAAACCCTTCAGATTCAGTACCGGGTGGTAAATTTCCAAACCTCTGTCTTAAATTTCATACAAAATATTTTCATTGCATATTTTGACCATATTGAGAGTTTTCATCATAAATTCAAAATAGCCAACCAACAGCAAATTGGGCATTACGCCTGAATTCAGATTTCAAATCATTTTTATTTAAAATGTTGGTGTAATTCACAGAGTTTAATTAAACAAAAATAAAACACATACTTTAGATTTTGCTTTTTCTTTTATTTACTCTTAAGGCATTTTTGTCAAAGACATGTGTTTGTGGATCTTTCTTAACTTAAATTATGATTTTTATCATTGATGCATGGTGCCCACTGGAGTGAATAGAAGCATAACTTCACCAAAATAGAGCATTGACAAAGATGTCCATGATTTTTTTTTTGGAAGTAAAAACAAATTTTCTAAAAAAAAAGCAGTCATTTGGATTTGATAATTCATGCATGAAAGGGTTAAGTTAGAGTTTAAAAGTGATAACTGTGGCTTAAAAAATTAAAAAAATGAACAATTTGATGCTCTCTACTTGATTTCATCTCACCCAATAATACATCCATGTAGTTTGAACAGATGTGTTCACAGCACTGGTGGGAGTTGTGTTTGTGCTGATTTTAGAGTTCAGTTTAAGATTCTTTTGTCTGTTTTAAATCTTTAAATGGTCTGGCCCATCCTGCCTCTCTGAGCTTCTTCAGTCCTACACTCCTGCTCCTCCTCATGTCAGCTGATCTGCTGCTCTTGGAGGTACTGAGGTCAAACTGAAGCTCAGAGGAGATCGAGCTTTTTTCGTTGCTGCTCCTAAATTGTGGATCGAGCTTCCCCTCCACATAAGACAAGTCCCTTCACTGTCCATGTTTAAAACTCATTTTTATTCCTTGGTTTTTAACCCGAGACTCTGCTCCTGTTTTAGTGTTTTATGGTTTGTTTAGTTACTTGTTTTATTATTTTTTAATTGTTTTAAAAACAATAAAACAACTCTTTAGTGTCTGAACCTTTTTTTAATTTGTCTTTTGTGTTAAATTGTTTTATGTTTTGATTATTTATGTACAGCACTTTGTTTCAGCTGTGGTTGTTTTTAAAGGGCTTTATAGATAAAGTTGAGTTGAGTTTTATGCAGTAAACAGTGAACAGGATTAGTGGTAGTTGATGAGACTCACAGAGGGTTGGAGTTGTGTTTCAGTCCCAGTTTGCTCCAAGCTTCTTCTGGAGTCAGATTTGGACTTTCCTCCACATCCAGCTCATGACTGCAGGCAAAGAGGAAATATGAAATATCCATCTTAAGCTGTGATTTCTATTTTTATATATACCATCTAAACACACACATAAATCTGCACACACACCTTCGCTTTACTTTCGCATGTCCCCCTTCAGGAGGTCCATCATCATCTTCTTCATCATCTTCTGCTGATATGGACTTTTTACCTGAGATGGACTTCCTGTCAGAGCTGTGGGACACCTGCTGGGAACCTGAGCCAAAACACACAAGAGATCCATCAGCACAGGGACACATCATTAACTCAAATTATCATCCTCAGCCTCATACAGTATGTGTTTTACAATCCGAGGTGCGTTTTGGTTTCATTCTTAGTTTTCTGAGACTGAATGTTGTCAACAGTCAGCCTTCACACAGGAAAATCAGTTCAATTCAAAGAGCTTCACCGACACAAGCTTTTCAGAGTGATGTTTGGAAAATAAAGTCATGGTAATATATTAGAAGTATGCACAAGGGCAGTGTTTAATAATAAAGTAGCAATATTATCCAAGTAAAGGTATAGTAATAAAGTAAATGACGGTATAGTAATAATGATAAATAAGGTTTATAAAGTCCCTGTTTCAGAGAGAGCTGACGGTCAGGCTCTCACTCTGACAGCAGGGGGCGCTGCACAACGCAGTGGAGCAAAGGTGAGTCCTGGAGCTGATCGTAGAAGTTGACAATGTACATGGGATAAAACTGAGAGACTTAAAGGGACACTCCAGCATTTTTGATGTCCTCCTGTCGTACCTCACTCCAAAGTCCATGACAGGCACGTAGACACCGTTCTTCAGACTGTGCTGCAGTATCAAGGAAGAGACAGGCTGAGCTCACCCACCGCTAATTAGCTTAGCTAAAACAGTGGGATTCAATGGGTAGTGTTAGCCCACATCTGCCTACAGTCATCAGATAAACTCTTCAGCAACTCTAAGCAGTCCTGTATGCTTGTTGTGACTCGTTTGTTACTGTGTTATGTTTTGTTATCTTTCACTATCATCATATTATCTTCTTCTACTCCTGAACAGAGGCTTTGTTTTATTGACCTACTTCTGCGATGTGAATGAATTGAGTCTTCTGAACAGCTCTTTTAAGAAAATGATGAGAACTGATTTGCAGTTGTGAGAGAGCTGTTCTTTTGAGAGCTACTCTTTAATTTGAAGGCAACTTGCATTTAATAATGCAAATTGCCTTCAAATGGGAGTCTAACACTAACAATTAACTCTAAGTGTTCGAGGTAAAGCCAACTAACGGTGGGTGAGCTCAGCCCGTCTCCTCCTTGTTATTGTAACAGAGAGTGGAGTCCATCTGCTTGTCAAGGACTCAGGAGTGAGACAAGACAGGAAAACAACAAAAATGTGAGTGTTCCTTGAAAGTGGATGAAGAGGCAAACATTTGATCTGTTTTTCAATCAAAACACAAAGCATTATTTCTCACAGTCTCTAGTTGTGTTATTTTTGTATTTTAAGATTACAAAGCTGATAGTGTTAAATTAAGGAGATCTCTTTAAAAAAAACTACTGAATTCATCTATCAACACATATATACAGATATAAGCATATGAACGTCTGTGTGTTTGTAGCTCAGCTACTTAAAACTAAATTTTGGCCCACATTTGAATATGAAGTTTTTGCTTGAATGATAAATAATGAGTAACAAATAACATAAACAAAAGGCAATTTGTGCATATTTGTTCTGTCAGGTGTGGTTTATTTCATTATTGATTTATTTATTATTGGGGGCGGGTTTGTTCCTATATTTTGTTAGTTTGTTTTTTTTATCTGTTCTCTGATTGTTGTTGGTTTTATGTATAAACATTTTTGTTTCCTTTTTGTCAAGTTCTGATTTCATCTCCACCGTTACGGCTGTTATCATGGACTTCTGTGTAAGAAAGTATTAAAGCTGGTTTTGTGTTGTTTGGGACACTCAATGAATCACACCACTCAGGTCTTACCTTTCTGCTCAGCCGTGCTGTGCTGTGAGGAGGTCGCAGGTCTCTTGCGATCGTCTCCACCATCAGAGGGACCATCAGAGCCAAAGGTCACGTCAGTGTCCCCCACAGCCACGTGTTCTCCGTCTGTCCGATCAGATCTCTGATCTGCTGTCACTGTGCAGCTCTGCTCAAGCTGATCGGCCAAAATCCCAACATCCCCGATGTCCCTCTGTTCCTCTGTGCACGTCTCCGCCCTGCAGTCCACCTCGGCAGTCGAGCTGCTCAGGTCGGTGGTCCAGCCCTGAGCTGCCCAGTACGAGTACTGCTCCCAGTATGAGTAGTACGTCTCTGACGCATGTTTGTCCCAGTCTGCCTTCATGTCCGGATCGTCCCAGGGAGCAACCGTTCCTCCTGGACCTCCTGCAGACAGACCGCTGGCCTCAGGATGCTTCTCCAGCCAGCTGCTCCAGAGCAGAGACTCACTCTGCTGAGCTACAGAAAACACGCAGCACAGCATGTTTTAACAATGTTTTCACCGTTTACAGTCACAGTCACTGCGTATCATGGAAGACCTACTGGATTTAAGAGATTGAGCTGGTTTTTATGTCTAAACTTTAAAGCTTCACAATGTGGTATCTTTAGATGTTTAAAAACAGGGCTACTTAAGTATTTAATCAAGTTCTTAAAAAAAACCCTGATTGTTAGCCATTGTTAGCACACCATGCATTCTAAAGTTTTAAAAAACCACATAAAGGATGTAAATAACACTTCAGCACCATTTCTATACATATATGTCCAACAATACCATGCATATGAGTGCGACAAACACTACTCAGAATAACTGGAATATTCTAATTGAGAATATTGGAAACCAGGAAGTGCTAAATGCTAACTCACTACCCAACATTTGGACTCGTCTCTGCACTGATCTACATGGTGAACGAGCTTGGCACAGACCTGATCCACTGTAAACTCACACTGTCTCCAGTGTTGTCACATGCTCAGGTCTCCCTAAGCTGTCACAGATAAATATCATGACGTTATTAAAGTCTGAAAACATCAGATGAGTCACTTTACCCCAGTAGGCCTCCCAGCCAGCATCAGGGGCCCCTCTTGTTTCTCCCTCCAGCGGATCACAGGCTTCCTGCTGTTTGGCTTCATCAGAGATTATAACAAAGTCTTAGAACAATCATCATCATCAAGAAGACTCAGCATGTGATATTAGTACCATAATTACCATAAATTTAACAATAAAAAATAAAGCAGCAACATTTAAACCATGAAACGTAACAACTTTTCCGGTGATGAGTGAGCTATGGAACCAGAGATGAAACTCTGCATCACGATAATGTTATGGTTTATCATGATTCTACAAACTGGGCAATACAGAGCGATACTTTTCACTAAAAATAATTTTAAACTTCCCCTTTAAGGGAAAATCAATGAAGTAAAGTTGAAGTTTTTTATTCCTCAGAAACAAACTGAAGCTGCAGCCTCTGTAGGATTAAAGTTACACTGGCTGTTTCTGCACTGACACAGATTCATCTATCATGACACACTGATTAAAGTATTACCTCATTATTATGGTGAGATACGTTTGGACATCCTGGTTCGAGTATTACCTGCTGTCTCTGCGTGTAGATCCTTCTCTTCGGCCGGGTCTACCCAGCATGCAACAGGTTTTCTGCTGGATCTTCTTCCCTGTCATGTGACCACAAACATAAAGTGAGAGGACGACTCAAACATGTCAGCTTTGGTTCATGAGGATTATTTAAAGCTACCTCTCTCCTCTGCTCGGAGGAGCTGGCAAAGGCCAGAGGCAGACCCATGCTGGCCATCAGCAGAGCCTCTTCATCCAACACATCCTCCTCCTCCTCCTCCTCTTCATCATCTGTTTCTGTGAGGAGAGAACAAACATCATGGAGATAAAGATGTCTATTCTTATTTATTAAACGTCCCCTGATACCTCTTAGTGCAGAACATTTCTGTACAGTGGTAGGTTTGGTTGAGCTTTAAGTTTCTGTGTTTCTGTCAAGAGGAGATTTTAGTCCCTTTTATTTCACAAAGTACCAGATCATGGATTAAATTCACTCCTTATAAACAATATTACGTGAAAACTGTTGAGAAATGCTCTATAAATCAATTCAAGGATGCTGGTGTGGCCTAAGTTTTTATATGAGCCTCTCAGCTGTGGATCCTGAAGCTCCTCTGAGAAAGAATCAACACAAATCACTTTTTAAGAAAAACAACATTTAAATGGGCCGGACCAAAGGCTGAGAACCAGGAGGTGGCTGTTGAGTTCAGAGCAAACCATGAAAAGCTATTAAATTTTATAACAGTCACTATAATCTTACTAGAGTCTCATATTGTGTACTCTTTCAGCCCCATGGCAGTTTGCTTCATTTTATTGAGCATCAGTCGCTCAGTAAAATGTAAAAACAAACACAGCAAAAGCTCCACCAAGTCCAACTTATACCAAAATATGCACTGGCGGTGTACTGGCAAGAATGTGGCTTTTTTAATTAGTAACTTTTTATATTACAGCACAAACAGAACAAGACAAACAAAAAAGACAAATATGTAAATATACAAACACTGTCACACACAGTACAGTGAGGGAAGGCCAGAGTTCATGCCAGACCAAGAACAGTGATTATAGGGGATGATAGTACAACATATTAAGTCAAGACTGCATTGAGGATCCAGGTGTAGAGTCCTTAAAGGTAATTCCAAGTTGTTAAAGCCTTGTATTGAAAACACAGAGTGAGGAAGAACAGAACAATGCCAAATTAAAAATATCTGAGTTACAGAGATACAGTATAAAAGGAAACATTATTATTTAGTTAACAGTTTGATCTTTATTCCTTCTTTATATACTCAATAAAGGGCTCCCAGATCTTTAGAAACTTGGGTCGTGAATTGGACATATTGTATCAGACCTCCTCTAGATATAGGCAAGAAACCATATCGTTTAGCCAGACTTTAAAATGGGGAGGAGAAACTGACTTTCACTTTCTCATAATTCTCTCTTTGCTGTAACCAAACCAAAACTTAAGGCTTGTCGCAGGGTGGATGGATGGG
This sequence comes from Scarus forsteni, assembly GCA_036419115.1. Lineage (NCBI taxonomy): Eukaryota > Metazoa > Chordata > Actinopteri > Labriformes > Labridae > Scarus > Scarus forsteni. Next base: position 1,142,972 of record JAZDUH010000087.1, on the reverse strand, counting down.
TTATAAAATAAGAAGAATGTGGCAATTTGATTTGTATCATTAATCTTGCACAGCAGCTGGATCCACCTGTTTCTATGTCTGTAATCAGGCAGATCCATCTTGTTAAGCTACAATCTATGACGACTGTGAGATGCCCAAAGCGGGACGGGCCAATCAGAGTCCTTTAGAGCAGGAAGAGGAACGAGCTACAAGCAGGAAGTGACTGGGATAGCATAGATGCTAACAGCCTCAGTAGCAGTTTTAGCAGATGCATGTGATTATTAAATGAAAAACTAACCACACTGAAAGCATTTCTCTATCGTAAGGATAATTTCGCTCCAGTTCAAACATGTTTGACGAGAGTTTGTTTTACAAAGTGGCTCATATTCTGAAGCACTGAAGCTCCTGCCTACTTCATCATCTGATTGGTCCATAACAAATATTGAATAATTGTCCAATCACCTGCTGGATATACTTCTGGAAGGTTCTGCCCTCCCCAGACACTTTCTATGGGCTCTTTCTCAGACAGACCAGTGGAACATATTGAATGGTCCATCTCGTGTGTCAGGTTTAAGTGTCGAGGCACATCAGTGATGATATAATGAATCACAATAATGTAATGATTTATGTGATTCTATACTAACAGGGCAAAACAGGAAACAATTTTAGGCTAAAAGTATGTTTTACGTGTTTTCACATCTTTAGGAGACCATAATACAGTCATGGAAAAAATTATTAGACCACCCTTGTTTTCTTCAATTTCTTGTTAATTTTAATGCCTGGCTCAACTAAAGGTACATTTGTTTGGACAATTATAATGATAACAACAAAAATAGCTCATGAGAGTTTAATTTAAGAACTAAGAACTATTCATTTTCCATGGTTTTCTTGATAATAACCAAAATTACTTAAATTCTTACATCAATAGCTATGGCATTGTACCGCCAAAAACACTACTTTTAAGCATTCCATGTTTTCTTTTCTGTTTGCTTTAAACACATGATACACACAAGAGTTAATACTTGATTGCATAACCATTGTTTTTGATGACTGCAGCCATGCGTCTTGGCATGCTCTCCACCAGCTTCTGACATTGTTCTGCTGTCACAGCAGCCCATTCCTGTTGGACAAATTCAAACAAATTTTCTTTGTTTTTGGGCTTGTGGTTCTCCATTTTGAGTTTGATGATTTTCCACAGGTTTTCAATTGGATTAAGATCTGGTGATTGAGTAGGCCAAGGCATGGTGCCAATGTTGTGGTTCTCCATCCAGGCTTTAACTGACCTTGCCGTGTGGCAAGGGGCATTGTCTTGTTGGAAAATCCAGTCATTCGAGGCAGGAAAGAGTTTTCCAGCTGATGGAAGAAGACTGTTTTCAAGGGTAGTCCTGTACATGACCTGGTTCATTCGGCCTTCACACAATTGCATTTGCCCTGTTCCACTCAGACTGAAACAACCCCAGATCATGACTGATCCACCCCCATGTTTTACTGTAGTGGCAAGACAGTCTGGGTTGTAAGCTTCTCCAGGCTTCCTCCTAACCAGTAAGTTGGCTGGAGGGGCATCAATTCAAAATTGGATTCATCACTGAAGAGAACCTTAGCCCAATCATCAACAGTCCAATCCTTGTGGTCTCGAGCAAAGAGTAACCGGGCCTTCCTCTGCCTTTCATTGATGAAGGGCTTCTTGCGTGCTCTGTGTGACTTCAAACCAGCTTCAACAAGTCGGTTTCGAACTGTCCTTGCTGAACAAGTCACATTTCTCCACAGTGCCCACTCATTTTTAAGGTCCCTGGAGGTCTGACGACGATTCCTGACACAGGAACGGATGAGTGCACGGTCATCTCGTGGGGTAGAAAGACGTTTCCTGCCATGGCCAGGTAGCAATTTGGTAGTGCCATGTTCAGCTTGTTTTTTTTTGTTGTAATGAACGGCTGTCTTGGAGATCTTCAGTTTTTTCGCTACCTGTCTCTCACTCATGCCAATTTCCAGCAGTGCCAAGATGGCTGCCTTTGTGGCTTCACATAATTCTTTTGTTTTAGGCATTATGTGAGAGCTGACAACTTCTGAGTTGTGCTACGGCTTGAATGTAAGCAGGAAACCACTCTAGGCCTTTGCATGTGCAGTGCTGCTTGTGACATGAAATGGCCTCTTATATACCCTGGGAATCAATTAAGCTTAAGAATGTCAAATAGGACATAAAGTATTATGTGACCAGCTGCATTTTTTGTTGTGTTCATTGTATTATACGTTTAGTGGTACCAGATATTAGAATGAACAAGAAATTGAAGAAAACAAGGGTGGTCTAATAATTTTTTCCATGACTGTACTGTCTGCATGAGTAAGTTTTGATCAGTGTCAATTATGTCAAGTATGGCAACACAGACCCGGTGGTGCAAGGACGTATATTTGTACATTTTTGGATGTTAGCATCAACCTGGTTCCCTGACTGTAAGACTACGTGATATTTCACTGTGTTTGGATTATCGCTGATAATAAGTAGGGATGCACATGTTATTGATTTGATGTCAGTATCAGTTGATATCAGCTTAAAAAGTTAAGTATTTGCCGATATTGACAATATTGCAAACATTTACAGCTGATATATTGGCCACACATATCGGCCATAAATCAGCAAATTACACAAATGTACAAAACTGATGCAACTTCTCGTCACTGCACAAGTGCATTTAAATCAAGGGTTTCATTTTTGCAAGAGTTAAATGCTGTTTGTCTTGTTATACATCTGCCAAAATATACTGTAATGCTGAAAGATACAAGTTCATTTTTGTAAAGTACAGAGCTTGAGCTCTTTACCAGAAATACTGATATCGGCAATAATGAATTAAAAAAACATCAACATACTGGATATCAGCAGAAATCCAATATTGTGCATCTTTAATTATAGGCTCTGTTGAGAACCAAAAACTATGACACTCACATAATCTGTTCTTCCTGATGATCTTAACAAACAAAGTATTTTGACAATTTTTAAAGCTTAAATGCACAAACCCAAAACCAGTGAAGTTGGCACGTTGTGTAAATTGTAAATAAAAACAGAATACAATGATTTGCAAATCCTTTTCAACTTATATTCAATTGAATACACAGCAAAGACAAGATACTTAATGTTCGAACTAAGAAACTTTATTTTCTTTTGCAAATAATCATCAACTTAGAATTTAATGGCAGTAACACGTTGCAAAAAAGTTGGCACAGGGTCATTTTTACCACTGTGTTACATCGCCTTTCCTTTTAACAACACTCAGTAAACGTTTGGGAACTGAGGAGACCAATTTTTGAAGCTTTTCAGGTGGAATTCTTTCCCATTCTTGCTTGATGTACAGCTTAAGTTGTTCAACAGTCCGGGGTCTCCGTTGTTGTATTTTATGCTTCATAATGCACCACACATTTTCAATGGGGGACAGGTCTGGACTACAGGCAGGCCAGTCTAGTACCCGCACTCTTTTACTACGAAGCCACGCTGTTGTAACACGTGCAGAATGTGGCTTGGCATTGTCTTGCTGAAATAAGCAGGGGCGTCCATGAAAGACGTTGCTTTATGTTGCTCCAAAACCTGTATGTACCTTTCAGCATTAATGGTGCCTTCACAGATGTGTAAGTTACCCATGCCTTGGGCACTAATACACCCCCATACCATCACAGATGCTGGCTTTTGAACTTTGTGCCTATAACAGTCCGGATGGTTCTTTTCCTCTTTGGTCCAGAGGACACGACGACCACAGTTTCCAAAAACAATTTGAAATGTGGACTCATCAGACCACAGAACACTTTTCCACTTTGCATCAGTCCATCTTAGATGAGCTCGGGCCCAGCGAAGCCGGTGGCGTTTCTGGGTGTTGTTGATAAATGGCTTTGTCTTTGCATAGTAGAGTTTTAACTTGCACTTACAGATGTAGATGAACTGTAGTTACTGACAGTGGTTTTCTGAAGTGTTCCTGAGCCCATGTGGTGATATCCTTTACATAGTGATGCCGGTTTTTGATGCAGTACCACCTGAGGGATCGAAGGTCACGGGCAGTCAGTGCTGGTTTTGGGTCTTGCCGCTTGCGTGCAGTAATTTCTCCAGATTCTCTGAACCTTTTGATGATATTACGGACCGTAGATGATGAAATCCCTAAATTCCTTGCAATAGCTGGTTGACAAATGTTGTTCTTAAAATGTTGGACAATTTGCTCTCACATTTGTTCACAAAGTAGTGACCCTCGCCCCATCCTTGTTTGTGAATGACTGAGCATTTCAGTGAAGCTGCTTTTATACCCAATCATGGCACCCACCTGTTCCCAATTTCGAACAGTTCGAACATTAAATATCTTGTCTTTGCTGTGTATTCAATTGAATATAGGTTGAAAAGGATTTGCAAATCATTGTATTCTGTTTTTATTTACGATTTACACAACGTGCCAACTTCACTGGTTTTGGGTTTGTACTTGGAAGCATAAACATCTGTGTGATTCATGTTTTATTAATATACGAAATTGTAATTCTTTGTGGCAAAATAAAATAAACTTCTTATTATGTTAAAAAGGGTTACATATTCTATAGCAATCTGAGGCTTCTGTTTAATGTTTTTGTGTGACATGAAAATGTTTTAATCTGACTGAAGGAGCAGATTTGTGAATGTATTTTCAAAACTTCAGATAAGAAAGAATAAAAAGCATGAAGACAAACGTCTCTAAGATTCTAAACAAACTATAAATGATTGACACACCTGTGACTGTGCCGTCAGCCTGGTCTGTGCAGAGTAACCTGTTGTCAGAGCGGTAAAGCTCTCGGTCCCTAAACAGAGACGGAAAAAACAGAGAAAAAGACGATGAGGAATCCAAAATTTTACTAATGTGAACAAACTTCAGAGGAAAGTTAGCAACACATCAAGACACGGGGCTGTCCCAGGGTTTACAGGATAGAGTGTGAGTCTGAATGGTCGTCTGTCTCTCTATGTGGCCCTGTGATTGGCTGGAAACCGGATCGGTGTGGACCCTGCCTCTGGCCTAATGTCCGCTTGGATATGCTCCAGCCCCCCATGACCCTTAAAGGGATAAATGGATGTTTTCTATGTTTGTTTAATCATTATGTTGATTGAATATTGTGAGGATCCGTTCTTGTGCATCTCTGATTTTGATTTTTTTCTACATATTTAATGTCTTAATTTCTGTATCTTCATCTATGTCTACTTGTGCTTTTCTTTTTTAAATATATATTTTGGTTGATTTTTTGTATTGAACCACTTGTTTGTTTGCCCAAATGCAATTCTAGGCTGTAGTGTAAATCCAAAACACACAACTTTTAAAAATATTTTCATTTATCTCAAGTGCTTAGCAGTGTTAATGTTGTTGACTAATTATTTTGGTCCTAGTTTTCATCAACAACCTTTTTCCCCTGGCAAAAGCAAGACAGTAACTGATAAAAACAAGAGCACATGGACAAAATCTCAGACTACATCAACTGACATTTTCATCAACAAATAAAAACTAAAATGTCTGTCAGACTTAATCCAATCAGACCTGATATGGTCATGTAGAAAGTAGAGACAAGTTAGGAATATATCCAATCACAGGTACTTTGGTTGTGTGGAAAGGTTGGATGAGTTGGATGAAGGAACATTTTTTTTGTTCATTTAGATATCCAGACTTTACTAACATTCAATAAAGAGTTATTAGACGTTTGATTTTATCCAAGAGTAAAACATGACTTCAGAAATTCAAGGAAACATAACATAGCCTTACCCTTTACACTTCAGATTTTAGTTGACTAAATTTACAGCAGATTTCATGGACTTAAACTAGACTTAAATTAAAACAGTTTGATGACTACATTATGACTAAAACTAAAAGATATTTTAGGCAAAAGACTATAATAACAAAGTAAATTAAAAACTGCTGTCAACATGAACACTGGTGCTTTGGTGGTGTTCACACATGACTCTCATAGTTTGTTTCAGGTAAAGCTCTCAAGGGTTTCTGGTAATCAGACTTTAAAGGAGAGTTTATGATTTTACTATTTAAAGTGTTGAATCAGGATGTCCTGGTTCTTCAGGCAGGAGCAGGGCTGCTCATATACTCTGTCACAGTGTGCCCGGATCATCTTAAACCACATTTCAATCCAATCACTGTTGACACATCAGATCAGTTTTTAACCACAGAGCAGATGAAAACATGAGCCGGAGAGGCTGCACTGACTGGACGAAGGCTCTGGAGCAGCGGCAGTGGATGATGTCTCCTTTGGTGTCTCCTCCGATGCCTCCTCTGATGTGTACTCCGATGTCTCCTCGGTCCGGGGACTGTCTCCGGCTGAAGAAGATCTCGGCCACCACGGTCACCCTGCTCCGCTCCAGCATCATCCTCCTGCAGCTCTGTTCAGGGCCTGATGTTTACCCCGGAGAGGAGGACGGCATGGGTTCACTGCAGCGTTTCACTCAGAGCTTCATACTTCCGGTATCAGACTCATCTACGTCACTTCCGGTAAGAAGATTCAGAATAAAAGCGCCACTTGGCAACGTGCCATTTTTTCAGTCTATTTTGTTTTTTTTCTATTTTTTTTATTTATCCTAACTCACTCTATTCATTTTAATTATTCAATAGAACTCCATGTATCCCTGCACATCTTTGCACAAGTGTTCACAGAAATGTGCAGAAATCAAAAGTCAATACCTTCATCTTCATACTTGTACATAGTCGGGATCCTTCTTCATCTTGTTTTCATATCTGCACATTATTTATTTATTTACTTAATTATTTATTTGCTGCCATTATTTAGTATTGTTTACTATTTTTGTGCTGCTATTTAAATCTGTTATTATTTTTATATCTCTCACCTGGCATTCATTGTGGACGGTAGTGTAGGAGAGTAGCAGAGTATTTCATTGTACATGGAGACATGTTTCTCAATGTGCAAACACCTTGAATCTTGAATATATTCATTTAGATTATTAATTTAGTCTATTTTGTTGTTAATTTTATTTTATTTTGTCCTTATTTTATTCTATTGTATTCTATTTGTTTTATTTCATTTGGTTCTATTTATTTTATTCTATTTTCTTTACCCCATTTATATTATTTGTTAAATTTATTGTATTTTAATTCATATATTCCACTTAACTGTATTAATTTTATTCTATTTGTTTATTCTTTTTCATTTTGTTATATTTTATTTTATTTCCATTGTATTTTTAATTAAAGTCCATTTAATCCTTTTTAAATTCTATCTTATACTGCCTATTGTTGATTTGGGCTCTTTTTTACATGAAGTCCTGACCTCAACATCTACACTTACTTGTACTATTCAACCATCACTTATTCATACACAACTTCTTTCTTTAGATTCTGTTTACATTTTCATTTCCTGTCAGCACTTTGTGCTCCAACATTTCATTGCACTGATTCTTTACTCACCTCATGTACATATTCCTCAGTTCTGTTTGCAGACCTATTTACCATAATATTTGTCCCTCAGTGAACCATGATCACTCTGCTATTAATAACTCATATATGTCAGTCATCATAATATGATATTTTCTGTTGGTATATGCACAGTTAATAATATCTTATTTAACACGACTTGTTCAATTCCACCTTTATTTAGTTCTGTTAAGACGTATTTCTGATTCTACATGACTGTAAATAAAAAAATATATAATGATATGTTCTCAAACTTGCTGTGTTCATGCAGGATAACAACCTCCATGTCTGTGCTGAGTTTGGTCTGGATCCTGATACAGTTCTGGATCTGGTGATCCATAATTCTACCTTTAACAGGAGTTGTGCAAAAACCACAGCTGAACGAGCTGCTTGGTGGAGGTCTTTTCTCTCCGAGTGCTTTTCTAATGTTATATGACAAAAAATGTAGTAAACTTTCTCTCTGAGGAGTTTATACACTCAGTGTTGTTATCAAGGTAGCATTTGAAGATGTGACCAGACTCCCTGTACCTGATCCAGAGGATTATTGAGCATCAGACTGGTCCAGTTTTACTTTAGTGAGTGTGCTGACATTAAACTTGGTGTCAGTGTTGAAGGAAAAGTTTAGGGGATGCTGGACAACTGACCAATTCAGTTTCTCTCACTTTTTTTTTTTTTTTTAGCTCAGAAACAAACTGAAATGCAGCAAAGTAAAATTATTCAAATGTTATTTACTAAATTATTATTATTAGATTATTATTATAATATTATTATTTATTTACTATTTTCTCCTCCTCAATTGGGGGGATGAGGAGTAACAGGAAGATGGAAGACAGAGGATGTGAAGGAGCAGCAGCAGTAGCCCACAAATTATCTTTTATTTATGATATAATGCAACTGGAATCATAATTTCCCTGAGGGAGTTCTCCCACAGGGATTAATAAAGTACAATCTAATCTAAAGTAGAACTTAACCCTTTAACTACCAGCTCAACTGTTTGGCAGAGGTCATCAATAAATTCAAAGATATTTAATGTTTTAAAAACAGAACAAATCAAATCATAGTTTGATTCTGTTAGCATATCAGCAAACAGAGAAAACTACAAACAAACCAAAAAACAGATATTTTCTTAATGTGGGATTTAAAGGTATATAAAGCTTACAGTTGATTACTTAATGACATGAAATGCACAAATATTTGGGACAAAATCAATTAGAAGAGGCAGAAAGGTTTTTAAATAAAAAAAGCAAAACTAACTGAAAATTGGTGGGACTGAGTTTGTAAACACACACAGACATGTTTTTAATGTATAACAAGTTATATATTTAGCTTTTTAAACCTTTAAATCGCACACAAAGATATATCAGTTCTTTTGGTTTGTTTGCAGTTATTTCGTGAAACATTGACAGAAACAATGACGTGTTATTTTTTAGTTTTACACAAGAAATGTCCCTAAATTTTACTGACATTTGGCAAACAGTCGAGCTGGGAGTTAAAGGGCTAGAGAGACAGCAAGCAAGGGTTCAGGTATAAGCGTTTTATTTTTTTTTATTTTGAAAGATTAAGTCAACAACGTAATAGCATTTCCGGTTTAGTGGAACTATCTCGACGGCGCTGACTTCCAGGGACACTAATATGATGAACACCTGGTTGTGTTCCACAGAAAACAGTCCGATGTGAGGGGCAGTGTAGCCGGTGGCTAACTGTGTTTGCTCTACAGGTCCAGAATCAAACGTTACGGAGCCGTGGCGTGTTTTTAATGGCCGTGTTCACGGGATAAGTCTCCGAGGTAACGTTTCACACACCTTTCCTGTTATTTACCGGGTCTTTACCGGGACTTTGTCAGGTGAAGCTAGCTGTGAGCTGTCAGGGGTGAGGATGGTTGTCGTCTCTCTTCTGTTTCATGCTCCTTCGCTGCTGTTTGAGCTCATGAATAAATTCTGCAGAGCTAATATGAGCTAATATGAGCTAATCTGAGCTAATGTGAGCTAGCTTACCCAAATCACATGCAAATCCACACACTGTTCCTCTAAACCTCCACTCCCAGTCTGACCGGGTCGACTCAGCCTTGAACACTGAATTATCCTTTTTATTGTCCTCGTCTCCTTCTCCAGCAGGTCCCACAGGTAGCTGCAGAGGTCCTCCTCCTCCCTCATGAAGCTGTCTGGACCAGAACTTCAGCAGGATGTCCGACAGTGGAAACCAGTCCTGCCTGACGGGAGCGGAGGACACCCTGTCCTTCCTGGTATGTAAACATTTGTCCACCCTCAAGGACAGGGCTGTCCACACCAGGGTTCACTTTAATGACAACCTTTTTTTCCCCTGACGAAAGCGAGACAGTAACTAATTAAAGCAAGAGCACATGGACAAAAACTACATTAACTGACATTTTCATCAACAAATAAAAACTGGACTAACATGTCTGACAGACTTAATCCAATCAGACCTAATATGGTCATGTAGGAAGTAGAGACATGTTAGGAATCTATCCAATCACAGCTACTTTGGTTGTGTTAAAGGTTGGATGAGTTCAGAGGGATGTCCAATCACAGCTGCCTTAGCTTGGTGGTGGTGGGATAAGTTGTGGAGCGATCCAATCAGAGCTGCTCGCTTTATAAATTGATATATTCATGTAGAGCAGGTTCACTGTTTGTTGTCAGTTCTGATATTGTAACTGAGATGCTCTGCCAGGTAGTCTAAATAAAGGTGACTGCATTTCACACAAAAGGAACATTTGTTTCTGTTCATTTAGACATCCAGACTTTTCTAACATTCAATAAAGGGTTATTAGATGTTTGATTTAATCCAAGAGTAAAACATGACTTCAGGAATTCAAGGAAACAGAAAAATGCCTTACCCTTTACACTTCAGATTTTAGTCGACTAAATTTACTGCAGATTTCATGGACTTAAACTAGACTTAATTTAAAACAATTTAGATGACTACATTATGACTAAAAGTAAAATCTATTTTAGGCAAAAGACTATAACTAAATTAAATGAGCTGTCAATATTGACACTTGTCCGAACCAGTGGCTTCTCTCTTGTCTGTCTTGATGCAGCCGGGACAAAATCCACCAGCCTGGACCAACCTGATCTCCCTGAGGTCTGATTTAGTCTGATACACCTGATGAAGCATTTTATATATTTCACCAATCCATCTGGGAAAGAGCCCATAGAAAGAGTTTGTGGAGGGCAGAACCTGGAGAATGAAAGTGAAAATGGAACAAAATTCGAGAAATAAATCAGTTTTTGAGAAACTCTTTTAACTTCATAGAAATCATTCATTTTAATGTAGGTCATTTTGATGTTTATTATAATGCCTGGTTTACCTCTCTTGAGAAATTCCCCACTTTAGTGAGAAATCAATGAGGTACTAATAAAACTTTTAATTTTTCTCTTGTTGAAATGACATTTGCTCTGTGGGTTGACCATAAACCTCAGCTCAGCTGTAATGGTTAGAATAGAATAAACCTTTATTCGTCCCACGCGGGGAAATTTACAGTGTTACAGCAGCAAAGCGAACTTTATTAGTAGAATAAAAAATAGACTTAGGCATAAAAGATAGCAGCATGTACATTACTCTACCTATGTAAGACATAAAATCTTAAAAAATATTAAATATAAAAAATATAAAAAGGGCTTGGAAACCAAACTAAAAGCAAATCCTATGAAGATTATATACGCATTTACTGAGTAATTACATGTGCTATAAGTGAGTGTACATGGGTGTACTTCCACACTGTAATTGCACATTGTTAGAGGATTGAGGATTGCACATTCGTTGAGCATACTTTGTGTTATTGTATTTTATTTTGATATTGTTTATCTTACCCTTAAGACTTGTTTACACTAACCTGTTGAGTAAAGTCTCTGGTAACATCAGTCACTAAATTTGTCATCTCCCCTCTAAATATTACGGACAAAGACCCAGATAACAGAAAACAGTGACACAGTGAAAATCACTTAATGCTGGTGTCCTGGGGTTAAAGTTGGCTCTAGGACGCCTCCTTTCAACATGAATGAACAGAACGGATAAAGATGTTAGTGAAGCTGACTCTCCAGGCCTGCTGCTCTCCTGTTGTTGTGCTGCTGTACGCTGTTTGCCCTCGTCAGCCGCTGTAGAAAACAGATTGTGATCGCAGCTTTTGAACAGCAAGGCTGAAGCAGATCTGAAAGACCACCAGGATCTTCCTCTCCAACAGCTGGGGCGTGAAAGGTTGGGGGCCGACACTGCTCCTCAGACTGTGCAGCAGGTTTAAGAGGAGGCAGGAGCTGTGGATCAGGTTGGGCTTAACGATTTTAGGAAAATATCAAACTGTGATTTTTCACGATTTTCTTCAAATCAAGCTTCAGTGCATTTTCACTGTTTACAGTGTGGACAAAAGTAAAGAAATCAATGACTAAAAGTCTTAAGCTTTTTTTTCCTATTATGTCTACATGTTGTTTCGACGAGGTGCATACATATTTTCTTCTTCTCTAATTTGGTGTATTTTTACAAAGATATATTTCTAATATAGTTTTGTTTATATTTTCTGATGTTAATTTCACGAGCGACACCACCTGCTGAAACCAGATTCCTTGTATGTTGCGAACGTACTTGGCCAATAAAGCTGATTCTGAAAACACGTGATTCATCATCTAATATTGATGATAAATAATCTGTTATTATTATTTCAGAGATACTCTAACTAGGTACCCCACAGTATGTATCCCGGTACTGAGGCCACGATACGATATGTGTCCCGATACATATAAATTGTGAAAACTGACTGTTTAGATTTGGAACTGTACTTCATGATGTAGCTTGGCTTCTACTTTGTACTGTGCCATTGTTAACATTACCCAAAGAGTATTTACAACAACTGTCCAAACATCGAGGCTGTATTGATTCTGCAAAATCCGTATCGTTACACGTATCCCCAGGGTGTGCATGACGATATTTTGTGGTATCGATATTTCGAGCACAGGCCTCACTCTAGCTTCTGCTTCCAGTCAGGGCTTTATGTTGTTGACCTGCTCACAGTACTTCTGTAAATGCAAACTGCTGCAGATTAGTAAAACAGTTTACACCACTGGTCCTGGCTCAGTCAGGGGAGCACTGCATAAAATTGCAGCTTTGGCGATCACATGATTACAATGTCTGAAATTGTTATATCGATCCAAAAACGAAAAATCTTTCAGCCCTGGGTCCAGGTTGATCTAGGGTGGTCCAGGGTTTTGCCTGAATTCTGGCCTCTGGCTCACTTTGTTTTTGTCCCGTGTGTCTGGTTCACAGGTTTGTGTGTTCCATGCGTTTGAGGACTGGGCCGGCCTGGGTCAGGTGGAGGACTACCTCAGTGTTTTGGAGTATCTGCTGTGGGTCTTCACGCCTTTGGCCATCGTCTTCATCCTGCCCTTCCTCATCGTCATCCTGCTTTACCTCTCCATACTTTTCCTCCATGTCTACAAGGTAAACCAGCTGAACCATGTCTTCTGTTTGTTGTCAGATCTACAAGCTCTTAAAGATTATTGTCAAAGTTGTTGATTCATTTTATGTTTATTTGTATAGTGACAGTATGAAGCCAGAAAATGTTGCCACACCCTACAGCATTTATAGCCTGAGTTAATTTGCAATGCCCGCCCCCAGTGTGGCCTCTAAAGACATAAAAGAACAACAGAAACTGTGAGAAGAAGAAAACAAAAAAAGACTAAACAAACTCAATTATCACAGACAGAACAATACAAAACAAATATACACATACAACAGCAGGTGAAACAGGAGGTGCGTGATCTTTACTCACAAATCTGTTACCTTTGAAGAAAGATGACAGAATAAACGGTGTTATGTAAAAAAAATAAAATAAAATGTCAGTTTTTGTCCTTACCCGCCCACTCTTTCGTTTCTACCTGCTTATTTGTCTCTCCTTTTTCAGTAAGTGTCTGAACTCAGAACACAGGGGCTGTGGCTAAAGGAGAGTATTGAAGCTTGGTATTTATTTAAATTTTTACTGTTGTAGTTCACAAAGAAGTCTAAATAAAACTTTACATAAGAGAATTTTCACATGTTGCTGCCAAATAAAGTGACTGAACACAATAAAAGCTAATCTAAGAACAATACGACATGTGAAGATCATCACTGTTCAGAACAGGCTGTCCAATTATTAGTGGCCTTTCAAGAAAAACGGCCACATGCTTTAGTCGCCACATTCCTGATCCCCCTGATTTTCTCAGGCTGCGCTGCAACATTTTCAGAATAGCTTCAGAAAACTGCTTAGAGTTTTATGGCTCAAATCCTTTGTTTTTAGTAATACGTTGGAAAGAGAAGAAGAATTTGGACACATACTATATTTTTATTCTTTTAATTCATGTTTTCAGAAAATTAAATCAACTCATAAAAACATGTTTGTGTGGGAACTTGGTGGTTGACTGTCCAAAGTTGCCCTGTAAAGCACACAGAAACGTTTAATAGATTACAAGAACAGTTGTAAAACCATGAGGATCATTTAGCAGACAGACCTGGGGTGTAATGTTAGTAAGGAAGAGTGATTAAAATATTATCAAATTCAGGCAACAACAGAACAGAGGCAAGAGGGAAATTCACTAAATACAGTTAATACACAGATTTTACTTCACTCCTAAGCTCCATAGAATGCGTGTGATGGGAAATAATCTGTGTTGGAAATGCCAGAAAAAACAGGAACATTTTGCAGTTTGGTAATTTAGACTTGTTTATCCTTTCTGGGGAAAAGTCATAGAATTCATTGTAAAGTCTTGGAGATTAAGCATTTACCCAACATTATGTTCACATGATCTCAGAGTGATAAATGTGGGGGTTGTCACAGCTGCTACAGTGATCCTCAAGTTATGGAAAAGTCATAGATAAACCAGACAAAGAGTGGAAGGAGCTCATTCTGGAAACAATATCATATAAACAAATGTTAATTAGAATTCGTAATGAAAGTTAGAACTTTAAGAAGTCTTATTACACCGCATTGTCAAATGCTCGATCCTGATTGGTTAATTACAACATTCTACGGTCTGTTATTTCTGAGTAGCAGACCATTGCTATGAATAGCAGACCGTTGTTAAGGACGCTTCTGATCGACTCGGGCGAATCACGTCATATTGTATAAATCCGCTGAAAGACGTTTATACCTGCGGCAAGACATCCGCTTCGCGTCAGGGTCCTGCATCACCCTGTCGGTGTTTATTTCTCTATAGTGACCGGCTCGCTCTACATTATCCCTTACTTGGGAGTGTTTTCTGGTGCAACCGCATTAGCATAACCTGACACGACAGATGGACAGTTCCATATTGGAAATTTTTCTCTAATCCATCTGGGGAGGAGCCCTGTGAAAACATTCTCAGGGGCAGAACCTTCAAAAATAACAGCAGCTAGTGATTGGACGATCGTTTGGCTCATCACACTCATCACAGACCAATCCATATCAAGCAGCGCTGCTATGACGTAGCATATGTAGAGGCTAAACGTAGCAGCTAATAGCTTAAAAGGGCAAACAACAGTTATAGGCAGTTAACTGTTGTTTGTCCTTGTTAGCCGTTAGCCTTAGCAGCTAACACACATTAGCCAATAGCTTAACTACCTTATGACTATCGTTTCACATTTAATTATACCACACAGATGACTCATTTAACACTTAGATGTGACATGAACCTCGCCAAAGACAATCCCTACAAAGTAAACTTATAAGAAGAGCACATTTCGCCAAGTTTAACTGAGTAACCATGATGACCACAGGCTAACCGACATTAGCCGCCATTATTTGCACAACAGGAAGTGACTTCACTTCCTGTCAAGTCACTTCCTACTGTTGTCACGCCTGCAGCTCCTGCCTCTCCCGGCGCTCCCGCCTCTCTTCCCCGAGTGGGCCATTAAGCATTTAGTCAAGTGAAACCATTGGACAATGGAGGCAAGATGGAGATACATGGTTTCAGAATCAGGCAGGTCCATCTGCTCTGCAAGGCTAACATTAGTACAAAGTCAAAATGAACCTGCTGCAGCTGTCCAATAAAGGTAGACGATCATCTGAAGATACAAATACATCATGGGCTTGTTGTGTATCTTTATTCATATATATATATATATGTATATATATCTATATATCTATATATCTATATATATATGTATCTATATCTATATCTATATCTATATCTATCTATCTATCTATATATATATATATATACACCTTATGACTATCATTTATATATCTATATATATATATATATACATATATATATATATGTATATGTATATATATATGTATATGTATATATACATACATATATGTATGTATATATATAAAGCTATATATATAGATATATATATACACAGAATACACAAAACGACAAAATGATGTAGTTTAACAAACAAAAATAAGCAAAACACACACACACACATATGTATGTATATATATATACATATATATGTATATATATGTATATGTATATATGTATGTATGTATATATATATACACACACACATATGTATATATACATATATATATACATATATGTATATATATATATTATATATCCATATATATATATATATATATATATATAGATAGATATATATAGATATATTATTTTTGTTTGTTAAACTTCATCATTTTGTCGTTTTGTGTATTCTGTACACCCTAAGTGGATATACTGTGAGTGTGATGTTTGTTGGAAAAGGAAAATAAAAATTTTAATAATAGAAATCATATAAAAACAACAACTAGAACATACATTAACAAACAAAAAGTAAAGCCAATCCAACAGGAGAGAGGAGGTACACTCACATTGTTTTATACATTGTTTTTGTTATATGTAGTTCGTTATACGACCAGTTTCCCCGTTTTTTAGTTTGTATGACAGGCCATTTGTCCCAGCACTGATCGTGAGTCTTTGCTTTGTTCCTTACAAATGAGTCAGTTTTTCCATAAAATAATCTTTTCTGCCAGCTGAATCAAACCGAATCGGTGCTGCAGGAGGTTTATTTTTCAACCTGGTCCTGGTGATGGACTTTAAGCAGATAGACGTCCTTCTTTTGAATAAAAGCTTTTGGGGATCAGGCGTAAGTACACCATCGCAGAGTTTTTGGAATCTTGCAACCAATAATTTCATCAAGGATCTGAACAACTTTGTCCCAAAGCAGTCGTAGTTTTGTGCACAGTGAATGTGAGTGGTCCCACTTTGCCTCCAACAGATCTGTTGGGAATTAGTTAGTTTTTAATCTAAGGCGTAACATAAAAGCACATAACACTTTTACACCCTAACTCTCCACCTTCTGGAGCCTGTAGATGTTTGTGTTGTTCACATAGAAAACCAATCGCTCTTTGACACAGAGTATACTGAGAATATGCTGAGATCAGGTTCCCACTTAGCTTTTACATACAATGAATTACAGCCATTATATTTCTGTGAGCTCTTCTTCAGTTTGGACAAAACCCTTTAGGGAGTATTTTTATACACAAGATTATCGCTTTAGTTTCTGTGTTATAAAAATGGTGAAGTCGGACATATCTTAGTATATCTCCACTGACAAGTTCAGATTCTTCTGCCCATTTAAAGTTTGTGAGACAAACTTTTAAGGGTCATTTTGGGACTTGTTTCCTAAAATCTGAAATAAAAATAGAAAGAGGAGCAGATAATAAACAATAACATACTTAACAAACAGTTCAGCTCAAAGTGTCCTCTAACCTTGCAGTGCAGATGGATCTGCCTGATTCAGTGTCTGAAATCACATAGATGTGTCCAAGCTCCAAACTCCGTACGGCCCAATCAGGGAAGAGAAACTGAAGATACGACAACAGCAGAAAGTGACTGCGTGTTTGAAAACTAAAGCGGCTTCTGAAACGGTCTCCATAGATGTGGCACTATCTGCAGTTTTATCAGGGATGGATTTAATTTCTTCATTAAAAGAGGAGCAAAAAACATCACTTAAAGCTTTTCTTACAGGAAAGATCTGTGATAAAACCGACAGGCAGGCAGGAAACGATGGGCAGACCCCGACTCAAATAGACCAAATTACCATAAGAAGTCCTCGTCCTCCTTTTTTCAGCCTTGTACTTCCATCTCTCCAAATATAACTCATCCAAACTCTTTTTTCAACAGAGGAAGAATCAGCTGAGGGAAGCGTACAGCAACAACCTGTGGGATGGAGCCAGGAAGACCTTGGCCACTCTGTGGGACGGACATGGAGCCATTTGGCACGGTGAGACAGCGTGGGGGTTTGATTTGAGATTTAACAGTGTTATATAAAGATGTGTGTGCAGAGGATTCTCATAACTGCCCTCACAAAAATAATCTATAAAGGAGAAAATGTTAGCTTCATTGACAGTGAGCCTCCTCGTTCCATTGTGGCCATTTGAGCTGCATGATTGATGAAGAGAAATGTTGAAATAAGATTCTCTTTTTTGTTTCTTAATTGTTTGTCTGTTCAGACAAAGTTGAAGTTTCTCATCAGTAAATTCACCATTTAGTGAGTCTTCACTCTGACTTTCTGGAGACAGAAATAATTATGATCGGCCAAAAGTTTTTGAGCTTCAAAGAAGTGAGAAGTTGAATTGTGCTAAGTTCTCAAAGTATTACGGTATCCTTGCAAATCCCCTCTGTCATGAAAGGCTTCATTGGTTCTGTGGTCATTTTTTGTGCTGCATATCTATGAACTTTTAATAATCCTGTGCCTGTAGGTGAAGTAAACCTACAAGTGCCTGAAAACACCCTCCATCTCGTAATGTTTTCTAAAAAAGTGCACCAAAACTTTAAGTTTACTCTAGTCTTTAATAAGGAGCCTCTGCAGCAGATTTGGATTTTAAGTAAAGACATTTGAAAGCTCAAAGTATGACCTTACGCTCATGAATAGTTTCCACAGTAAGTCATGCATCAGTCAAGTCAAAATCATCTTTAGCTTCTCCTCGTGTTATTTCCTCTCATCTTATCTCTTAATAGTCAAATGAAGTTGCATTTTTTCAATAGGAAGCTTGGCTTTTATTTTGCCCTTATAGTTCACATTTAATTAAAATTAAATGAAACTTTACAAAAGACAATTTGTAGATGCTGCTGCTAAACAAAATCACTTGAAGTTAATCTAAGAGCAGTATTACATGTGATCTTACCAAAGACAGAGGGAACATTTCAAAAGTGACATGTGAAGATAACAAAGAAGGACTTTCCTCTGTCCCTGTGCTCCAGGCTATGAGATCCATGGGATGGAGAAGATCCCAGACAAGGGACCAGCCCTGATCGTCTACTATCACGGAGCCATTCCAATAGATTACTACTATTTTCTGGCCAACGTGATCATCCAGAAGGGGCGGACGTGCCACTCTGTTGCCGATCACTTCCTCTTCAAAATCCCTGGTAGGTGCTAAAACGTGTGCAAATACAAGAGCCATAAAACTACGTGTGAGCAGTCAGAGTCCCAGACTTCCTCTTAGAAAACAAACACGTTTATAAAGCTTAAGTTTGACATCAGAATCAGGCCTCAGTAACGCTGCACGGTAACAGGTGGACATGTTGATGTAGCTTTTATAATTCTTTGCCTTGAGTTGACCCGTCTAGAAGGGGAGTCCATAACCTTTTTATTTTTTTATTAGAATTTTTTTTACCATTTTTATTTTGTATCATGAAAATAAAAGTTCACATGCTGTACTACTCCAAATTCTGCCATGTGTTCCCTTCCATGATCGAAAAGGGGAGGAAGAAGAAAATCTTACAATTACCAACCCCTTTCGGAAAATATAATAAAATAAAGGAGTAGTTTGATGGTCTGACCATCAGATTTTTAACAACTACTGCTTATCAAAAAAAACAACAACAGTATTTATATTTATTCATCAACTCACTCATTATAAATTTGTTCTTAAATATTATGTTACACCTTATAGATGCTTCAAAATGAAGCTCACAGATAGCCCCAACTGTACTAAATGCAACTTAAATACTGTTGGTACTTATTTTCATATTTTTTGGAATGCCCCCCTGTTGCTGTTCTCTGGTCTAAAATCACCAAATGTTTAGAAAAAGATCTTAAGCTACCAAAAGATGCCTCTTTACTCTTATTCAGTGATGATTTCAAACTCAGAGATATACTAGTCTAATTGCTAGAAAAATTGTGTTTGCAGGTTCAACAGTGACAAAAAAGACCTTAATTAACTCCTGGTTTTCTGCTGACACACCAACAATAACAAAATGGTTTAATCTTTTTAGAGACATTTCTCTTATGGAAAGATCACGAGCTATAAGTAACAAAGCCCGGGCATCCACGGTACAGACTTGGGTTTCTTTGATCACTACTCTCTCCAATCCACTTTTTATTGAACAACTGTAATCACCAAATTATGAACTGAAAACTACACACATACCTTTTTTTTAGTTTTATCTTATTGTATGACATATGTCTGTGTTAAACTTCTGTCTATTGTCATTTTCTGTCTTATTTTAAATGACAATGGCGTTGTGTACATAGTTCACATCTTTATTTGTTCTTGTTATGTTATTTGCTAAAATTCAATAAAAAAAGTTGATCACAAAAAAAACAAACATAAACATGCACAACAACTCACCATCAACAACAATTTGTATTAAGCAACAGAAGATCTTTTACCCATCAATTTCATATTTTCTTATCATTTTGTCTTCATTCTTTCTCTTGAACTGATGAGTATTGTTCAGGCTTTTACGTCAGTTGTTAAAGAATTTCAAAGTTTGACTCCACACACTGAAGTACACATTTGTTTCAGAGCAGTACGTGTGAATGGATGTTTAAAATCAAATTTCCTTCTATGATCCTTCTGCCTTTAACCTTGAACATAACTAATGAAGTCTGTAACTCGACAATGTCCTGAAGTTTAATTAATCCTGACTTGATAATAAAGTTTGCTGGCCTCCACTTTGTTTATAATTCATTTTGCTCTTTTCTGTAAAATAAACAATAGCTTGATGTAAGTCGTGTACGTATCCCCCCGGATTTCAACACAATACCTAAAATAAGGCAAAATAAGCAAGCAATACTGAATTCACATTGTCTCGTGGTCTAAGATGTTTCACTTTGTTCATAACAAAAACATTTTTGACACTTATTTTTAAATAATCCACATGAGATTTCCATGTGAGGTTTTCATCCATAATTACACACAAAAATCTAAACTGATAATAAAGGTCTCTTTATTGAAGGTTTTGCAATATACAAAATAAAAAGAGTGTACAGAAAAACATATATACAAATGAAGAAAATAAGCCCCACCCACTGGACAGATAATATGTTCTATTAATCAGTCATCCCACATTACCAGCCAACACAAAAAGAAGTGTAATACATCATGGGTTTATACTCTCTGCTCCTAACTTCTGAACAAACATCAAGAAAGGCTTCCAGGTTTCATAATATCTTTAGGCAGACCCTTTAAGAGAGTATCTTATCTTCTCAAGCTTGACTTATTTCTCTGATCCAGTGAGAATATTTAAGAGGAAGAGGATCTTTCCACCTGAACAGGTCAAGGCATCTGGCCATCAAAGTACAGAAGGCTGGCATTTACTCTTAGAGATATTTAGATGTACACCCTGTGGCATGATACCAAATAAGTGCATCACATATTTCAGGAAAAAAGGTTATAAAAAAGGTTGTGTTGTTGCTCAGTCCCCTAATTAAACACCAGAACTATAAACACATTTACACAATTTATTCAAAAACCAAAGGATAAAGATATTGCAATACAAAACTGAAAAGGGAGTTCTTAAATAAAAATAGACCACGAAAACAAAAGGTAGCTAAAGCGCAATATGAAGAATCACAATAAAACACTTCTACAAAAACTTCAAACTAACAATTACAAAGTTTAGAGATGTTCTGAAAACAGTTTGGAGTGGAGCCGGTGTAGCAGGTCAGAGATCCTCTTAGGGACAAACCACTCACTCCTGACGCACTCAACAGGAGACAGCATCACCACAAACATCATACACTGCCTGGCCAAAAAAAAAGTTGCACATAAAAAACAAGCTCACACACTCTAATATTTAATCAATCCACCTTTAGCTTTGGTTACAGCATGAATTCTCTGTTTCATTGTTTCAATAAGCTTCTCCAATGTCTCAGATTTGTCCCAGATCACAGCACTGCCCCCACAGGCTTGGACAGTAGGCACTAGGCATGATGGGTGCATCACTTCACCTGCCTCTCTTCTTACCCTGATGCTCCCATCACTCTGGAACAGGGTCAATCTGGACTCATCAGACCACATGACCTTCTTCCAGTCCTCCACAGTCCAATCTTTATGCTCCCTAGAAAACTGAAGCCTTTTTTCTGCTTAGCCTTACTGATTAGTGGTTTTCTTAAGGCTACACAGCTGTTCAGTCCCAATCCCTTGAGTTCCCTTCACATTGTGTGTGTTGAAATGCTCTTACTCTTACTATTAAACACACCCCTGAGTTCTGCTTTTGTTTTTCTGTGATTTGATTTGGCCAAACGTTTAAGTGATTCACCGATCACCATCATTCAGGATTTTTTCTGACTACATTTCTTCCTTGAAGACGATGGTTCCCCACCATCCTTCCAGTTTTTAATAATGTGTTGGACAGTTCTTAACCCAGTTTAGTAGTTTCTTCAGTCTCCTTAAATGTTTTCTCTGCTTGATGCCAATGATTTGACCCTTCTTAAACAGACTAACATCTTTTCCATGACCACAGGATGCGTCTTTGACATGGTTGTTTAAGAAATGAGAAGCTGCTCATTGCATCAGCTGGGCTTAAATAACCTGTTTCCAGCTGAAAGGTAATCACCCATGCAGTAAATATCCAATAGGAGGCTTGTACCTGTTTGCTTAGTTAAATCCAGGTGGTGACTTTTATTTGGCCAGGCAGTGTATACTCACTATGTAATGGTGAGGCCCATAACTCTTGTCTCCTTGGCTTTTTTCATGAGGATGAATCTCTGCTTTGTCTCTGTCTGTCTCTCTCCAGGTTTTAAGTTACTGTTGGAGGTGTTCAGTGTGATTCACGGCCCGCAGGAGGAATGTGTGCGGGCCCTGAAGAACGGTCACCTGTTGGGGATTTCTCCAGGCGGAGTGAGAGAGGCTCTCTTCAGCGATGAGACGTACCCTCTGCTCTGGGGCAAACGCAAAGGATTTGCACAGGTTGCCATAGACTCTCAAGTGGTACGTCATCAGTGCTTCAATATCTTCATTACCTAAAGACTGAGTTTGGAGAGAGTTAGATCATTTCCTCTACAGTTTTTCTAAACACATTTATTTAACGTTATGTATGTTTAAAACTGGGTAGAATGTGGCGCAGCAGGTAGTGCGCATGCCTCGTTGGTCACGGCCTTTCTGTGTTGAGTTTGCATGTTCTCCCCTGCATGTGTGGGTTCCCTGCTGGCACCTGACTTCCTCTCACAGACCAAACCAGAGTGTGAGCGTGAGGTTATCTGTTTCTGTGATTGGTTGGCGACTGGTTCAGGGTGTAGACGGTGTAGGTGATGGATGTTTAGAAGCTTTTGACACCACACTTTTCAGTTCAAATAACCTTTTGATCTTGTGCAGTATGTCTTAGTTCATTTTTCTTTACTTTAGCGTCTCTTTCTCTTTACATGGCCAAAACAAAGAAGAAGAAAACTCAAATCAGAACTCACATATTCTGATCTGATCTTACAGCACTCACACCAAATGAGGCTGTCATTCCATCAGCGATCCAAGTTAGGACCTGAGTCATGTCCTCTTCCTGCTTGTGACTTTATTAAAGGGATACACCAACACTGTTTTTGTTTTCGTGTCTTGCCTCACCCCTGAGTCGATGACAAGCAGATAGACTCCATTCTTTAGACTGTGCGTGCAGTAATGAGGAATAAGAATTAGCTAATTAGCTTAGCTCAAACACTGGGAGTCAGTGGGAAGTGTTAGCCCGCCTCTGTCTACAGTCATCAGATAAACTCTTCAGTCTTGTGTGCTTGCAGTGACTTGTTTTTTTTTATTGTGTTATGTTGCGTGATCTTCTATCATCATATTATCTTCTATTCCTAATCAGAGGCTTTGTTTTGTTGACTTACTTTGGTGGTTTGCACTTGAGATATCGGTGTAGTATTTTGCTTTTCAGCTCTTTTAGGTGAACGAGGAGAGCAGATTTGCAGTTGTCGGTGCATCCCTTTTTGTTGGCAGTGCTTAGCTAGAGGCACAACAACTCTACAGACACTGCAGCCTGAGATAACCTGATATTGTTTCAGTTGGATCTCAACAATGGCAAGAGAAAATATCAACCCTCATTAAAATCTAAGGTCTCTTACACTCAAGGACTGAGAGTTTGACTTGATGTAGAGGCCTCTTGTAGTAAAGAAACTGGGATGAATTTGTCATGAGTTATAACTCATTTTCATCCAAGTAAATAAAGACCAACAGCTTCTCCTCCTTTGTTTCAGGCAGTTTCAGGCTCTGAGCTTGTCAACATTAGGGCTGGGTATCGATTCAGATTTTCTGGATCGATTCGATTCAATATTACGAGGTCTCAAATCGATTTGATTCACGGTTCAATTCGATATTTATTCAGTCTGGGATATCTTAGTTAAAATAGTGCTGTACATATAAAAAGTGACCTTTTGACCTGGTACATCATTAAAAAATGTTTTAACATGAAGAACTAAACCCACATCAGTTACATTAATCATATTTTAATGATATGCATTAATGCATATTCTGCATATTACTTGTTTTTTGTCCAACTCGTATTTTCCTTTGTACTTGTTAAATCTAAAATACTGTACATCCAAACATCAGCTTTTAAACTTGACAGTGGTGCCCATATAGTGCTTCCACCATGTTTGTTTGCAGTAGCATCTCATGAGATCTTGTTCAGTAGAAAGCAACGCTAAACGCTGATCACACGAGACTAGCAGGGTTGATACCACAGGCTGCTTCTCTGCAGGTCCAAAGAAGAAAAACTACCCAAGCTAAAAGATCGATCTTTGAATTTTATGGATCAATTATGAACCAGTTAAAGGAAAATCGATTTAAATAGATTAAATCGATTTTTTTTAACCCAGCCCTAGTCAACGTGCTTCTGTTCTGATAACATTTCTGATTTTCGTATTTTCATTTGCTCTGACATGATGTTGAGTCTTGGATCAGAATGATTTTATTGGATTAAAAAACTTTGCTCATGTTAACATAGCTGTCATCTCAGTATCACGAGGCCTCTCTAACTTTTTCTGTCTTTTTCTTTGTCTGCTTTTTTTCAGCCAGTAATTCCAATGTTTACTCAGAACTTGCGGGAAGGCTTCAGATCTCTGGGAACTTTAAGTAGGTATAAAAGAGTAAGAATCTGAAAGGAAACACCCAACACAGCCACACACGAAACAAATACACCACATTATTCCAGCTAAAGGTTGTTTGGTGACCTCTGTAGTGCAACAGGAAACCCTGTTTCTGAATATTTCTTTAGCGGTGGTAAACATTAACTGGATGAACAGTTTGATATAAATATCTGAACAGGACGTATTTCACGAGTTTATCATGGTGACAGTGTTGATGGTGAGGTCGTTTGAGGAGGGCAGAGCCTTGCAGAGGGTGACTGGACGCCATCCTGTCAAAAAGAACGGACCAATCAGATGATGGAGCAGAGCTGGGTTCACAACTGAGCAGTAAAAAATGTCCTCAGTGCTCTTTTTTCTTTGTGGACATTTTGGCAGGTTCTGTTGTAAGGGAAACATTGAACCGTCTGTTTTTTCAGGTTCAGTTTTAAATGTAACCAGAGGAACTTTGTCTTCAACTTAGATCCTCGTTGTCCCCTGATGAAAATTTTGCTTTGCAGCGCAGTGAAACGCAGAGACTCAGTTTCCCAGACTCCCTAAACAGAAGAAACAGAAGAAACAGAAGAAAACAAAAATCAAGGTCTACTCTCCCCTACATAACCTTATTGCTTAAACTTAAATTGTTTTCTTTCATCTTTTTATCCAACCAAATCAGACAATTTACAGGCTACACAAAACACTGTTCTCCGAGAGCTGTGGCAAATGTTGGCACTGAGGAAGGAGGAGGGTCGGCCTCTCTGCTTCTGCTTGTCATAATTAAAATTCTGGCCATCAGCTCCCAGCCAATCGTAAGGCGCCACACGACAGGTCTCCTCCACTTCACGCCTTTTTGCTGCCGCCCAATCAGGACACTCCACCTGCAGCACATGTTAAAGCAGAAGAAGCACAGAGGGAGGGAGGGAGGATGAAAAAACAAAAACACTCCTCAACGTAATATGACAACAACAAATACGTATTACTCACAGTCATAACACTGTGCTTTATTTAAATACTGACGTAGACACTCCAACCATCAGTGGGTAAATGTGTTTGAATTTGCAGATGAGACCTGCAGTGTAAAAATCACTTTGAATAAGAAGAGAGGCTGGAAAAGCTCTGACACTATTTCTTCAAAATAAATCTGAAAATGAAGCTTTTGCCCCCTGCTGGTCATTTATGGAAAAAACTCTGTGTGAGCCTCACATTCAAACCTAAGAGTGCATCCACTGACACAGGATAAATAACTCCACCTCCATGTTTATCTCATCAGAACATTTTTTTCTTTTTTCATTGCTGTTTTTGTGACATGTCCTCTCTCTCTTTACCCCAGGATTCTTTCGCTGGTTGTACGAGCGGTTTCGTCTCCCTGCTGCTCCTGTTTATGGAGGATTTCCTGTGAAGTTTCGCACCTTCCTCGGTGAACCCATTCCCTACGACCCCAACACAGGCGCTGCAGAGCTGGCAGAGAAAGTAAGTCCTGTAACCTTTTTCAGGAAATGTTCAGCTTGGGAAAAGGAAGAACTGATTTGCTTTTGGTGTTGATCCGCATCAGCGTCTGGATCCGCCATGACGAAAAATATGATTTTTGTGAATAACTACTGAACTAAAATAGATATCATTATGAAACCAGTTGCTAATGGTATGTTTTCATGGTCAAGGAATCTAAATATTTCGATGAAATAAAGGTAGGACTAATATTTATGGTGAAAATCACAATATGGGTGAGGACTGTGGCGCTGGCAGAGGTCTGCGCTCTCCGAGTGCTTTTCTAGTTGACTTCTTATTTGCCATGTTAACAGACTGGTGTCTTTATTTACTTTTATTCAGATTGTTGATCTTTGCTTCATCTTGAGTCATTCTTTCAATGTTTTTATAGAAAACTTTTAAGCTCATTGTGTTACTGCTCTATCTGTTTTTATTATCTCTATTCTACTGTTTTATATTGTCTTTATATATCGTTTTCTTTTTAGCTTTACTTTGGTCTTCATGGTCTCATGTTATGTAGCAGTGTTCCTGTATTGTCTGGGTCCCCATGACTTATGGAGGAACCTTAGAGTCACTGGACATGGCTCCTGTGCATGTTAGGGCGCTTTCACATTAGGTCCACTTGTTTCGAATCGTACTGCGGCACGGTTCGCCCCCCTCCCCCTCCCGCGCTGGCCTGCACTCACACATGCAACATTGAACCGTGCCCCGGCCCACTTGTGTATTTACTCAGTTTGAAACAGCCATCATAAATCATCGTAATCCTCAACCAGAATAAATAAATCGACAAATTGAGTAGGCAAGAGTCAACTGTGGGATTAACAGGAAGTAATGCATCAAAATTAGATCCGTTCGGACCACTTTATTTCACACCGGTGAAACCGCACCAAATGTAGGGAGATGGAGCGGATCGAGACCACCCCTTCATGGAGGTCTCGGACCGGCTGATTTGGTGCGCACCAAAGTGCGGTGGTTGCATTCACATTGATACTAACATACCAAAACCTGGGCCAAAACTTCTTTGGTGCACACTAAATACGGTTGGTGTGAAAACACCCTTAGTTTGCACCATCAGGGTGCAGTTTGCACTGGAGTCTCTCAGCCTCTTGTGCGTTGCTGTACCCTGTTGTGTTGTGTTTCCAGCCCTGTGGGGCCAGGGCCTCCTCTGTGTCTGTGTCTAGTTACTGGGCCTGGACTGTTGTGTCCATAGATATACATAGAACACTAGATGCGACAAGCCCCTCTGAGCTGCGTGCCTACGTCAAGGCTAGTGGGGACAAAGTGTCAGGGCACTCCACAGTTATCAAAGGCATGAAGACTAAAAACAATAAGGATGCTGGCACATTGCGAAGCATCCAATTGTAAAATATGCCAAACAATTGAAACTAGGAAACAAGAAATAACATTTCATAAGTAAGAAAAGTTTTTTGCTCTTTTTTCATTATTACATCTTGTTAAGAGCTTCCAGTCTGTGAGAGCTTCAGTAACTACTTTGCTAATAGCAAACCCCTAATGTGAGTGTGCGAGCTAGCAGCTTGACAATAGGTGGTTTAATTAATGATGATGATTGATAGTATTAGATGATTTATAGTGCCTTTAGTGCAGTTACACAAGCATCAGTAGGAGTACTAAAAGTGCTAATAGTACAAGCAACAGTAACAGTAATAGTATAAATGGCCGTTAGAGTAGTAGATGCGTCAGCTTTTAGTATAGCCAGTTGATGTTGCAGTGCCAGTATTAGCAGAAGTAGTTGGAGTGCTGCCGCTACTAATCGCATTACTATTACTACTGCCACTACTTCCAACAGGAGTAAGAAAGCCTGATTCATATAAATACAGAATACTGATTTAATGACAAACTTCTCAATGTGACTGATATCGTACATAATCTAGTAAACAGTTATTAAATATTCTCAGGTAGTAGCGCACACACACAGATATATGTCTATATATATATATACATACATACATATATAGATATAGATATCTATATCTATATCTATATCTATATATACAGTCATGGAAAAAATTATTAGACCACCCTTGTTTTCTTCAATTTCTTGTTAATTTTAATGCCTGGCTCAACTAAAGGTACATTTGTTTGGACAATTATAATGATAACAACAAAAATAGCTCATGAGAGTTTAATTTAAGAACTAAGAACTATTCATTTTCCATGGTTTTCTTGATAATAACCAAAATTACTTAAATTCTTACATCAATAGCTATGGCATTGTACCGCCAAAAACACTACTTTTAAGCATTCCATGTTTTTCTGTTTGCTTTAAACACATGATACACACAAGAGTTAATACTTGATTGCATAACCATTGTTTTTGATGACTGCAGCCATGCGTCTTGGCATGCTCTCCACCAGCTTCTGACATTGTTCTGCTGTCACAGCAGCCCATTCCTGTTGGACAAATTCAAACAAATTTTCTTTGTTTTTGGGCTTGTGGTTCTCCATTTTGAGTTTGATGATTTTCCACAGGTTTTCAATTGGATTAAGATCTGGTGATTGAGCAGGCCAAGGCATGGTGCCAATGTTGTGGTTCTCCATCCAGGTTTCAACTGTCCTTGCTGTGTGGCAAGGGGCATTGTCTTGTTGGAAAATCCAGTCATTCGAGGCAGGAAAGAGTTTTCCAGCTGATGGAAGAAGACTGTTTTCAAGGGTAGTCCTGTACATGACCTGGTTCATTGCCTTCACACAATTGCATTTGCCCTGTTCCACTCAGACTGAAACAACCCCAGATCATGACTGATCCACCCCCATGTTTTACTGTAGGGGCAAGACAGTCTGGGTTGTAAGCTTCTCCAGGCTTCCTCCTAACCAGTAAGTTGGCTGGAGTGGGCATCAATTCAAAATTGGATTCATCACTGAAGAGAACCTTAGCCCAATCATCAACAGTCCAATCCTTGTGGTCTCGAGCAAAGAGTAACCGGCCTTCCTCTGCCTTTCATTGATGAAGGGCTTCTTGCGTTTCTGTGTGACTTCAAACCAGCTTCAACAAGTCGGTTTCGAACTGTCCTTGCTGAACAAGTCACATTTCTCGACAGTGCCCACTCATTTTTAAGGTCCCTGGAGGTCTGACGACGATTCCTGACACAGGAACGGATGAGTGCACGGTCATCTCGTGGGGTAGAAAGACGCTTCTGCCACGGCCAGGTAGCAATTTGGTAGTGCCATGTTCAGCTTGTTTTTTTGTTGTAATGAACGGCTGTCTTGGAGATCTTCAGTTTTTAGCTACCTGTCTCTCTCCTCATGCCAATTTCCAGCAGTGCCAAGATGGCTGCCTTTGTGGCTTCACATAATTCTTTTGTTTTAGGCATTATGTGAGAGCTGACAACTTCTGAGTTGTGCTACGGCTTGAATGTAAGCAGGAAACCACTCTAGGTCTTTGCATGTGCAGTGCTGCTTGTGACATGAAATGGCCTCTTATATACCCTGGGAATCAATTAAGCTTAAGAATGTCAAATAGGACATAAAGTATTATGTGACCAGCTGCATTTTTTGTTGTGTTCATTGTATTATACGTTTAGTGGTACCAGATATTAGAATGAACAAGAAATTGAAGAAAACAAGGGTGGTCTAATAATTTTTTCCATGACTGTAGATATATATATATACACACACACATAAAGAGAGAGAGAGAAAGAAAGAACTATAAATGTTGATGATATAAATGACTACTTTATCTAAAAACATAGTTCCAATAAATGTTTATCTTTTATACTTATAATAATACATCTGTGAAAATTGGTTTAGAAATGAGCAAGTCATGACTTATTTTCAATGTAGATGTATTGCCTTGAATGGGAATGTGGCCCCATCCAAGATGGCCGACACGTAGGCACGTCGCTTAGCGCGCCGCTTCAGCGCGCTGACTTATCTAGTGTTCTATGTTTATATATGGTTGTGCCTACTTTTTGGGTTTATGTTCTTTATTTGTTATGATCCCTCTCAATTTGATTTTGCCATTTGTGTTTGTCTTCAGTGTTCTTTGATTTTAATGAACCTTTTTCAGTTCTTTTTCCCTTGTGGTTAAACTCTTGTGCTTTGTTGTCTTATGTTCCTGCCTGCTGTCAAAGCACTTTGTAAACCAATGTTTTTAAAAGTGCTATACAAAAAAAGTTTATTATTATTATTACTATTATTATTAAAAATCCCGGATCCAGATCAGGGGTCGGCAGATAGTGGCCCCAGGGCCAACCTGACCCATCAGTGTTAGTTTGTGGACCTCATCATGATCTGGAACTTTCCATAACCTTTGGACCGTGTTCTGGTGTGTGCAGGTTCAGCAGGCGGTCCAGTCTCTGATCGACCAGCACCAGCAGACCCCGGGGAACATCTTGAGAGCCCTGCTGGAGAGATTCCCCTCCAAACGCAAAGACACTTTACATCAGCAGTAGAGACCAAAAGGACGTTCAGCTCCCTCGGCCTCACAGGTTTGGAGTCCTGACGGGTTTGAACATTTGCACAAGAACAGAAAAGTGCGAGCGCTGCTGAGGTTTACCTGCATGCACATTCTTGGTGTTGTTGATTCTGTTTTAATGTCCTCGTGGATTAGGGACAGGGTTACTGAAGCCGTGTTCAGACTGGACAGTATGGATACCTCAGAGATTTAAAATGAAGAACACGTTTCTGATGTGGTTCCTCACAGCTGGACCAGAAACTCAAGTGTGTGTCAGGTTTATCTACACTTCAGTGGCACTGGTTGTCATAGATGTTCATGGATAATTTTATAAATTTCTTCATCAGCACTTGTGATTTATGAGGCAAGAAGAGCAAAAGAGAGACGAGATCCACAGATTCATCGACCAGGCTGAACTCTGAGCTTCATCACGTGGTTTCAAAAATGATTATTTAAAGAAAAATGTAAAGTAGAAAGTCAAATATGGGAGAAAATTTACTAAAAAACTGAAGTACTTCTTAGGTGTGTGAGAGCAGACAGCAGGACTCGCTGGATGGATTTTACTCCCTCCACCCACTTTATGCTCTAAAACTAAAGAGAAAACCTGCAGGAGGGTTGATCTTAAGTTTTATGATTTTACAGTTTAACAGGTCACTGATTCTGTCACTGAAAAGATGCAGCTATTATATCACAGCCTGACTTTTTAAGGCCATTGAACAACAAAGGGATGTTTTTGTTCTTTAAAAACTTTATTTGTTGACAGAAATGTAGACTATGGACAGAAATACAGAAAACTTTGATTAGATGAATCAAGAATGTGACAAACTGGCTCTGTTTTACAGTTTGAGTTCGGTATTCTGCTCTGTTTTTATTCATCTTCACTAAAATGAATTTTAACATTTGTAAGTAACTGATTCAGAAAAACATGATTATTTTTAAGTAAGATGATAAATCTGCCAGAGTTTAACTGTCCCGACCCCGTCGTTACTGAGGAGTTATTTCTGTGTTTTATCCTGATTAACAAAAATAATAATCCGACTCTTTGTGTTCAAAGTAATAAAAAAATGATCTGCTCTTTGTTACAGCAAATTGTTCAGATGATCATGTTTTCTTTTATAATAACTGATGTTTTTAACAGTCATTCCTGCTTATTGGTGACGTTTCAGTACCCTAACCACAGTAAAAGTGATTTTTTTGTAAAATGTTATATGAGATTATTTAAATGACAGATTTACCAAACAGGAACTAAAGACTAAAATCATTGTAAGTTGCCATTACTTTTTATAACAACAGAATTTAACCAGCATTATAACCACAAATATTACTTTAATACCAGCTAAAGGGATAGTCCAGAATTTTTTTAAGTATGGTTGTATGAGGTCCATGACACTGCCTCAGATCAGGCCAAAGACTCCAAGTTATGTAAAACATTTTGGGGAATCAAGCAGCAGAAGTGACTAAGAGCTACAAGCTACGAGACGAAGGATCTCAAATATCTCTGCATCCTGATTAAACATGAGACAAATCTACAACTTTTTGAGATGATCCTGCTTGTTTGGTGCAGTAATGAAAAAATAAATTATAGCAAAGGTGGAACTTGAGGTGGTCTGTAAATTGATGCCATAAAATTCACTTCCCCCCTCATTTGCCCTTCTCCATTTTAAAGTGTGTGTGGAATCATGGGTATTTTTTGTACTGTGTTCCTCGTTCTATTGGAAAATATCTCACTGAAACTGAGAAATGCAAGGGGCATTGTGAAAAAGAAGTGTGTATGCAATAGAAGGTATTCAGAAATTAATACATCTGTAATTATGGTGTCTTTTCTGTGAGAAGAAGTCAGCAGCACCTACACCTCTCCCTCTGTTTACAGCACCAGTAGCTGCCCAAATCAGATGTACTGTAGTGTTTCAGTGTTGTCATGGGGAAGGTCACATTTCTTAAAGCTGTCTCAATAAATAATTAAAAACCTTTTTGTCTCGTGTGGACGGGCCGCAGAGATGTAATGTTGCAGAGGGAGCTCATGTGGACTCTGCGTGAGTAGGGATGGGAATTGTTAAGATTTTATCAATACCAATGCTGTTAACAATCCCGCTAATCGATTCAATTCTTTAACGATTC
Source organism: Scarus forsteni (assembly GCA_036419115.1). Classification (NCBI taxonomy): domain Eukaryota; kingdom Metazoa; phylum Chordata; class Actinopteri; order Labriformes; family Labridae; genus Scarus; species Scarus forsteni. Next base: position 1,110,308 of record JAZDUH010000087.1, on the reverse strand, counting down.
CCTTATCAATTCCTGCACATTTTCCATGTGGGCAAATGTTGCTCTGATTTTCAGTGGCAACAATGTCAAACACACGTCACAGCATAGATAACAGCTTCTGCAAGTTGCTTGTGTGTCCACTAGGCCTGTGCTCAAAATATCGAAACGGCAAAATATCGTCACGCACTCCTTTGGGTTATGTGTATCGATACAGATTCTACAGAATCTATGCAGCCTAAATATTTTGACAGTTGTTGTAAGTACACTTTGAGTAATGTTAACAGTGGCACAGTTCAAGGTAGAAGACGAACTACATAATGAAGCATATGTTCTAAATTTGAACTTAGGTCTACCATCTTTGAGGATCTGAATTTATGTCTCTCAAGTTGTAGAACCACTTAAAACTCATCCTTGTTCTTTTTCTTCTTATAAGAAAAAACTAAACTTGTCAAGAATTTTGCTTAAAGCATAGTCAATAGTTCACAATTTGTGTGTATCGGGATACGTGTCATATCGTGAAGTTGCTGGAAATACCCAGTCCTAGTGTCCACTCACTTAAGGTTGTGTAGTAGGTGCAATTAAAATAAAGTCACAATGCTGACGCTTCTGAACCCTGTCTGTGGATGGAATTGTTGAGGGAATTTATAAGGTAAAAGATTAATAATACCAATTCTTTGATGCAGCTGTTAACGGTTCTCAAAAGAAATTGGTTTTCGATTTCCATCCCTAGACATGAGACTGGAGCGCCGCCAGTGAGCATCTCTGCTCGTGTCGTATCACGGTATGAATCGACAGATTTTATGGCCTTTCAGAGCTCATGTTCATGTCTCGAGGTCTTAGATGAAGAAACATTTTTGTGATGCTGAGGAGAAACTGACGCTGAATACCAGACCCAGAATTAATGCAGAACATGCTCTTTCAGCAAGTTTTTAGCTCTATACTATAGGGCTGAAGGATTTATACTTTTTGGATTGAAATCGTGATTTCAGATAACGCAATCTTCTTATCGACAAATCTTTTTTACAGTTCTCCTGACTGACCCAGGATCTGTTGTCAACTATCTTACACATGATTTTACAAATTTTGAAGGAGATTTCAGTTTAAGAACGGCTCACAACATCACGTCTTCATTGCAGAAGTGCTGGTGAGCAGGTCAACAACACAAAGCATCTTTGCAGCAGAAGTTGGAGTTTCCCTTAAATAATAATAACAGATGATTTATCATCAATATTAGATGATGAATGATGTGTTATATGCTTTTGGTCACTGATTTCCCTACTGTTGACTACACTTAAAACATAGTGAATATTACACTGAAGCTTGATTTGAAGAAAACCATTAATCAAAATGAAATCACAGTATCTGCCAAAAACATCGTAGGTCCTATCCTGAAATCGTTCAGCCCTGTATACTCTTTGAAAAATGCTGATTGTGAAATGTAATAAAATACGTAAATTTATTTCTAAAGACAGAAAAGTTACGATGTGTCAGAATTGAATAGGGATGGGAACTGATGATATTTTATTGACACCAGTTCCATTAACTATTCTGCTTTTTGGACCCATTCCTCAAATGATTCCTGTTTTGACTCCTGCTGATTTTCTGTGTGGAAAGAGTTTGTCTGTCAAATACATGGCAGTCCTGGTGTTTAGTGCCACCCTGCATGGATAAATGCTTCAGCAGGTGGTTGGTGTCTCCTCTGTACTCGTCTTTTTGAGTAAATGAATCCACAGTTTTAAACACTTCTGCTCATCTTTGTTGTCATGGCAGCCTCTGATGAGAGCGTGGGAAAGCATGCAGAGCAAAGTGGAAGGAATTGATAAGAAAACCAGCTAATGATGTCGATTCTTATTATCGATTCTCTGCTGGATCTAGTTTTTGATTCCCACCTCTAAGACTGAACCCTTAAGGGATCGCTGGTTTGATCTGTCTTATAACATCCACCTGAGTTTCCTGGTACTTTATCATCTACAAAAGTGACTTTTTTTCTGTCATTTTCCAAGCTGCTGGTTTGTCAGACGAACATCGTTAAAAGAATCTTTGAAAAACCAGCAGGCTGGCAGACAGGATGATGCCCTTTGTCTCTGCTCCTGTTGGTTTGGACTTTGGTTTCAGAGAGACTGTGAACCTTCTGCTGGGGTCAGACTACAGTCAGTTTTTTAGTCAACTTGGGCCGTTATCATGCAGAACCTGTGAAGTCTGACCCCAGCAGGAGATTCCTTAAATGAAAAGTCAGTTTGTCACAAATATCAGATCTTAAAGGTAAGATTGAAAACTGCAGCCCTCACTTTACACTGAAGTTTAGTTCAGATATCGACCAATAAGCCTTAACTCTCCGACCACGGCCTGCAGTTTGGAATACTGAAGAAAAGATTTTAAATGTTTTGCTATCATAAATATAAAAAAGTTGATTCACAGCGATAGATTTGACTTAAATGGGATTTTGGGATATTTCCAACTCATTTTACTGAAATCCATGTTTGCTTGGAAGCTCCCCCCAGATACCTTTACAAAAAGGTTTTTAGAAGTTTAACTATTAATAAATTTAATATCAAAGCTCTGTTTCATCTTTAATGTTTGACCTTATGTGCCACATCTTTTTTTAAAGACTGTTTTCATTTTCAATTTTTTTAAGATTTAAGTGTTTTCTTACACTATATTTTCAACTGATTTTTCAAATATTTTTGAATCTCTTCAAGAGCTTTTGAGTCAAAATGTTTTAATTGTAAAATTTCAACATCATACACAGATCAAAAACCATAGTGCTTTTGTTTGTTTCAGAAAATAAGAAACAGTCACACTCATCAATCATTTTATCTGCTAGTACCCATGATTAATGTTTTTTAATTTATTTTTGTTTTGTTTTAGGAGGATTTTGTGCAAAAAAAAAAGTCATCCATTTGAGTCCTAATTCTATTCATCCTGTTGATAATGCAATATCATTCAGAATATTAACATTTATTTTCACATTCACATTGTTCACCCTTGGGGTTCATTTATTAATGTGCACATGCATGAACAGTTCCTGAAAGTGGTGCACATCAGTCACCTGCAAAGCATGTGATCTACAAACCTGAGAGTGGACTGTGGCTTCTGTAACAAACTCTGAGGCAGGAGGAAAAATGACGAGGGTGTTGGACTGAACTGATGCGCTTGATTATAGAAAATATCAAACATTCATCCAAAATTCACATCATTATTTAAATTATGACACAAAGTTACATCAATGCACGGACCGAGTAGGCCATGTTCAGCTTTTCTTACAAAATATTGAAATATTTATTTGATAAAAAATCTGCAGTGAATCATTTAGCAACACATTTTGTTTTTTGTTAGCTCAGTTTTTTTCTGCAGTTCTCCTGTTCCCCGAGCAGTTTCTCCATTTTTTATGAAAACCTGTTGATTCTCAGTCTATGAACTTTTTGTGTGTGCACACCAAACAACTTTAATAAGGATCCAAAATAGGCAGTTCACTGTGAGATATCACAGCTCTAGCTTCTGTGCTGACTCTTTCTGCACAGCTGATCTCTGTCGCTGTGGCTAATGTTCAGGTTTGAGCTTTTTACTTCAAACAATCCCACCACAAAAATCCTGGACTGTCCCTTTCAGTTTGATTTTATATGGTTTATGATTATTTCCTCATAATCTGCTCAAATATTCCCTTCAGATGATGTTATTATAATCAAGGAAGCGTGCAATGTGCAAAGAATGCCAAAAATCTCCTGAATGAACATTTTTAACACGAGCCTCGGTTCATCTGTCAGACTTTAAATAATGACGTGTTTTAGATTCTGACGCTGGTTTTTGTTTGGTTTTTGTTCTTGCCCTGCAGGTCAGTCCTTCAACAGAGGTACATTAATGTTTTAAACTGCTTTGATAAGATGTTATTAATCAAACCTCGTGTGTTGAACTAAATTCTGCTCTTGTTTGTGACAGCAGCACGGTGCAGACAGCAGTGAACACGTCTGAAACAGTCTCGATTATTAAACTGTTGTGTTGATGTGCTTCATAGTTACTGTTGTGAACTTATCCGTGCTCCTGTGTTGATGTGATTTGAGCTACAGGCCAACAGTCTTTATTAATAACTGTGTCAATGTTGTGACTTAAGTCAAAGTGTCACTGCCAGCTCTCACCATCAGTGTGATTTTTTCATTTGTGAGACCAAGTGTGTGTTTCTGCGTGAAGTCTAACTGGGTGCCCTTCATCTTCTCCATCTTCTTCATCTTCCTCTGTGGACTGGCGGCCTTTTCATGTTTGCGTTGTTTCAGGATGATCGACAGAAAACTTTTTAATCTGTCAATATAACATAAATGCTGCACTATTGAATATTTACACCCATCGTCTCCTCCTAATAAATTTATTTTGATAAAATGTGGGATGAAGACTCTTCTCTTGTGAATGTGATGATTCTTAAGCAGGGACGGTAAATAAAAATGTTTCATGGAAACAAGCTTTTATCCTGAATTTACACCAAAATCTACCTGCAGCGTTTCAGAGCAACACGCTGCACCACAGAGCGCAGCACCACAGAGCGCTGCCCAGGGTTTAGTTGTAAGATCGCGAGATCATCAGGAGATGTTGGTAATGGCCCAACTTAGAAATGATTGTCTTGGTGGTGGTATGTATATTTGGATGCAAAAAATTCCCCAAATCCGGAATCCATGTCTTTCAAGATAAATTTGATCTGGATTTGATCAGACTGACGTTGCAAAAAAACCCACTGAACTTATTAATGGGAAATCCCATTGACGACATTCAATAATTCATATAATTAAACATGTGAAGTGATGTTCCCAAAACTCGCGTTCATACAGGAGAACAGCCTCCGTGTATGAGCTGAGTTTGGTCTGGATCCTGGCCCCTTCATTTAATAACTAATGTGGACACATTTCAGTAAACTGATGAGAAATTCACAGCAGTGAATGCCATAGGGTAAAAACGTACAAAAACAGAGTTTAGATAAGTCTGAGTATTGAGCCAGCTCTCACTGTGGACAGGTTGGAGATCAGCTCCTTTGGTTTGACCTTTGTTAATGTTGACAGAGCTCTCTGTGTAAAGTGAACTTTGAGGCTCTGGTTAGAGATGAAGAGTCAGAATATGACACATATTCACTTTAGGTTCACTTCTTCATTTTTAGCCACGTTAGAATCCTGGTTTGTGTTTTTGTTTCACTTCAGAAAGTTAAAACTCTGATCATTTGTCTCTGATTTGGTTTGATTGGCACCTTCAAACTATTTGTATTTGTCTCACAGTTTCTTTGACTCTTTTGTTAATGAATAATTTCTTTTTACCCAGGACAGATCTGTGACATTAAACATTTATTAACAGGACTCGTGACAAAAAGCAGGCGCACTGCAGAAATATTCAAATGCCTTTAAGGCGTTAGAGACCTCTCATGGTGGATGTAGAAAGACTGAAGTCTTTGCAGATGTTTCTTCGCCTGCAGAGAATGTTGGGCTTACGTTTCATCCTTTTTTAAGTGTTTAAACTAAAATTTTGTTTATTTGTTCATTATTAACCCAGAAGTATCATTCGTCCTCCATGGTCTGCACTTTACAAAGCACACATGCAGATCAAATGCATGCTGAAAATGTAATCAAACCTAAGAATCAATAATAATGATCAACAAAAAGCATCACATTTAAAAGCGGGGAGAAATTTGTGAGTTTGGAAAAGCAGCATTGCCATTGGTCAGACGGCCTGAGGTCCCGCTGTCTCCTGGGGTTGAGACAGCATGTTCAGTTTTTTTTAATTGTATGCTGCTATAATGAAAAACAAAGGCATCTGTGGCAAAAAAAGGAAACAAGCCTAAAACAATCAAACCCAGAAAACACCTGAAACGCAGCAGATCCAAGTACAACAGAAGTAGTCCAGGCCTGCAGGGGGCGCTGTAGCAGGGAGAGAGAACAGCTGATCCATGGCACCAGCAGCCACAACTTGTGATGGTAAATATCTATACTTTCACAGATGCTCTTGATATTACTCTCCTAAAATATCAAATGAGCTTTCTCTCACGCAGTATATATCTGTTCTATGTACTGTTTTCAGCCCCCATGTTTTTTTCTAACCAAAATGTATTGTCATTTCAACAAAATTCATTCAATATGTTAGATTCACAAAATTTAACTGTACAGTTGATAATAATACAGAACATGTGTCAAGGGTACAAAAATCAATAAACAATAAAATAATTTTATTTGTTTATTTTCAGTTAGGCTTTGGGGTTTGAGAAGGTCCCAATAGATTCTGAATGTGCTCTAACACCAATAGAAACTTTGGAAGTGTATTTACATTTATGATTGTAAAATGTAGCTAAAATAATAAGCATGTTACAGTTTTCAGTCTCTCTCTATATACACTTCTCACAATAAGTTAGGGATATTGTGAAAAGCTCAGTGAATTTCAAACATAAATGTGTTTGTTTCACTTCAGTGATTTTTGGGATGACGAATCAACCAGCTGTCAGCTGCACCACAAACCGAAACATTAATGTTTTTATGACAGACCTATGTAGAAATCAGAGAAAAAAAACCCACAAGTCTATGGCATGGCACTGCTAAGACAATTCTAAATGTCACTTAATAATGGAGGAATAAGCTATCTGCTAATTTTTTTTTTTTTTTTTTTTTGGACTAAATTTAAAAATAAACTAACTTTAAAATCTGATGGTCCAGAATCTGGACTAAAAGTTTCCTTTGGGTGCTTTTGGTCAACGACAAACTTTGGAAAACTTATCGCCCATCACTTGGCACAACTTAAACTGAAGTTACAGCTTTAAAAGTTTGTGCCTGGAGCATTTTTATACAAATGATTTTTTTTAAGTGCATTAACATGCAGAAAAGGCTGTGACTGTAAATACTCCCTGGGGACATACTGTTGTTTCACACGGACTCTGCTGCCCTCTGCTGGCTGCTGATCAAACAAACCAGGACACCAAGATGGTTCAACACTGTGGAAGCCCTTTATTCTTTATTTTAAAGTACTGACTTTATAAACAGTTATTAACAAGTCTAAGTGATGGAGACATGCAGAGATTCAACAGCCTGTTCCTATGTTCCATTTTTATCTTTCTGATTCATAAACACAGACACTGAGAGGTAGCACAGGGTGGATCATTAATGACAGCATCGCACAAACTTTAGATATCTACAGTCCAGAGAAAACATCCTCTTCATCAGCCAGAACAAGATGAATGATTAAAAAGAAGTACATGAACCTTTATAACAGCGACATAAACTTCAATCTTCCTTTAGAACGTTACAGGTCAGAGGCCATCCCCTTGATTTCTGTACACATACAAAAATCCTGAAAGCGTCCTGATTTTTCTGGGTGAGCTGCATATGTGGACTCTTACAGCATTTCTGTTTTTTCACCCATAATTCCTCCTGTTAGCCTCCTCATATTTTCAGCTCCCCTGTGGGAAAGTGAACAAGCAGGTCAAGGGATTCTCTGGCTATATCATGTAGAAAATGTCCAGAGTGCATGCAAGAAAAAGGGCTTTCACCATATTTCAGTGCAGACAGACAATAAAACATGATTTTATAGTGACATGAGGGGCCTGTGTCCGTCTGTCTGTCTGCAGCTCTTCTTTGGTCCTGTTTGGATGCAGAGCTCAAACATGTTTGTCCTGATCTGTGATGAGCCTTTCACAGGATTGGGCTGCACGGACTCTGATAAATAAATCATGTTTCATTTTTTCTTTAATACATGTCTATACACACAGATCTCTGAGAAAGAGGAAACATGTATTTATATTAAAGTTTCCATATAAAAAGTCTGGAAGACAGTTTTAACCATTCAGGAGTGACCTTCGGCTTTTGTAATCACAAAACATAAATCTGATTTTACAACCTTAAAGACACAAGACACGTTTTTAAACATAAAGAATCAAAAAAGCCTCTGAACTGCATCTTACAGGACTGAAAATATTAAAACTATGATAGGAAAAATAAACTCTTTTTACACAGACATCTTAAATTTGATATTTTTATGAAACATTAAAACATGTGACAGAGTAAATCATCCGTCTGAGTTAAAACTGCAGCTCAGAAATGATAAAGAAGTTCCCTGCAGTTCCTCAGGCGTCCACTAGAGGCTTTCTGCAGAAGTATCAGGGTCCAAAACACAATAAAGAAACATTATTTTTACAGGAGCAAAAAAATGAGTTTACAGCCTAAAATACAAAACCTTATTAAAATATATTTTCCTGTCCCCACATTTAGGGCAAGGGACTTTATTGTTTTGGCAGGACAAGAGTCATGGTTTGTGTCATGGTCCCAATATTTCTGATAAAGATAAAGGGACTCCTATGGAGCGTCGTTTGAGCATAAATATGATTTTGGTGATATCAACTGGAGCCCAACCAGTGCTCAAATTTGGGGAACACGGCCTCAATGTTTTTGTCATCAAGTGTGCAAGTATACTTTAATAGTAAAGCAAATAGTACTACTCAGCTTGTACTACTATTAGACCTAAAAATGTTCACTAGTACTACTAGTTAGCTTTATATGCTACAAAGAGAGCGGGAAAAGCGAATTCAAGCTTTCTAAAATATTACAACCAATCAGGGTGCTGGATTTGGTTATAATCCCTCCCACTTCATTTGCATTAGGTCTACTAGTACTAGCCGTGAATCTTTTGACTTTACTAGTACTACTAGTTAAAAAGGCTACCTGCACTACTAGTGAGATATTTTGAGTTTACAAGCGGTACTAGTATACAAAAATTCTGTTTTACTAGGAAGGGTTTTGGTGCCAAGAGTACCCGTCTGCAGGGCCAAGGAAATCACCATATGTATCCCAAGACAGATCATGTGAGATCTGGTCACGCCTGGTTGTGGCTGTACATTGACTCTGCATGGAGTGGTCACCCAGGTCGCCCGGGTCACGTTTCGGTGTGAATGTACGTTTAGTGCAACATCCACGTTAGCATGAGGTCCTGAACTGTGCTGTTGGTTTAGCTCTCTGACTGGGTGTGTGAGTAAACATGAATGAATTATATTTACAATCACAGTGCAGTTGACTTGGAGCTTATTAGTTTTGCTAATGAGTCTTGTGACAGAAGACAATCAGATCAAACTGCTAAAGCATAAATAATGTGCTGTAAGAAGAAAAAGGTTATCATGGGTGTTAGGGATGTTGGTGTCTCAGTCTGATGGTTGGAGCCCTGCTCAGGCTATCACATGGTCCTGCGTCATTTGGCAAAATCCAGAGTTGCGCCCACTGCTGCGCCAGTGGTGTTTAAATGGAGATGAAGAGGTGTAAATGTGTGAGACAACAGACAACTACAGAGAGTGAATAGGTGTGATTGCTTAGACGTGGCCTGTGGTGTAAAGCTGCTTTGAGACTAAAAAGCAACACTTAAACTGAAGTTCATTTAACATTAAATTGAAACACATCAACACTGTAAATCAAATTAAACCAAAATGTTTAACTTTAACTCTCAGGTTCTAATGGCCTTTTATATGATACTATGTGGAAACTGAATACAGAAACTCTGTAACTATAACGTCATAGCCCCACCTCTCTTAAAGGTGGAATACAGCGTCATGTTGATGCTGCAGAAGCTCCTGAGCTTGTTTTGGCTTTAACAGCAAAACTTTTGCTCCTCTACGACCACCGTGAGCAACAAGAGGCCAGAGTTTGTTCACATTTCTAATGATGGATGCACATGCTCCATGTCTTCTTCTGTGGTTTTGGTGTATCTGCAGCAGCGTTACAGCGCCACTCACAGGCCGGGCATATGTACTACAGCAGTTTCAGTGTTTTTGTGTTACTGAAACTTTTTTGCCATCTTTACAGAAAATGTATTTAGTGTATCAGTGTCAAATCAACAGGATTAAAGTAAGTCAGCGATGTGACACACAGTCTATTACAAAGTTTTCAATGGCAGCTCAAAACTGGCTGCTAAAGTATATAAAGTTAACCTTGTTATGTGTTCAAATGTAACTTCAAAACAGTTACAGCAGCCAACCATGTCTTTGTTAGTGAATACTGCTTGATGAAAACTGGCTCACAATCACGGATCTGTTTTTTTTTTAATTGGCAAACAAAGAAATAGTTTAGGGGCACATAAATAGTTATATCTCCTGAATGGTATTTCTTCTTCTATAAAACTTGCCTGAAACAGAAAACCAATATGACAGCCATCAGAACTGAACCAAACCACAGACTGGTCACTGAATAGTGGGATAATGACTCTTTAATGATGCATATGTGAATGTAAATAAATGCTATGACAAAAAACACTTGCATTGTCTCAGATACACATTAATGCTGTTTGTCATTTTGACCTCAGAGGGGTTTTCATTTGCCTTTTGGGACACAGAATTTGAGGTAGACTGGTCTGAAGCATGCTGTTCGTGTTTTCCTGAATCAGCTCAGAGCAGAATCTGATTATCTCAATCATACACAGGACTATGGTTCACCTACACACTGTACATCATGCTACATTTTGACAAAATCAGAATTAAATGCAGATTTAAATATAGCCTTAGGGCGATCACACAGACGCGTCAGTAGAAAATTATTGTCAGGAAAAATAGTGTTTTACACTTTTCACAGGTTTTTGCAGCTTTTTTTAGATGCATAAATGCAGACAAATTAGCTTTGACTGACACACTGGACTTTCTGTCTGTGACTTTTTAATCTAAATAAGGATTTCTTTCTTCTTTCTGGGAGTTTACCCTGATTCGTGTAGACAGGTAGTCCTCTCAGTGAACAGGGAGGGGACTGATAAGTTAGCAGCATTAATGTCTTCACGAAACAAATCTGTGGTTCATGAACAGTTTTTCAGCTGTAAACAAAGCTTACAAAATTGTATTTAATATTTCATTTGTTCACTGGCATTTTTTTGTATTTTTGTTTTCAATCCATTCTTTTTGATTGCATAATGAAGACACAAAATGCTCTGGCTACATAATAAATATTAAAAATCAAATTAAACTGCATTAAAGCAAAACCTTATTGCCATCTATTCTCAATCTGTCATGCTTAATTTGACCATGTTTATTTAAAGAAGTCGACAGCTCACAGTGATGCAATAAGCAAGTTTTTCTTGATGTTAGAGAAAGTGCTGAGGGCTGTTAATATGAGTGCAGTGTGACCTGTCCAGCATGTTGGCAGTGTTGATATTTTGCAGCTGCCATCATTCACGCTGACTGTGGTAACTACCACAAAGTCTAAAGCTGCGTTCACACCAAATGCCATTATGCAATCAAAATCGTGTTGCCCACTTAAGTCGCATCCCATGTCCATAAATACCTCATTTTGGTCACCTTTGCTGTCGGCCGTCGGTCTGTGACGTCACCTCCACTCAAGTTTCACCGCGATCATATCATATATCATATAATCTGCTGTATAAGGGAATTATTTCAACTATTTCCTTTTCACTCACCTATCAAACACAAAACACTGCAGCTGATGCCCTGCAGCAGCATCAACTGTCAGTTCACACACGCACACACTGCTGATTGGCTGTTGCCACACAGCCACACACGACATCGCCTGAAAAGATGAACATTTTCTTAACTTTGACATCACAGACAAGCAAAGTGATTGCCTTGAATGCAGCAGTGGCATCGTGGGAGGGTTAACCCCGCCCCATCGCGGCTGTACATTGACTTTGCATGGAGAGTAATCGCCAAGGACGCTCAAGTTGCTTTTGGTGTGTAAGCACCTTTTTTGCAATTGTGCACGATTGTCATAATCCTGTCATAAAACTGCTAACCCCCAAATTCTACTGGACATGAAAGCGCCGCGCAGTGTCCTTGAAACGTACTGTGGAGCACTTCGCTCCCATTGTCGTCTATCGGGCAAATTCCACTGCACGCACTGCGGCGCGTCAGGACCACGTTGCTGAAGCGCCAGCGCGCGCCAAGGCGCAAGAGATACGCTTCAGGGCTATTTTCTGCGCGCCCACTTGCAACCCTTGTAAATTCACTGTTGTTAAGAAAGCACCAGACAGGAAGTGACCGTGTGGAGTAACTGGAAGTTTCAAAATAAAACACAATGCACAGACTCTTGCATGTAATTTTCCTCAATTGTTTGTCATTACATCAGAAGCGGAGGCATGAACATCAGGTCAGCAGTCAGTCAGAGGGTCCCAGAGACAGCACGACAACATAGACGAAGAAAAGTGAATCATAGAGGTACAGAAATATATAGCATTGTATACATGACAGCATACATCTTTTCTACACGGATATAGGTGGATAGAAATTGAATAAATCACAAAGTTGTGTTGTTGGGACCAGCAAAGTGACCTCAGAGAAGCGAAGCAAGGTGTTGTTTATTTCTTTTCTCAGTCTATGACGTGTTTTATGAGCGTGTGACATTGCTCTTCTCATGAGAGCCTGCGGCTCTCCAGGGACCAGCCCTCCCCCTACAGATCTGCGCGCTGTGGCGCTTCTGGGTACGTCGCTTTCAGTGGGGTTTGCCTGTTGGAGCAAGCCTGCCGCGCTCCGCTTTCACGTGCAGTAGAATTTGGGGGTTAGTTCGTGGTGCATGTGCTATTTGATCTGGATCAGGATTTTATAGTTGTGGACGAACACGGGGAATGGTGAAGGGTCCTGACTGTTGTGAACTGTTCAAAACTATTATGGAAAATCGCTGCTGTCAGTATAGCGGGGTGGAAGCTTAATGCAGTCCCAAGGTGAACGGTATTAGCATGGCAAGTACGGGGTTCAATTGGGCTGATCATGGCTCAATCCAGAAAGTTTCCTGAGGATGACTGACAAGGACGTATCCATTTGTTCCCTGACTGTGTCCCGTTCAAGGCCACGCAAGTGATGGGGCTCGAACAGGGCTGACGTCGTGTCAGCAGGATTAAAATTCATGGAATCCTCGTTGTATTGTTGTATTGACTTAACTGAAGCAGGACGAATGCCCCTAAGTGCTGAAGAAGAGCTCCTGAGCAGTACTGAGCTGAGTGTGTCCAGGGCACAGTCATTTCTTCCCGCATCATACCGATCACACCAGGCCATTCGTGTACAGTCGTGCACAATCACCATGAGAATCGGGAATGTGTGACTGGGGCATGACAGGGCCTGCCCACCCTGTCAGTCACAGATTGTAAACTCAAGGCCATATTTGGGTGACTTTGTGGATTCAAATTTGCTCTGAGTTGATTTGGCAGTTGATTTAGTAGCAAAGGAAAGATTGAGTCTACGTGATCTTGTGAGTGAAGCACCATCTCATGGAGACACCTGCAGATGAATGAATGGATGTTTTTGTCAATGACTTTAGGCACAGCCTCAGAGAGGTGGGGGGGCTTCCAATGGCTGGAAACTTGCTGGTAACTGGCTGGAAGTTGGCAGGGAGGGGAATATTGAAGTGGCTGGATTAGTATGTGTCCCTGTGTGATTGGCCCCTCAGTTTGAAACAAGCAGGAAGAACTAAACAGTGTTTTAGTTTGAGTAACCTCGGAGATGAGCCTCAACGTTTTAACGCAGACTTTAAGTACCAGAGTTCTGTCTGAAGGTGCAGGCCTGGTCCAGGCTTTAAAAGGTTTTTCTCTACAGCACAGAACATAAACAGTGATAAGGTAAACTTTACACAATATTTCTGAGGGAACACTTTGAACATCTCACTGTCCTGAAGTCCATGAGCTGTAAAACTGAAAGTCTGTGAAGCCTCTGTGGTCCCTGAAGTCCTCACGGAGCATCCTTGGAGGCTGCAGCTGCTGTGTGAGTCCTACCCCGAGTTTTACAGGGCGCCGCACTCCCTGATGTCCACCCTCTGCTACTCATGACGGAGGGGTGGGGGGAGGCAGATGGAGAGGGAGGGGAGGACGAGGAGGAGGTGGGGGACAGGGAGGTGGAGGAGGAGGAGGAGGGTGAGGATGAGGATGAAGAGTAGGAGGATGAAGAGCAGTACCGTTGCTGTTGTTGCTGGGAGGTGGAGGCCAGGACGAGGCGCTGCTGACCCATGCTGGTGCTGTGAGGCCGATGGTGGGCGGGGCCGATGTTAGCGTGGGATGGTGACAACATGTGGCTGGATGAAGGGAGGAGACGACACAGAGTCAGAGAGGGGATCAGAGACTTCTGAGGAGGAGGAAGAGGGGAAGACAGTAAGGATGAAGGTGGAGAGGCTGAGGGGGGGAGGTTCATGACAGAGAAAGAGGAGGCCGGAAACAGGAGGGCCTGCTGTCCGGAGCTCGAGGAGGGAGCAGACGAGCTGGAGTTTGGAACAGAAGACAGAGAGGAGCTGATCTCAGAGGAGCAGACAGAAGGAGCTGATGAAGCAGAGGAGGAGCAGGAGGAGAGGTTTCTGGGGCTATCGATGGAGTCAGAGCAGTGAGGTGCAGAAGAAGAAGAAGCAGGGGGCAGTCTCCCAGAGTTATGACACAACGCGGGGATCTTAGAGGCACGCAAGGCAACACAATGGGTGCTACTCCCAGCTGCTCTACCACTGCTGCTTTCAGCCTGCAACACAACACCATCAAGACATCAAGATCAACCCTAAGACTGAACAATCAAACCCAGAGACATCACAATAAACACCAAGACATTACAATCAAACCCAAAGACATCACGATCAACCCCAAGACATTACAATCAGCCTCAAGGCATTGGAATCAAATCCCAAGACATCACAATCAACCCTTTGACATCACAAGTCAAGCCCAAAACACAACAGGTCAACATCAGTGAAACTATGGAAGCCATTTGGACATTAATTTGATATGACTGATTTCAACTACATGGAGTACATGGAATCAATAATGTTTACCTAGTGTGCAAGAAGACTTCAACAGTGAAGCAAAAGTGTTGATAGTACTAGTTGACTTAAAAATGTTCACTAGAACTACTAATAAACCTAATATGTTAATAAGGGGAAGGGGAAAAGCAAATTCAGGCTTTCCAATGGTTTTGAAATATACCACCATTCAGAGAACTGGATTTGGCTACAGCCCCTCCTACTTTATTTACATTACATCTACTAGTATCACTAGTGAATCTTTTGGCTTTACTAGTAATATTAGAAGACTAAATCAGTCTGCTAGTACTTTTAGTGAGATATTTTGTGTTCACCAATAGAGCTAGTCCTCAAAAAATGTTTTGTGTTACAAGTAATACTACTGTACTTAAAAATGTAACTAGTAAAAACTCAAGGCTTTTAGTACCACTAGTAACACAAAACTTTCTGCTTCTAGTGACACTTGTTGCCTCACTAGTAAAGTTTACTTGTGCACCAAAGTTGAGTACATGCTCCATATCTGAGTACTAGTAGAGCTGAACTAGGGTTGATATCAGCAATATCAATTTTATGTCCAAATGGCTTTTCAGGTGACACGACAACACCAGCAACATGACAAGTCAACAGCAACACTTCAGTGCAGCAAATTACACACCACAGCAAATAAATGTAAGCCACGTGACAGGTCACCAAAGGCACAACATGTTTACACCACCAACTCAACAGGTCAGAAGTAGCCGCATAGCAAGCCACAACCACCAACATAACGGGTCCACACTAACAATTAATGACACAGCAAGTCAATGTCAATTCTGCACTCTGCACATCAGCATCATTCATTCATTTTCTATACCCAGCTTTCCCTTTTTTCGGGTTGCGGGGGGCTGGAGCCTATCCCAGCTATCATCGGGCGAGAGGCGGAGTACACCCTGAACCGGTTGCCAGTTGATCGCAGGGCCACATAGAGAGACAGACAACCATTCACGCTCACACTTAAGGGCAATTTTAGAGTAACCAATTAACCTAATGAGCATGTTTTTGGTCTGTGGGAGGAAGCCGGAGTGCCTGGAGGGAACCCACGCATGCACGGGAAGAACATGCAAGCTTCACACAGACAGGCCCTCCCGACCCGGAATCGAACCGGGAACCTTCTTGCTGTGAGGCACGCGCTCTACCAGCTGCGCCACCGTGCCGCCCATAGCATCAGTAACATGTGTCAAACAAATCTGTTACTAACCAAAGTAGGGAAGACAAAGAAACAGCACAAACATTACATCATTTTGAACAACTGATCATTTTACAATCTTGCAAACAACAGCTTTACCACAAGACAACCCTAAAGTTCTCACACAATGACATGGTAACAACGCTTGATCAGTTCCCATTCTCGGTGATGATGGCGTCCATTGCCTCGCCTTAAAGAACAACAGTTTGTTGAATGATACTGATGCACGAATATCTCAACACCTCACTGCAGGTGGACTTTGATAAAGATCGTGGTAACAGTAAGGTAACATGCAGGCAATGTGCAGTTCACATGCAGGTCTCATGCAGGTCAAGACTCTGATTAAGGATGTGGATAAATTAAGACCAGCCGGACTCTTAAACTGAGATTTCTTTTCTAACAGCTGTTTTAAAGTGGTCATATTTTCCTAAAAGAGGTACAGTCAATGGTTTTGATTCAGATGACTGCCAGAGAAAGTTCATAATCACTAATAATCAAAAACTTCACAATGAGCACCCCTCATCCACCTGTGTTCTCACTCTGCCTTAGGCGCTCTACTAAAGCTCCAATCATTTTAAGGTCCCCTGCTCTGATTGGCTGACTGTCTTACCCTGTGGTAATTGGTCAGTTCAGTGCCATGTTTTCAACAACCCTACATTCTTTCTTAGCGGGTGCCCCTTATGGGAGTTTTGACTTAAGGGTGAAAATCCTACCGCTGATGTAACAATGGTAGGACATAACACTGGTAAGTCTGTTCTGGGGGCGGGGCAATCAGCCATGTCAGGCAGTGTCTAGAGCGGGAGAGGAGAGGGAGGAGCCCGGGTGTGACAGACTTTATTGCCTTGCTCATAGACGTACTCTTGTCATGTCGAAGAGTAAAGGACACTGCAGGCTTATAAATAAAAAAACATAATATGACTTCTTTAAGCTGTTAAGAGAATATGTTCAATTGAAAACATGTTTAATAAAGATCAGTTTTATCATGGATGGTGTTAAAGCTATGGTCTACGATTTGGAAGCTTTGTACATCTTAATAACACCGTTTATAAGGCTGTTATGGTCCTATGGTCCTATCTACACAGTATAAAGACCAAAAAGAATGAAAAAAATCCATTCAGTATATCCGCTGAAAAGCTGCATGTTAGCTGACCAATCAAACCTAAGAACCTGCAACTATTAATTGGTCCGTGAGTTGGTCCGTGAGTCCATCCAATCCCCTGTCCCTCTCACTACGCATCGTCATGCGTAGTGCGTCATGGTCCCGTCTCCTCCCCTCTACCTCCGGTGAGCAGCTAGCAGCGTTAGCTACTGAACTATCATGGAGCCGGAAAAGCCTAGCGCCGAGACCGAAGCCGCCTCCGGCTCAAGAATAGCCTCAGCCGGCCGTCAGACCTTCAGCATCGACCGTTTCGCCCCTGGTTGATCAGGTAATGGCTTTGTTTACTACAGTGGGAGATGTCTGCTGAATAACTCTGGTTAGTTTGTGCCTGCATGGGCTAATAACTTGTAGGGGAGCGGGTTAGCCTGTTAGCTGCTAATCGTTAGCACTGTAAGCTGAGCTGGGGAGGACAGGCTGAGAAAGATAAATCCTCCCCCACACTCGGCTCCGCTCTGGCGGCACCAGACCCGCATTGCCGCCGGTCCAATTGAAATGGCTACTGCTGTGTGTTACAAGGGGGATGTCTGTCGTGTTTGATACTTTCAGTTGAGCTGAGCTGTTTTTGATTGAGTTTGCTGCTGATATATTGTGCTAGTCGCTCGTAGCTCAGTCCGAGGGGGCTATATGAGGTGACACGAGCTGGGGGCGGGATCTTGGAACACGGGGGGGAGAGGTGAGGGAAGGAGGGGCAGGCTGCGGTTTCAAATCGTAGACCACAGCTTTAAACTGAGGTTTAATGTTGGCAAAGCTGTTTTCAGCAGGAAAACCCAACTTTGGGTCTGGCATCCGGGTCTTAATTTTAGTTATAAAGGGTGAGCAGGTTATGTTGGATCAGTCTTCACAACATAAACCTGTGGTAAGTAACACAAATGTGTGAGAAGTTAAGGAAGAACAAGAGAATAGCTTCACCACAGAAAAAATAAAGAATATAATAAAATATATAGATTGTTTCAAACCCAATAAAAACACAAGAACACACTAAGCTATTCCCGTTATTTTGTGCATTAACATGTAACAGAAAAAGAGAATCAAACAGACAAGTACAGAAACTGTCACTTATTTATCACTTTTTGTAAACCACTTTAAAGGTGCCATGTTTTGAATACAAAATGGAAAAGGTTGTCTCAGTAGAGGATTGGACAAAGCTCTTTTCTTCTCCCCTTTGGAAATGCTCAGATCTGAGGGACGAGGCTACAGGAGGCTATGATAATGAGCTCTGTGCTGATTGGCTGACCAAACCAGGCCTGATGGGAGAGGGAGGAGCTACCTCAGAGCAGACTTTCAAAACAGTCATGGTGTCTGCTTATGATGAGCAGAAAAGACACCTGGGTGGAGGCTGTATAGTAATGACATCATAAACCCCAGGAAGTAGAAACGGAGCATTTTTATTTTCTTTAAAGAGGGATCGAGTATTTCTTCTTTGAACTGAGAGTTAACTCAAAGGTGTTGTATTCCTCTGCTCCATAAGACTCTTTTTACACATCAGAAGCAAAGAAAATTGATTTTGTGGTACATGGGACCTTTAAAACATAAACGGACTCAATATGGACTGTTTGGTTAATAAATTTAAAAGTTTTAACAGTTTTAACCAAAACTGTATTCAAACAAATCCCCTCCTTAAAAATTTAAAAAAACATTCTTCAGACCACCTGAAGTTCACAAGAGTAATACTTTTAACATAAATGTTTGTCAACTAAGCTGCATATGTTTTAATAACTAAAAAAGAATAAATATTATGTCTATTTTATTCTGAGCTATTGTTTCAATTTTGTTACCTGGCTGGGCTGCTTCTGATTGGCTGGCTGGTTTTTAGATGTCTTCTCTGAGCCTGAGGACGCTGAGTGGCGTGACTTGGTGTGAAGTCTCTGTGCAGAAGAGCTGGAGGTGGAGGTCTACCGATACAAAAACAAAACAAAACAAAACAGAGACGCTTGTTAGAGATACTGGAACTTAATTAAAAAAGAAAACCTGCACCCAGGATCAGCGGGAGGTCGAGTGTGAGCAGCATCAGCTGAATTGTTGATAAGCAGAAGAATGATCAGGTGACGACATGAGCAAAAATGATTTCAAGTAGTGTGCTCCAGATTACTGAAGTACCACAATGTTTAGGAACGAGTCCATGAGTCCAGAGAGAGAGAAGAAAACTATGAAAGCAAGATGTTAAAGGCAGCCATCCCCGATCCCCACACACAGTTTGTCTTGCTCATAAAATTACTCTAACATGGAGGAGACATGTAAATCACAGTAGAGGACATATAAAACAAACATAAAGCACAGGCCATTTAATTTGTAGATGATGAAAGAAACATTTCTGTGCTTGTGATTTTTGAACAAACACACTGTTTTTAAGTTAATCTAAGTTTATTTATAATATTGTTTGGATCAGATTCACAGTTTTACAAACTTTTAAGGGAAAAAATAATGAAAGTTTTCTACATTTACAGATTGGTTATTGGATAAAGACCCAGCTATGGTTTAGATCATTAGTTTTAATAATGAAAACAACATCTATGTTTGTTGCTGAAGAGCTAATCTGAGCTAGCATAACACTCTATCAAAACGACTGGCTAATCAGCAGGATATCTTTCAACATTTGCTACTTTGTTGAGACTTCATTTTGGATGTGTTGATATTAGTTTTCTGCTGAATAAAGAGATATCAGATTAGCTGTATGCTCGTGTGTATGGGCAAATGAAGTAGTGCCAGGACTAAATGGCTCGGTAATGAAAAAGTAAGTTGTTGTTGGGAAATAAGATAAAATGTGCCATCACTATATGCTGTTTTTGTGGTTTGTTTGATCTTTAACCTGTTCAGCCCCAAAGTACCCGATTTCCGGAATGCTTGCATGCTCTCAACAAAAATGTAAGAAAGAGTAAACTAATCATGTAGAAATATAGTCATGCTGCACATCAAATTAAGCAGGACATTTTCAGCTACACAACCCTATAAGCCATTTTTACACACACCAAACGCAACGTCAACACCAAGCAAATGAATTATCAAGTATCCATATCTGTTTCACTTTGATTTAAAGTTGGGTTGCTTTGAATGGATTTCTTTGAATGTATAGAGTTCTTGTTGATTTTTTCCAAAAAGAAACAAAAAAAAATAGCTAATCTTAATCACTGTGACTAATGTTCAGGCTAATGCCACCTCCTTTATAAAACACCGGAATAATTCCTTTAATGATTAACAATTTTTTTGATTTCGGGGAATGAGTTTCAGTTTATGCATGAGTAGGATATGTGTATGTCTGTGTTTATGTCTGTATTTATGTTTGTAATTAGTTACTGTATAATTACCAGTTACCTGGTATGTACCTTTACCAGGTAACAAGTAAATTGGTGAGAAACACAGATATAGAGCAGTCAGTCAGAGCAGAGATCCACCACCAGCCCAGCAGCAGGGGAATGAGGTCTGAGACACTCAAGCTTCAAACCTGTTTCTTGGTGGAGGCTCTCCCTGCCTCAGGTGGAGGGGGGGCCCTTGCCCTCTTACTCTGAGGTGGATTTGGACCCTTAAGGACCTGAGGGGCCGGCCTTTTGGACGGGCTTCGCTCCCTCTCTCGTTTGACCTTGCCTTTAGAAGCAAACCTCTCGTCAGGAGACTGAGGAGGAGATGGAGCAGTGATGCTGTCCACACTGATCTCCAGCAGCTTGATGGACTGTTCCAGGCTGTCCACGGAGTCCAGGGCACTTTTCCGGAGCTCCTCTGCTCGACTCTGTGACTTTGAGTTTGGAGTACGGACTGGAGTAGAGTCCTTAATGTCTCCGTCACATTTCTTGTTTCCACTCTCATGAGGTTGTTTAGCGTTGATGATGGACCCCTTGGTTTGCTCGATGGTCTCCGTTGCTGTTCCCGTCTCCTCCACCTCCTCATAGACCACAACCTCGAGGGTCTTCTTCCCTGCTTTAGTGGACCCTGATCGGAGGGCCTGGCTGATTGCTGCCAGTTTATTTTTGGGGAACTTAAACTTAAACTTCTTCTTATTCTCTGTCTTCTTCAGTGGGTCTGGACTCTTCTCCTGGTTCTCGGGGGAGGAGCCCTTATCTGCGGGGGATTTGTGGTGGTGACCATTTCCTGTCATGTCTTTAAGGCACGAGTTTAAATCACTGATGTTAATTTTTCTTATGTTCTGGTCCTGCCCCTGCAGCTCCTCTTCTACCAGCAGATTTTCAGAAGACAGAATCCTCTCCAGCTCTTCCTCACTCTCAAAGATGGTGGACAGACGCTTGTAGGCGTACTCAAAGTCCATTGGTTCATTCAGGATGAAAATAATTGGCTCCCCTTCCTCAAACCCCTGGTTAGCATGTCCAAGGTATGTGGTTTCACCGCTGCTGTCCACAGACTCACCGCTCCTGTTTTGCTCTCCTTCTTTTGGAGGCGTCCATGCTCTGCTCCTGGAGAGTCTGAGGCTGATTTTGCCAGTGGGAGGAGGAGGAGGAGGAGGTCCTTCATCATCACACATGTCAGGACTGAGGGTTCCTCCGTCCTCAGAGCACTGTGACTGTTCCCTGGATCTCCGCTCTGCGTCATCCTGCCTCTTCTGCTCTGTGACGGTCAGATCTGGGGAGGGGGGGTATCGTTTGAGGACTGGAGGAGGCTCTGAGCTCCGCCTCTCCTCCTGCTGCTCCTGTGGTGACGCCTCCGCAGAGCCGTCGTCTGCTGTGTTTTCTTTTTGCAGCGTTAACACCACCATCAGATTGGACTTCTTCTCAGCAGGGGAGTCTTCAGCAGCCTTTTCTTTCGTCTGCTCTGATTCTGTTTGACTGACGTCCTTCTGCAAGGTCACGATGGTGGTGAACTTCACCTTCTTCTCTCCTGTGGTCGGGGAGCAAACCTGTTCTGGGACCTTCTGTGGGGGACTCTCTTTTTGCTGGTCCTCTGGTGTTGCTCTCGGCTGTGCAGTCTGGACTTCTGGTGGAGCTGCAGGTGAAGGTGCCTCCTTCAGCTGTCCTCTGACCTGACCATGAGAGCTGCTGTTCTCCGTCAGTCGGCCTCTAGGTGTCGCTGCTCTCTGTGCCTGACTCTCCTCCTCTTTCTGAACAGTCTTACCTTCTGGTGGAGCTGTGCTGGTTTGTTTTTCATCCTTCTTCTGTATTTGGATGGTCTGAGGACTTTGTGAAGCACTTCGAAGAACCCACACCTCCTCCACTGTGGCACATTTCACAGAAGCCTCCTGTTGTTCTGACTTTACTGCCTCTCTCCTCTTTGGTTCCTCTTTGTGTCTCTCAGCTTTTCCTTCTCTGTGGGTACAGAACTGTGAACCGCTCACCTGAGGAGCTACCTGCAGGTCAGAGGGATTTTGAGGGATCACCTCTGCTGCCGTCTTTGACACCTCTTTCCATTTTTTGTTTTTCTTTGACAATCTATTCTTATCCGACAGGTTTGTGGTCACCTGTGATTAGAAAAGAGAATAAAACACTTGATTCGCTGTGAGGTATTGACTGTTGTAGTTAAAGAGAGGAGCAGATCATCACAAGGCCCTCTGTGATGTGACACAATCATCCCTGCAGACTGTTTCACTAGTCCATCTGGAAAGAGCCGTTCAAAAATGTTTTCAGAGGCTGAACCTTCAAAAACATGAGCTTGTGATTGGATCATTCTGCTTGTCAAACTCATCACAGACCAATCCATATCAAGCAGCACTGCTACGTATGACGTAGGATACATGGCAGCTATACATAGCAGCTTATGGCTAATAGTTAGCCGTGAGTTTAATCTACCTTGTACCCCTTTCAGACTGGCCAAAAAACCTGTTTAAACCTGGAAACAATCTGCTCCTGTCAGCAGTTTGAAAGGGTTTAATCTGCATTCTGACCCGGGTTGACTGATTCTGCAAGCGACGCAGGTTTTTATCAGCTCACCTCAGTGGGAATATCACACCCAGGTTGATACGGTAATTTATGGATGCTGTCATCGTAACGTCCTCACGGCATAATATTGTGCCTGCCCCTCCGTCTGTAACTTACGTGACTCTGTGCCGCTTCAGAAACAAATTCCATCCTCCTTTGTATCATCAGCGCCGAGTTTGTACATTTTTAAAGAGGAACAAAAGTACAAAGTAAAGAAAACCATGTCCACAGCCTCCATGCTTCTTTCCATTGTTTACGTTGAGGGGCTAAGTCACGCTGATGATGTCATCAACGTGATGACTGCTGGCAGTGGGAAAAAAGTCACTTGCTGTTTGTTAGCGTGTTAACCCGTTTTGAAAAAACCCGTGCTGACCCTCTAATTTAGTGTGAAAGTGGTATTAGACTATTGTCTCACATTAAATTCTGCCACACAGATGTTTCATTTAACGCTTACATGTGACATGAACCTCATCAATGAATCACTACCAAGTTTTCCTAGTAAACTTTTGAGGAGAGCAGATTCCACTAAGTATCACTGAGTAACCATGACGACCACAGACTAACCAGCATGTCCATGGAGGATTTCCTCGTTCTCTTCCAGTTTCCCTGTGATCCCGGTCGGGAGAAGAGCAAAAAAATGATTTCTCGTAAGACAAGCTTCAAGTTTTCTTTAAAGTCTTTTAAAGAAAAATTGAGCCAATTTAAAAAAAAAAACACACAGATATTGAGGTGTTTGGAAGTCACAATTGTTTTCAAACATGCAGTCACTTCCTGTTGTCGTCGAAACCGCAGCTACTGCCTCTCATCCCTGATTGGGCTGTTTTAGCATTTAGCAGAGTGAAGTTGTTGGCAAGACAGATATGCAGATTTCACAATCAGGCAGGTCCGTCTGCTCTGCAAGGCTAGGACACGGTTGCCCCTCACTAAATATATAAACACAAACAGGTGAAGGAACACAAACATTTTTATTGTTTTTATGTCTTACCTTGCTCCTGAGTCCATGACAAGCAGAAAGACATCATTCTTTTGACTGTGTGTCCAGTAATAAAGAAAATGTGGTCAGAGCACACTGCTAATTAGCTTGCTAAAACATTCAGAATCAATGGGTAGTGTTAGCCTGCCTCTGCCTACTGTCACCAGGTAAACTCTTCAGTGGCTCAAAACAATCCTGTATGCTTGTTTTGATTAACTTTTTACCCCTCTATGTTACATTATCGTTTTTAACAGAGGCTTTGCATTGTTGACCTACTTCTGCGATGGTTTTCTCGAGAGATGTGACTTTTGCAAACGAGCTGAGTCTTTTGAACAGCTCTTTTAAATGAATGATGAGAACTGATTAACAGCTGTAAGCTGCTCTTTTCTTAAATTTGTAGCCTATTTGCATTTAATAATGGCTCACAAATAAAGGGGTCACTCAGTTGTGAATCAGTTCAGTTCACTTTAAAGAGCTGTTCAAAACACTCGACTTGTTTGCAAAAGTCACATCTCTCGAGAAAACCATTGCAGAAATAGGTCAACAAAACAAAGCCTCTGTTTGGGATTAGAGGAAGATAATATTAAAACAGTAAAAGATAACGTACACAAAGCCAGTCACAACCAGCACACAGGGCCGTTAAGAGTTGCTAAAGAGTTTATCTCATGACTGGAGACAGAGGCAGGCTATCACTACCATTTAACTCCCAGTGTTTTAGCTTAGCTAAGCTAAGTAGCTTTGCCTGTTCCTTCCTTGTTACTGCATAGTTGGAAAAATGGAGTCTATCTGCTTGTCACGGACCAAAGAGTGAGACACGACATGAAAACAACAAAATTATTGGAGTGTTCCCCTAAAATCTAAAGTTCTTGTTAAAATTATGACTTTAATAATTTATTCAGGAATAGACATGA
Source organism: Scarus forsteni (assembly GCA_036419115.1). Classification (NCBI taxonomy): domain Eukaryota; kingdom Metazoa; phylum Chordata; class Actinopteri; order Labriformes; family Labridae; genus Scarus; species Scarus forsteni. The sequence continues at coordinate 1,085,510 of JAZDUH010000087.1, read as the reverse complement.
AGAAGAGTCTGTATTTCTGTCAAGTATTCAGCAATTAAGTTTGGCTAACCCACAGGCCAGATCTGTATGATCCAAATGAACACAGGCACGTTTTGGGCAGCAGAGTGATCCCCCCTTGGGTGTCCACCCGTTCCCTAAATGCATCTGTTTTATCTGTACGCCCCATGAAGGGTCCGTCAAAGTGGGTGCTGTCCAAAACCTCAAAGTGTGAATAACGAGTGAGAACAGGTAAACCCTCCACAGCAAACCTGCACCAGTGTTAGCCCACTGTGCAACTGTGTCACAAACATCTTACGGGAAAACTACTAAAATAAATTAGAATTTTATTTTCAGGTCTTGAAAACAGGAAATGTTTTTATTTTGCACTAAAGTGTTTGATGTTTTGTTTTTAACTGCTGAAATATCATCAGAGAAAACCAATCTTGTCACATTCATGGAGGGACGTGACTGCAGACAGGGAACACCCATTTGGAGAGCACAATTAGTACACCATTATATCTAAAAATACACTTCCAGACCAACCTGATGGACATGCATTTCTGCAACACACTATGTTCAAATGTTCAAAACAATAAATACAGGATGTGACCTTCAGCAGTAAGACACGGCTCTCTATGAGCACAAACAAGTCTGCAGCATCATCTGAAGTCTATGAAGTGCCCACCTGTCGGGCTCTCCTTTAACAGTAAGCACAACAGAAAACAAAACAGAGACACAAGTGGAGCACTTTTCATTCTGTAGCAGTTTGCAATGATTTCAACACATGGAGCACAATCAGACCTCAGAGGTGAGACTTGATTGAAAAATGCAGATGGACGAATAAAATACATTTGTGATTGAAATTGTCATTAAATTTTTTTCACAAAACACAAACGAATCTGTGATTCATGAGAATGATGTTTTGGTTTGTGTACAAAACCTGTGGATTTTTCCCAGTTACAATTTTAATCACAATTTTATTTCATTTGTTCATTTGCAGTTTTTTTTGTTTTTGAAATCATAATTTTGTTTGCAAAATACTTTTTTGTTTTCCTATCCAGTCTTTATGATTGCATAATAAAGATGCAAAATTATTGCAAAATTATCTCCATACTGTTCTCGTGTAAACATAACCAAAACTCTCCATTTTTGTCCATTTCTCTTGTCATGAACACAGGCCTTAAATCCAGATCTCTCAAAACCCTCACCACGACTGCTGCGCTGTACTGAGAAACTATTACCCACACGAGGAGCTAGAGAGGGTCAAGGGCAGGGTTAAGTTTGCTCACCAACCATTTTCGTCATAGTTCATCAACATCCTTTTTACTCCTGACCAAAACTGGACAGTGGCCAATAAAAAAGTATAAAAGTACACATGGACAAAAACTAAAAGTAAACTAGCTGACATTTTCATCAACAAATAAAGGGGACATGCAATCACAGCTGCTTTAGCTTGGTGGTGTTGGGATAAGTTGTGGAGCGATCCAATCAGAGCTGCTCTCTTTATGAATTGATATATTCATGTAGAGCAGGTTCACTGTTTGTTGTCAGTTCTGGTATTGTAACTGAGATGCTCTGCCAGGTAGCCTAAATAAAGGTGACTGCATTTCACACAAAGGAACATTTGTTTCTGTTCATTTATACATTCAGACTTTACTAACATTCAATAAAGAGTTATTAGATGTTTGATTTTATCCAAATGTAAAACATGACTTCAGTAATTCAAGGGAACATAAAAATGCCTTACCCTTTACACTTCTGATTTAAGTCGACTAAATTTACAGCAGATTTTGTTAACTAAAACAAAACAAAAAAATTAAACAATTTAGATGACAAAATGATGACCAAAACTAAAATCTATTTTAATTAACACTGGTCAAGTGAGCTGCTAAGATCGACTTCAGCCTTCGATTGACAGTCTCATGGGTTTAACCTCTTAAATATATATTATTTATTTATTTATTTAACCTTAATTAACCAGGCTTAACTCACTGAGATTAAAGAGCTCTTTTTCAAGGGGGCCTGGTGAAGAACGGCAGCACTGCAGTTTCAGTATAAATCCGTCACAGAAGTTTGAACATGTATCCAAATCAAACCCTAGAGATCAGAGCTGATGTGTAGACATACCTGCAGCTCCTTTGTCACCTTCTTCCCCTCCTTCTCCTCCTCCACCTCATGTCGGTGTGTTGAGGCTGCAGCAGGAGATGAGGGAGGAAGAGCAGCCAGGACGGGTTTGGGTTTGACCTCCGGGGGCTGTCTGGGGGGTTTGGGCTGTGGGGCAGTGGAGGGCTTGTTGTCTTTGTCATCTCCATCCTGAGAAAGAGTTCGGTGATAATAACAGGCTGTAGATATCTGCTAAAAGTTCAGCATCATCTGATACTGATGTTCAAATTTTAAGGCCAGTATCTTCCAATATGGATGTCATATGATAACATTGTGCATCCCTGGTTATTTCTTTACCTGTTTACTTGCAGAACACAGGGACTACCTTAAATAAACAGTTTCCTGTTAATGTCGTACTGTTGTGAAGCTGTGTCGTTTCTGTTAATTTTTATCTGTCATTTATTGAGAGCCATCTTTGCTTTTCTTAACTCTGCTGGTTTCACAGCCTCTCTGTCAAGGACAGAAGCATTGTTAATCAACTCCTAAACCCCTGATGTAAATCAGAGAGACCTGTGCTCGTATTCACAAAACATCTTATGACTAAAAGTAGCTCCCAACTCGCTGATTTAGGAGAAACTCTCAAAAATAATGGGCGTGTCAGTCCTAAATTTAGGACTCCTAAATTTCTGTCCTAAAGTATTTCACAAAGCATTTTAGAGCTAAACCAAGCTCCTGTGAGAACCTGTGAGAAGTTAGAAGTAGTGAAGAGGACTCCTAAGTCACTAAGACCAGTTCAGAAAGAATCTCAGCATGGCTGCTGCTGCCAATCCACCTCATGATCAGAGAACATTTAGGAAAGATACAATAACAATGAGCTTCTGAAAAGGTACGGCCTCAATCAGGAGGGTAGAATGATGGTTATAGAATTGTTCAAAGATAAAATCACTTCACCAACAAATAGAAACAACCCAGTGTCTTGGGTGCAGAGCCTCCTAATAATTGAAATCCATATATGTATAACTTGACATGTTAATAAAATTTGTGATGACACATTTAGCAAGGTTAATATATTTGTAACATTTGTGTTAATTACTTAAACACTAAATAGATTGTCAGGTTCTGTTTGACAATAATTTGTCTGACCTGTCGCAGTGGTTTGTCTTTTGAATTCTGAAATCTCTGACCTTGAGACTGTAAAGAGAACCAATGTTTCTCACAGTCATCAGTGGTTCTGCTTAAAAGTGGGAACGCTGCATTTATTTATAAGGTAATTTGTTCCCATGCTTCTTTTTTCAATTGCGAGGTTATCCTAGATCCAGATTTTCCTCTGATAATGTTCTTTCTTGCATAGACAAGTCTGGCAAGGAGGAAAAACTGGTCTTGCGTCCAGTTTGGTTTGGTCTTTCTTTTGCCTGATGTTTTCTCTGCCATGGTTATTCCAGAGTCCCAGCCATTAAGAGGCTGCCTATATGTATATCTGCTAATCCTTTAACCAAATACAGCTGTTTCAAATGAACAGAACACATACTTGACTAGTCAGTATTTTACTCTGGTTTAATGTTTAATCAGTAGTCTACATTTTTTGTATTTGAAGGTCTTTATTTAAATATGCCAACATGACACCTTTCTCTAAATTGAGTGATTTCTATGTAGACAGTTCCCACAAAGACTCATTCACTGTCAGCCAATCACTGTAGGCAATTTAGTTCCTGAAACATGACATCATCCATAACAACAAGGTCAGGTCTGCCCCTTTCTTTTAGCTTAAGAGCTCTCTGAAGTCCTCAGTCAGAGTTAGTCTCAGCAGCTTTGTGAATAGGTTTGAAGAGAAAACTCGTAGTTAGGAACTTTGAGTGTCACTTAGGAGTCCACCCAGTGGGAGAATAAAATGCTTTGTGAGTATGGGCCCTGACTCCTTTTGTTACCAGCCAACTCTATATTAGCATCTTCTGCGTCTCACACTCACCTGAGCTCCCAGCGGCTCTCTCCTGGTGAGCTTCTCCTCCTCTGAGCTCGCTCTGCTCACACTGGAGTTGGCTGAATGGAACCTGAAGCAGGACCACAAAACATTTCATGCATCACATCATCTTTAAAGCCAATAATAACTTTGTTCATGAGATATTTATGATCATATGTTCACACCATTAACGAGCTGAAAATCTGATGACACGGTTTCTGAACTATCAGCAGCTAAACTTTGGAGGGTGCTCAGTAAAATCTTCAGAATTAGTTGTGTTGTAAAAAATAACTTGATAAAGGAATAAGCACCACGTCCAGCCCACTCAAAGGGAACAAAACTACTTTATTCCAGCTTTAGAGCAAGATTTTCTAATATTTGTAACGGTTAATGACACGTCAAACTTTGATTTTCTATTACAAATCAAGTTTTTAGCAGCTTTAATAACTAAAGTCTGTCAAGCTTCTCTCTCTGGGATTAAGAAGAAAAAAAAGAAAATGGAGGAGAAGAGGAAGAAAAGAAGAAGAACAAGAAGAACAAGAAGAAGACGACACTTTTTTCTCTTGCTTTTCATTTTAAGAAGATTTACAGTCATTGAGGGCCAGAAGTGGGTTTGTGAGAGAGTCACTGATCAGCCCATTGACATAAAAAAAATTGAGGAAAAGGCAAAGTGGTCATTTTAGGGGTTTAATGGAGCAGAAGGTGACTGATGCTGATCCACCATTTAACAACAAAGAAACCAAACCTAGTTGAATGTTGCCAGTTAAGCAGATTTGGTGTTAGAATAAAGTTCATGCAGGGTTCATATGTTTTACTTTATTCAACAATACACAGTGTCAGGTTCAGTTCAGCAGTTCCTAAACTGTGCAGCCATCTGCCTTTGTCCTGCCCTTGGCAGTTGAGAACTATAAAAGGGTGTTGAGCACCTACTAGTGTTTTTTTGTTAGCACAGCAAGTTGCAAGTAAAACAGGAAGTTGTCAGGTACTGTAGGAGTGATTTAGCGGAGGGACACGATGTGAGTTGGCTTAGGTCCAGATAAACTTTATATTTCCGAAATGTTTATGCACTTAAAAACAATCATATGGACTGACTCTTAAACTTTGGTATTACTTTTTGATTTGAGTTCTTGTAGGTGGAGAAAATACCCTTTGTATTTGGTACGGTACTTTGCAGTTAGTGTCTTTTTCTCGTCTCCGACGGTTACATTCTGTGGCTTACTGAGGGAGAGGAGAGCACTTTCTACTGTATCTAATGTCCTTAGTGACCATATGGAGCTCATACAACCCCACTTCAAAAAAGAGTAACTGTCCCTTTAAGCTGTACATCAAGCAAGAATGGGAAAGAATTCCACCCGAAAAGCTTCAAAAATTGGTCTCCTCAGTTCCCAAACGTTTACTGAGTGTTGTTAAAAGGAAAGGCGATGTAACACAGTGGTAAAAATGCCCCTGTGCCAACTTTTTTGCAATGTGTTACTGCCAATAAATTTTAAGTTGATGATTTTTTGCAAAAGAAAATAAAGTTTCTCAGTTCAAACATTAAATATCTTGTCTTTGCAGTGTATTCAATTGAATATAAGTTGAAAAGGATTTGCAAATCATTGTATTCTGTTTTTATTTACGATTTACATAACGTGCCAACTTCACTGGTTTTGGGTTTTGTATTAACAGGGATTCTTAATTCTTTAACATTATGAGGCCCTCTCTGATCATCAATACCAGCGCCAAAGCCTTTCTGTGTATGTTGGATATCCGATGACTTAATGTTTAAACAGAAGAGGAACAGTATCGGACTGATTCAGCCTCTTATCAGGGTCTATATGCCTGAGTGATAAATGTAGTTTTCCGTTTATAGCCTTTTGAGGGAGACTGATTTTAGACTCTGAAATAAAGAACCAAGCCTGATTCTTCTGTCTTAAGTTAAACCTTTAGAGGAACATATAAGGTCACTGAAACTGAAGATTAATCTAAAAAAGCAAACATCCAGCCTCACAGGAGACTCTAAAGATGACAGCTATACGCCTCAACAAACAAACAAACATGGCTGAATAACATATATATAAATAAATATGTTGTAAATTTGGGTCATGGTTTGTTATGAAGGACTTGGGCTGGCTCCTGAGGCTGCACCAGCTTAGGCACATTGTCCTGAGGGGTAAACCGACCTTCGAGGAGGAGGGGGAGGAGGAGACCGGCCCGCCCGGTCCGGACTCTGCTTCAGCTCCCTCTCCACGCTGGAGCGTCGAGGCTTTTCCACCAGAGGACGACTGCTGCGCTCGGAGCTCGAGGGGGCTGCTGATGGAGCAGGAGCTGAAAACACAAGGTTTAGGAGCATGTATTAATATTGTTAAAAAAAGAGGTGCTTCACTTAAAGTTAAGGGATGAGGAGCTGCACTGCAGAAAGTGGGTTTGTCTATTTTCAAGTCAAATATCTAAAACATTTATTCTACTCCACATTCACTTAACCTGTCTACACTAATATCTCACTTTATGGAATGAAAGACAAAAACAAGGCACCAGACTGCTTGTAATGATTAGAAAATAACTGCCAATGAAACAAGGAAAGTTTAATTCAGCGAGGGTCTTAAATTAAGATTAAATATCTGCTCTGGGTAGTAAAATTCCATTTTATTACATCCTTCTAGTAGAATTTGTCTTGTCTTATTGGCAGGTTATTTTACTTATCACAAGCAACTCAGGCCTTATTTTTAGTTTTGATATTTTAAAATGAGATCTTAATCCAGACGTGTCAGGAAATAGTGTCTTAGAATCAGTCTGGTGAGGATTAAGGCTCCTTGTTAATTAAACTAGTTTAACTCCTGGCTTTTAACGGATTATATTTGCATTTATTATTTATTGTATTTATTTAAACCCTCTTAATGTCTTTATTTCTCCATTTCAGTTCAGATTTATTGTTTGGAATTTTACATCATCCTACTTAGCAGATTTTATTATGTATTTGGTGTCTGGCTATCTCATTTGTTATTAATGTTATTATTTACATTTTATTCTATATTTTTTATTTTTCCCCAGCTGCAAGCTTGTATCCCTATGAAGTATTTACTATTATTATTATTATTTTTGTTATTATTATTTTTATTCCTTCCGCTCTTGTTGCAGTTTTGGCCCCCTAAACGTGCTCAAAAAGTCACAAAATTTGCAGTCTGGGTACGGTGAAAATTCAAGTATGTTAATTGGCCCAAAAATGGACCATAAGGCAGCTCGGTAGCGCCCTCTCTGGATTGAAATTTGGTACTCATCAAGATCTTCAATTCTGCTCACCAGTGTTTTTCTCTAAAACATGCAGGAAAGGCACTATGCATTTTTTGTACGGGCCATTGTACAAAAATCAGTTGTGAGTTTGCTGTTCTCTTGAGAACAGCTGGTGTGTGTTTTTTATAGGGCAGGGCGGCTTTAACCTACACATCCTACCTAATCACATTGATTCAATCCCAGGTTGGCTGACTCCTGGCTCCAATTAACTCTTGGAGAAGTAATCGGCCTAGGGGTTCACATACTTTTTCCACCCTGCACTGTGACTGTTTACATATTGTGTCAACTAAAGATGAGAACTTCTAATTTTTTGTGAAGTTTTAGTTTGAGCAGACTGTGTTTGTCTAGAGATGTGACTTAGATGAAGATCAGAAAATATTTTATGACCAATTTATGCAGAAATCTAAGTAATCCCGAAGGGTTCACATACTTTTTCATACAACTGTAAGTAGTTTTGGGTCACCTTCATCCTGTTATGTTTACCTGAGTCAGCAGGTGCTGGAGAATTGTGGGTGGAGCCAGCAACTTCGTTCAGCCTGTGAGCTGTGACCTCCTGCTTCTCTGAGGCTGAAACATTAAAGTTTGTTTAGTTATATGTAAAAACCATCAGTTTTCAACAGTTTAGCAGTTAAATCACAGTTTGACCTTCCTGCTACATGATCTTTGTTTCCTGATGTTTGATTTGCATTTTCAAGCCTGATGTCTGACACTGCTGTGCTTCAGAATCAGACTAAAGACGTTCATAAAATCTGCTGTTTCCTTCTGTGGGTCCCATACCTTCATCAGGCTTGTTCTTCGGGGCGCTCAGCTCAGACTCTGATGGTCCCCGTCCAGACGGTTTGTCTTTGGAGCTCCCCCCTTTCTGCTGGTCTGTGCTGGAGCTCTGACTGGATCCAGACCTGGTTGTCGTGTGGTTGATGCTGCTGGTTTCTGTAGTTGTCCCGCCCTCTGGTGGCTGTCTTTGTGCAGTCTGAGCAGAAAACAGGATCTTGTCATAAACTACAATCAGATTTAAAGTCCTGTGTTCACATCAGACATGAATTCTCAGCTGGTGTATTCCCTCTGTTTATGATCCTCACAGGTTTGATTGAGTTTATATTCAGCAGAGACAAACAGAATTTTAGCCCCTGGATGGACACATCTCTGGATGGATGTAGGTGTATATACAAATAGAATTATTATATTGATTCTATATGCTCTGTTGTAAAGTGTCTTAGGATAGCACTTGTTATGAACTGGCGCTACACAAATAAAGACTGTTTGATTGATTGTGATTGATTGAGGCTTAATTCTTTATTTTAAGGCCTTTTCTTTAATGCATCATCATGTTTATACTTATGTTCAAAGTCACATTTGTCACTACGTATGCTTTAAACTGGGAGATGATTCCAGCTTTCAGGACATTAATCCACTATTTCCATAACACAGTAAGAAGAGTCACATCACACAGGGGGAGATGTTCACTGAGTTAGACAGTGAGAGGCTGAATTAACATTCATAAACACCTGACCTGAAACACCAGGTAGCTGGTTTAAAATCAATCGATAAATCTTTAACTGTATAGCCCAAAATCATGACAGCAGTTATCTGAAGGCACTGTACAGAAGAGCAGGTTGATGTCAAACTCAGGGTGTACCTGGCCCTGTGCTGCCCCACCACCCTGACCCTGAAATTAGAAGAAATCTCATGATGGCAAAACTGCTGCCATAGAGTACAAAACTGAAACTTATCCATTGATAAATATCTTTGTCATGTTCTTTGTTCTTCTTTTAGCGAAGAGCTTTTGTCCAGCTCTTGAAAGACTGCTCCTAAAGCAGGCAGCATGTATGCTAACCTTCTCCTAAAAGAACACTGATCAGAACGAGCTCTATCATTAGGCCCTGTTTACACGAAGACACGCTCACATGAAACTGAAAGATTTTTCCTTTGTGTATTAAAACTCGATCTGCGTACAGATGGAGACGCTGGAAACAAATGTAGTGTGCATGTCGGTCCAGTAGATGGTGATGTAGGTTTGCAAAGAAACAGCACTGCTACAACACACCATACACAATTGTGAAAAACTTTTCACAAACAACAATGGTGGGTGGAAGCACAAAGACGCAGTGGTTTATTTTCTGGACCACGAATCTGTCTGGATAATTTTGTCTGGATAACAAACCAAGCACGGTAAGCAGCTCACAGGTTACTCTGTAGACGATGAAGCTGTTGTTGTTCCTGGTATGTGTGCAAAGCCTTCATGTGAAAGAGCACTGCACATGCGGTGATGCCTGAAACGCTCTGACTCTGGTTTACACTGAGCTGCATGGAGGAGCGTTTCGAAAACTCTCCACCTTGGACCTTGGTTTCAAAAGTTTGGGGATTTAAGCACTCCAGATACTGTTCCCATGTAAACAGGAGGCCAAAACGCAATGAAAACTCATTGGATTTGGCCGTATTAGGCCTCGTGGAAAAGGCTGCTCAGGCTTGAGGCTTTGTCAGATGGATCAGCCTGATCACAGACACTGAATCAGGACAATGGACAATAATTCTTCACAGATGTCTTTTTCATCTCTTTCCCTCTGGTGACTGGACTGGAGCCTTTTAAAAGCTGTCATACTGTAAAGCGTTGTCTTGTCCTGGACCCTGTCGTCCCCTTTTTCATTCATTTATTCAGATGGTTGTTCATCTCAAGGGGCAGGGTCAGCATAATTTGGACAAAGCACTCAGAAAAGTCCCTAATATCAGTGTCCACCTAAGAGAGGAGCTATGGTTGTTGTCATGTCCCTTCTGATCATCAGCAGAAGCTTTCCCAACTACCATGGTCAGCGTTAAGAATAATTTGACTCTTGTTTATATTGTATATAGTCTTTTCATGTATTTGAAACATCTTTTTCTCACTCTATCCTGACTTCCTGTATAATCATTGCTGAGTGACTGAATTCTTCTAACACACACACACACATACACTACATGACCTTGCGCAGCCCATTCCTTGTTATGTCTGTAACTCGGAGCACCTTCAAGACCAGCTCAAACTGGCACGAGAAGTGGAGCCTGTGTGGAGGTCACTCCACTTCACGACTCCCCCACATGTTACGCACAAACACACTCTTATAAAACAGAGAAGACACTGTATTAGCTTCAGATCAACACCACAGACTGTTTGACACTCTGTATTGTTGTTCTCCTTGCTGCAAGTAAAATTCCACTTGATTGCATCCAGCTGCTCCTCGTCATCTTTATTCTGAATTATGTCAAGTGGTACGAACATTGAAAGCGCTACTGAGCAATCTTAGGATTGTAAAGGGAAAAAATCCTGACAGTCGGGCTTCAGTCATTCAGTCGGTCCATCCAGGCATCATCTGAACATTCCTTTCAGGGTCAGAGCTGAGAGAGATGGAGCCCATCCCAGCTTATATTGGACTAAAACTGGGGGCTCCATCCAATCACAGGGCCAACACATAAAGAAAGAAAACCATTCACACACACACCTACACCTAAAAGTGTGATTTAGAGTCAGCAATCAGACTACAGAGAGTGTTTTTGGACTGTGTGAAGAAACCAGAGCCTCACATGCATGTAAATCACAAACTAAATTTACACTGAAAGGTCTTGACGGAGCGGTCTGCAGTTTGGACTGACCTCAGTGTGGGTGTGTTTGAGTTTTAGGCTGGACTGGTCTTTGCTGTCCTCTGATCCAGGTCCAGGTCCAGGCTTCCTCTGCAGGGCGGGGCTTCCCTCTCTGCTGCGAGGGCTCACCTGTGAATCAAAGCTGTCACTCAGTGGTCTCTCCCTGTGGCGTTTCCTCATCATCAAACCAATGGCAGCGCTCGTACCTTAGCCACTGTTGGAGAGTCTCGCCCGTGGGTTGGGGTCAGAGGGGGACTGGGATGGTGATGGTGTGGGGGCTGGACCCCTGTGGCTGCTGCACTCTTCATCCTGCGGACCATGAGAGGGGAGGCGGAGCCGTCCAGGCAGACCTCAGCAGGGGGAGGGGCTTTAACGGAAGAGCGGGGCTGAGGTTTGGGCGAGGATCTTAGGAGTCCCTGCTCTGCCTCCTTCAGGGGGGCGTCCTCCTGTCCTGGTTTTGCAGGAGGACTGGACTCTGACACACTCCTGCAAAGGTAAGATGGGTTTGGTTTACCTGATCAGAGGCTCCAAAAGTGGGTTTGACCATAAAAGAGGTTAAAGAAAGTCACAAATCATGTTACGATCATGTCTAATGATGCAGTTTTCAGGTTTAATGACAATATATGTGTTAAAAAAGTTTCATTTAAAGTAAAACCACATACACTGAAGAGTCTGTATCCTCTTGGCAAAAAGTAGTATGCTTCAAGTTAGTTTAATTAAATACGCTTGAGTATAAACATAGCAACTTTACTATGGACCAAGTCCTTGTATTGTTCTGGAAAGTATACTAACTGAATAGTTCTTCAGACTAAATTGGAATATTTTTACACTTTCAAGTATACAAGTACACTCTTCTAGATAATGCTTCTAGTTACATACTTCTAGTCTACATTTCAGTTTATTAAAGTATACTTAACTAAAAATACTATTTTTTACTATTTTACTAGTAAACTAGTTATACTTTAAGTATCCCCGTAAGTTCTACTTTCTTGTAGTTCCCCATAATGCACAGATTTAACCAAAAAGCTCTGTATCACAGTCAAAACTCTGACAGACTAAAGAAGAGATACATCAGTGCTGTATGCCTGAAAGATGGTGCATTTCTTTAATTAATGATGCTGTTATTTTTTAACAAATGTGTTCACATCATATTTCTGCTTTTTATCCATGTGCTAAACTCTGTTGTGTTTGGTTGAGGTACTTACTAATCAGACAGGCCTGTATGTAAAGATTCACAGATCAGTGTACAAAGTACTTTCATATGTATGAGGTTAAAGCACGATCTGTTAATGCTGTCTGGGCTGATAGGATTAAAACAAAATGTGTTCCTGCTGAAACAGATGATGCTATGTACATATTACCAGTGCCAAACCATTATGAGAGGGACTAGAACTTGATCAGTAAAGTCAGTCAAATGTTTCTCTGTTTATGTTTTAAGGTACATGAAGATAATGACACTGAGCACACAAACTATGTACTTTGTGGCAGAAAGAAATAAAAAGTATACTAAAGTACGAGTACAAGTTTTATATCAAAGTATAAGTGTAAGTCTTAGTCCCACGGACTTAGTCTAAGACTTTTCTTTAGACTTTTCAGTAAAAGCCAAATATTATTCATAATACTATTCTTTAGCATATTAAAAGTGAAGTTCAAGTATGCTGCCTCAGTTTTAGTTTAAAACAAGTATACTTATCGTACATTTGAATAAACTACTTTTTACTAATTAGGCTGAAACAAAAGAATCATGTAAAATCTTTACATTTAAGTCTGCAATATGCTGAGCTTTTTATAGACACACTGCATCTGCTTGAAGGGATTTCTTGTTTTAATGTCACTTTATTTTTATTCCAGCTGCTCCAGATTAAATGCAGAGTGAATGTTTTATTCTTTTTATCTGTTAATTTCTACATGAGGCATTTTGATCACTGAATAAACCCATATCGTTTACTTTGGATCAATTTGGGTCCACACCTGTGAAGGGTTTTGTTAATCAAAAGTGTACCTGCGCAGAGAGCTGAGGGCCTCGGTCAGACTACGAACTCTTCTTAACATAACATCCATCTTGTGAGGCTCCTCCTTCAGGAAACGCACTGCCTCCACCTCCAGGCGCAGCACAGAGCGCAGCTTCACCTGCAGCTCCGGAAACTCACCTGAGGGACAGGTGAACAGACCAAATGAAACGTTACTGAACCGTTTGCTCCTGTGAGACATCTAAATCCTCTGATTCAGGAAGTCTACCCTGACCATTAGATAGGTCTAAAATGAAATATTCTCCTGCAGCTGTCTGAATACAAACTGCTGGATTCAGACAGCTTGATGCCCCAGGAGATCTGCTTCATACCAAAACCCACCAGAACTCACAGTCCTAGAATCAGCAGAAGCGAACTTTAATAAACATTACATTTTAGAGTAATTCAAAGGGCCAGATCTGGGTACAGTGGACTCAAATTATCCCAATTAATGAGAAAAAACTTTAGAATGCTCCACATCAGCTGCAGAGCTGCTGGAGGCACCACATTACGACCTCACCAGTCAATCAGCACAAGTTAAAAAAGCCCTCGAAACTGCACGTTCAAGCTGTGTCCGACTAAAGTAACGTGACACATCACATTATCAAAAACCACATTAGCTGTGACGTACAGATGTGCTGCAGCTCAGCGTCATCAGGCCTTCTGTTTGCTTCACTTCTCCCAGTCTTGGACCTGAATAAGGCCTGGAGTTTGATCTGGCCTTTTGCTAATGTGATGGTTAAAAAACATTTATAAAGTCTGACAAGGGGATTAAGGTATTTTTTGTCCATTCATCATCTTTAGTTATTTTGACTCATTTCATTTTAATTAAATTTTTTCCTTCTCTTTTGTTTACTCTCTCTTTTCTTTCCTTTGTTGGCTTTTTTTCCTTTTTCTTTTTGTCTATGCAGGGGTTTTTTGTTTCTGTTCAAGTATGGATGCATGCATGTACATGTGTTGATGTATGACTGTATTTATTTGCGATTGTGTGTACAAAGAAAACTATTTTTTTTCTCTTTTTCTGTACTCTCTAGTGACAGGAATCCCTGTGGAAGGATGGATGTATATCTTCAGATTTTTATTTCATTCTGCTGTATATATTTCCTTTTCTTTATCTGATGCAAACTGTCTCTGAATATTAACTGCAATAAATTGTATTGATAAAAACACTGACAGAGGAAGACTCTTTGGGGGTCAGTGAAGTTTTCTTTAATATTTGTTTGTAGTCATCTAAACATTTGGTCTGCTCACGGGGATGGGACTTGATAACCCAGAGGACCACAGTGTCTTAGAGGTGTCTCAAGTGAAACTAACTGCTAGTCCTACACAACAGAACTGTTTTTGTTCCATAAAGAATCCACTGGACGAGTTGATAAGCTTTAAAACAAAAACAAGGATGAAAAGTAAAATAAAATGTTTATCTTATGTCTGCCTGCCCCTTAAATATACCTGCAGAAACTAAAGAAAATAGCCACTCGGATAAATAAAACTGTGATTGTTTATGATCTTTGACACTGTCTGTTACTCAGAATGTGAGCGGTACCAGTTGTGGTTATGAATTTCAAGAATAATATTTGTCCTTTGTTTCCTTTTTTACATATCAATCTAAACTTATTTTGTGTTTAAACTCAAAAGAATTGAATCCCATAAAAAAAAAAAAAAAAAAATACCGCAAGTGCGTTTGCCTCAAACTCCATGCCTTCAGACTTAAGTTTATTTTACGGCCTCCCTGCTCTCCCAAACTCTCCATGGTGTCAGTAGCACACACAAAATCCTCCTCTAAAGAGGCAGTCCACACCACTGTTGCTCCTGTTATCATTTGAGCATGCAGTGATAGTAAATCACCCGCAACCGCCCCCCTCTAATAGCACGTGAAATTCAGCACCCGTTATTTTGGATTTTAGTAGATCAGGCCTGTGGTCTCAGGTATCCAAAGGGGATGTGAGGTCTTAAACAGTAGGTTCACACATTAAGTAACAACTGAATTCTTCCCTCAAACTCTTTTGAAAAGGGCTTGTGTCCATCTGGATTTTATTAATGCTACAACTCAAACTGATTTTAGTTTCATGATACTTTCTGTGTGGTTCTGCAGAGGCTGTGGGACAAAGATCAGGAGCCAAACATCCCACCAGGTGAGTCTGACACATCGTCCAATCAATTATGTTTGAATCAGAGATAAATGTTTTATGAGGATCTTCTCACTTTTGAGGACAGACAGAGCCTCTCCCACCCTCCGCAGGTTCACAGCTGCCTCCTCCACGTCTCTCAAGGTGATCGTCATCTGACCAGGACTGGAGGCGGAGCTTCTCTGCAGGTGGTCCACGTAGACCTCCAGCTCGCTGAAAGAGGCAAAGACATGGACCATGAGGGGTGAGAGTAAAGCCTGTGTCCTAATGTGGATGTCAGAGCTCATCGTCCTGTTTGTGCTCAGCCTCAGAGGCCTTAACACCAACATTTTAATCATCTTAAAAATAAAAAGCACAAACCTACAGTGAGCTGTGATCTTTACCTGTGTTTGTCAGTCGATGGAGGACTTTAGGTCAAGATTTTTAATCCAGCAATTATTATTTTTTTAAATGTTGAAAAATCAGGAATTACTTAGTATTTAAATCTGTTGATCCCTCTACAGTTAATATCAGGATCTGTCATGGTAATGAATTGGGGCTAAAGAAATTGCCACATAATCAACATTTAATAACTGCACCAGAAATCCATACCTGTCCTAATCTCTACTGGTTACTAGCAATGAATCAAGTAATTCTACTTAATTGATTCATTTTTCCTTTATAATGAAGTTGATATTGCTTAAAGATTCTGCATGTTGCAAACTGCCATTTGTTTTATTTTTGTTTATGGTCTTATTTATTTTAGTGTCTTTATTTTATATTTCTTACTGCCTTAATGTATATGAGTAACTGAAACAACCAAATTTCCCCTTGGGGATCAATAAAGTATTTCTGATTATAATATTTAGCAGCTGTTAATTTTTCTTCATTTTCATTTTTTTTAAAATGACTTTAGTGAGGTGGCCCCCTACCCCTGTTATAGATGTTAATGTTTATATTAGAATAACATCTCTATCCATGGTTTTTATGTTTTTTATTGTTTAAACATTCACAATAAATATCTTTACAACTATTAAGACATGAGGACCTCTTCAAAATGAGATGCTACATCTCAAAGGAGAAACGTTTAATAAATCTAGAGACAAATGGGATGAGGACAGATTTATGATCTGGGCTTACCTGAGTTTGTTGCTAAAATAAATTCTTATTTGAGTTCCTTTGTCTCTGCCTGGATGGATACATCTCTGGATGTATGTACGTGTATATACAAATACTCGGCCTGGCCAAAAAAAAAAGTTGCCACCTGGATTTTACTAAGCAAACAGGTACGATCCTCCTGTTGGATAATTACTGCATGGGTGTTTATC
Organism: Scarus forsteni; assembly: GCA_036419115.1. Lineage (NCBI taxonomy): Eukaryota > Metazoa > Chordata > Actinopteri > Labriformes > Labridae > Scarus > Scarus forsteni. The sequence continues at coordinate 1,069,147 of JAZDUH010000087.1, read as the reverse complement.
TTTCAGCTGAAACAAGTTATTTAACTCCAGCTGATGCAATGAGCAGCTTCTCATTTCTTCAACAACCATGTCAAAGACACATCCTGTGGTCGTGGAAAAGATGTTAGTCTGTTTAAGAAGGGTCAAATCATTGGCATCAAGCAGAGAAAACATCTAAGGAGATTGAAGAAACTACTAAAACTGGGTTAAGAACTGTCCAACACATTATTAAAAACTGGAAGGATAGTGGGGAACCATCGACTTCAAGGAAGAAATGTGGTCAGAATAAAATCCTGAATGATGGTGAACGGTGAATCACTTAAACATTTGTCCAAATCAAATCAAAGAAAAACAACAGTAGAACTCCAGGGTGTGTTTAATAGTAAGAGTAAGAGCATTTCCACACACACAATGTGAAGGGAACTCAAGGGATTGGGACTGAACAGCTGTGTAGCCTTAAGAAAACCACTAATCAGTAAGGCTAACCAGAAAAAAGGCTTCAGTTTGCTAGGGAGCATAAAGATTGGACTGTGGAGGACTGGAAGAAGGTCATGTGGTCTGATGAGTCCAGATTTAGCCTATTTCAGAGTGATGGGAGCATCAGGGTAAGAAGAGAGGCAGGTGAAGTGATGCACCCATCATGTCTAGTGCCTACTGTCTAAGCCTGTGGGGGCAGTGCTGTGATCTGGGACAAATCTGTGACATTGTTGTAGCTTATTGAAACAATGACACAGAGAATGAGACTGTAATCGAAGCCATATAGTGTGTATTTATCATATGTATATATTTGTATCCATTAATGAAGAGTTCACCTTCAGCCTGCTCTGTTGTAAGTTGTCTTGAGATAACTCTTGTTATGACATGACTCTACACAAATAAAGATTAACTACATTTTCAGAGATTTCATGTTTTTTTGTCTCTATGCTTGTACAACTTTGCCTCCATCAATCTGACATCACCACATCGTAAATACCCTGAAAGATGTCTGTGACTTGAGAGATTTGAGGTTCTACAAGCTTTATTACAATAAAATATGAACTAAGCTTCTGGGGCTGAAGGTGCACTGATGAATCATCGAGCTGCACCATTCCAGGGACATTTTTAACTTTTATTATGAAAGCACATTTCAGATCACCATGATGTCACTTTTGTTATAATCTAACAATACTTTTGTCAGTTCTTTCATTTCAGAGTCATGTTTTTAGTCCCTCAGTCTGAACTGTGCCCCGTTGTTAAACTCTGACATTTTATTCTTCCTGTTTAAATGAAAGACCATTTGAGACATTTCAGACCCACGTCAGGAGACCTCCATCACCCCTGATGTGGCTCATGTGTGCCTGAGCTCTTGCTCCTGAAGTGTCTGAGGGAGTATGGAGATAATTATGTCTCTGCTCTCTCTGTGTGATAAATGTCAGCCCTGCATTAGCATCATGAGGGCCGCATGCTAACGTGAGGATGAGCTCTGATGTCACATTAAATCTCATCTGTCCTCCTCCCCTGGCTCTATTTATAACAATATGTTTCCTCACTTCTCCTCCACACACACTAACACACACATGCACACACAAACACACACGCTCACACACACGCCAGCGATAATCTGACTTCAGCCGCTGTGACATCATTACGGGCGTGATGTCATGGCGAGCGAGTCGATGTTGAAAAGGCTAAATCGCCACTTCACAAATCACGGCCTCTAATGGAAAGTTCAGCTTGAAGCTCAGCTGACATCCTGTCTCCATGAATCGGACGCTCCTTTGAGTCGATTAAAAAGTTTTTCTGACAGTTTGTTACGGTGCAGAGGAAGCCTCTTAATCTGCTGCTCTTTAATCCTCTGAAATGGTTCAGGGCTGGAGAAGGATTACGGCCAACAAGCTGCATTAAAGTCGACTAACACAAACATTTAACATCAGGCTGAACAGTACCCATGTAGATTTACTTGAGTACTGTACTAATGTACATTTTTGGGGCATCTGTACTTTACTTGAGTATTAGTTTTTTTGGAAACTGATGACTTTTAACTCTACTACATTTTTGTGAAGGCTCTCTGTACTCTTTACTTTTAAGTCTAGCTCTGAAGTCAGCGGATGTAATTTCTTTTCTCTTTGAAAACCTGTGTGCGATTTGTTCAGGTGGTGATGCTGTACCTTGTGCACTACTCAGATCGGGCAGGTAAATCTTTAGCAAACAGCTGATCTTGGCAGTGATGATGATTATGGCAGACACAGGTGTTGATTCTTGGTGATTGATTCTGAAGTCCATGTTTAAAGTGTTGAAATGAAGAATAGTTCATATCATTTATTGAGTTAGTAAATAATGAAAACGGCAATGGTTGCCTTTTTTTATTCAATCGTGTTTCAACAGGCATTTATAGTCTTCATAGGATATTTTACAAGCTTTTAATTCTACATGCTCTATAAGAGCGTCAGTGCATTCAGTGGGTTGTTTCAGTCATAGGGTTGTGTACATCTTGTGGCAAGAATACAATAATATGTTGACATTAAAATTAAAATAAAACTTTAGTATTTTCAAAAGCAGGTACTCCTGTACTCTAACTTAACCCTTCCATGCATGAATTATTAAATCACAAAGGAATACTTTTTTAATGTTTGTTTTTACTTTTAAACAAGTCAAAAGTTATGTTCATTTTTTTCAGTGTCATATTTTAGGGGAGTTATGCATCTGTCCACTTCACTGTGCATCAATAGTATAAATAGTAAGTTAGTGGAACCAAATGCAGATCCACAAACACATCTTTGACAAGTGTTATTAAGAGTGATGTATTATATCTGCTTAATCAAACTGTTCACCTGTGAATTACACCAAAATTTAAAATATAAAACACAACATTATGTAAAATCTAAATACAGGTATGATGCCAAATTTGCCCTTGGTTGGCTGTTTTGGATTTATGATGCAATATCTCAATATGGCAAAAAAAGGTGCCAAGTTAATATTTTTTGTCACTTAAGATAAGTGATTGGGATTTCAACACCTTATATTTCTTTTGAATATTTGTCTTCTGATACTCTTTTTTAATCTTTTAATGGGAACGCCATCTTTTTTTCTTTTCCTGTCCTGGCTCACTCCAGAGTCCATCATGAGCAGATAGACTCCATTCTTTTGACAGGCAGAGCTCTGCCACCGCTAACTAGCTTAGCTCAAACACTGAGAGTCAGTGGATAGCAATCGCCTGCCTCTGCCTGCAGTCATCAGATAAACTCTTCAGCAACTCTAAATGGGCCTGTGTGCTTGTTGTGACTCATTAGCTAATCTATTTTTGGATTAAGATTAGCCTTTTGTGTAATTTTCAAAAGAAATTTTGTACATTCACATTACATTTACATTCATTCAACACTCAAATCTGACGCATGTTTTTGGCATGTTTTTGGTCTGTGGGAGGAGCCAGTACCCTGAAAGAGGCCCTTCCAGATAGCAGGTGATCAAACCGCCGGCCTTTCTGTGAGGCACGTGCAAGACCTGCTGTGCCACAGTGCAGCCTGATAGTGGAACAGAGGACAGATGATCAGTGGACACACTTCATGAACTGAACAGGTAAAAGTAACCTTGCAGTGCAGCTGGATCTGCCTGATCTGATGTCTGTAATCAAGCAGATTCAGGAAAGCCCAATCAGTGCCCTTTACAGCAGGAAGAGGCGGGAGCTCCAACAACAGGAAGTGACTGCTCACTGCTTAAATATCAGTGTTAACAGATCTGGACCACATGTCTTAATTAAATTATAAACAAACAACACCACAAACTTCTCTGTACCAGGATATTATAGCTGCACTTTCCACATGTTTTATGAGCGTTTGCTTTACAGAGGGGGGGCCACGTTCTGCCCTTTGCACCGCAGCAGTTACCTGATTGACCCATAATGCAGATGATTGACAGAACGATCGTCCAATCACCTGCAGGATCTGCTTTTTAAAGGTTCTGCCCCTCCCACAGACTGTCTATGTGCTGTTTCCAGATGGAGCAGTGAAATATACTGAACCGGTCAAATACAAACTAAAGTTTCAAGAGTAACCAGCAGACTGTGACTCTCTGACCTGAGCTGGTTGAGGATGGCCTCCTCCGTCCTCATGTAGAGTATCCTCTCCTCCTCCATCCCCACTCTTCGCCTGAACACTGCCTCCTCGCTCTGATTCACACGCTCACACATCAGCAGCAGCAGCTCCTGACCCGCCATCTGCAGCATGGAGTTCACACTCTGCTGGTTCAACAGCTGCAACAAGGAAACAAAGTGGAGTAAACCACACCGAGGAGACAACAAGAACCAGGTGAGTAATCTACTAATCCCTTAGAAAAAGTGAAGCTCTTGAGTGTGTGAGTAAAAGTATAGCAAGTCGATACGGATCATGTACTCTTAGTGTATCAGAAAGTATACTAATGTAATACTTCTTTGGACTAAATTAGAACAGTTAGAGGTTAATAACAGTACACTTTAAGTTTACAACAAGTACACTTATCTATATACTATACTACTAGTACTAGGTTTATACTTCCAGTTCACATAATAGTTTATTAAAGTACAGTTTATATATTCTTTTATCAATAAAAAAACATTTTTTTGCTATTCTACTAGTTGACTTGTTTTCCTTTAAGTATACCTGTAAGTTGTACTTTCTTGTTATTCCCCATCATGCACAGATTAAACCAAAAAGTTCTGTATCACAGTCAAAACTCTGACAGACTAAAGAAGAGATACATCACTGCTGTATGCCTGAAAGATGGTAATTAATTAATGACATTGTTGTTTTTAAACAATTGTGTTCACATTTTATGTGCCAAACTCTGTTGTGTTTTAGTTGAGGTATATAAATCAGACAGGCCTGTATTTAATAATTCACAGATCAGTGTACAAAGTCCTTTCATATATGAGGTTAGATAAATGAACTATTAAAGCTGTCTGACCTGATAGGATTAAAACATGGATAGATCAGAATGCTCCTGTAACTGTGTGGGGAGCGTTCTTGGCACACTTGGGACATCTTTGTACCACCTGAACATTGTTTAAGCACCACAGCCTACCTGATTACTGTCACGGCATAAAGCTCAAATCAAGTTATGGAGCACAGAGGAGTTTGGGTTGGGCTTAGTGTGAGAAAGAGAAAGAGAAAGAAAGACGGTATGAATAAGAAAGAAATAAAGAAAGGTATAAAGAGAGGAAAATAGAGAGACAGATTGAAAGATAGACAGAAAGAAAAAAGAGAAGATGAGAGGAAAAGAGAGAGAGAGAGAAAGACAGAATGAAAAGAGAGGAAAATAAGAGGAAAAAGAGGGAAAGAAATAAAGACAAGCTACTTTCTTGAACATAAAAATCAGTTCACTGCACTACAGTGGCCTTCACAATCACCAGATCTCATCCTAATAGAGCACCTTTGGGATGTGGTGGAGCAGAAATTTCCCATCTTAGATGTGCGGATGATGCTATTTAGAACCTGAGGTATGCTTCCAGCGCCTGATGAATCTAAAGTGCAGTTCTGGAGGTTATAGCGAGTGCAGCAGGCAGAGTGTACCTAATAAAGTGACCAGTGAGCGTCACCAGTCAGACCATGACAGACGAACTCACTGACAGGTGAGGAGGCTGGAGCTAATATATTTGTTCAGGAAAAGAAACTCTAAACACGGGTTAGTGAGCCGGTCTGTGAAGTCAATGGTTTTCTACAGGTGAGCAGACTGTAAACAGGTGTGTGTGTGTGTGTGTGTGTGTGTGTGTTACAGACTGCTCACAGATGAAAGAACACTGAGGCAGACAGGTGAGCACACAGATAAGCAAACAGGTAAGTCCACAGCTGATCAGACAGGAAGTGCAGAGTGACACCTTTACACACCTGCTGGTGCCGTAGCTGCTTCAGCTGAGCTCTCAGCTCGCTCACGTTTCTTTTGGCCAACATCAAACTCTGCTGCAGCTCGCTGTCGGGCGGAGCCTGAAGAGCCAGGGGCGGGGCTTTAGAGCTGTCAGTCAGAGCGGCTGGTTTGTGATGATCAGGCGACACACCTGGAGGTCGGAGACAGGTGATGTTACTTTGGCATCGTGATCATGAGAGGAATTTAAGGTGTTGAGTAAGAGCGAAAACATCCTCACCGAGTCTGCTGTTGAGGAGTTTCTGTCCTGAAGCCTCACTGAAGACACACACACACACACACACACACCCACACACACACACACACACACACACACACACACACACACAGCTTCATCATTTTGTACAGTTCACATCTTTACTCCATCCTGTTATGAAGTATTTCCTCATTACAAACGTCTGTGTTTGGATCTGAAAGACTGAATTTAAAGGGATAGCTCTGTTTGAGGTGAGGCTGATCGATCATTGAGTAAACGTAAGGGCCAATAAATACATTTTTAAACTGTTCCCTGTGAGGAGAAAACCAGATACAGACGCTCACAATCATAGCAGAAAGTGGTCCCTCCAAAAGCCTCATAATCACCTTTTAAGGATAAAACCACACAAAAATGATGTTGGTCCTGTTGACCCTGTTAGGAACGACTTTTTATTTCTTTGCATACTTGTTCGCAATAAAATACAATCAAATTTCAATTCTATTAAAAAACAACCTTTTCTCTGCTTTACTAAGTGCTGTTAAAGATGTAAGTGCAGGTGATACAGACCTGACAGCGTCCTTCATCCCTGGAATATCAACTCCAACAGACAGAGCGTGATGGACCAGACCTGCGAGGCTCGCTATCTGCTCCTCCATCGCCTTCATCCTCTCGCTGAAACACATCATCACATGGAACAAAACAGTGAAGCATTATTCTCCATCGAGGTGCTCTCCCTTATCAAGGGCATTATAACCAGTGGTGGACAGAGTACTTTCCTTCATTACTTGAGTGAAAGTACAGATACTCCTGGTCAAATATTACTCCAAGATAAGTAAAAGTTGTCAAGTCAAATTTTTACTTAAGTATTTTCAAATGCAGGTACTCCAGTACTTTCACTTAAGTATTAAAAGTACATTTTGCTTTCATTGTCAATGTGTAATTGTATACTTGCCACACTGAATTTACAGAACCTAATGACCGAAACAGCCTACTAAATGTATTGACTTGCTTATAGAAACTGTAGAATAAAAAGTTTGTAAAATATGCTACTTAGCCTATAGAAATGCCTATTGAAACACAACTAACTCAAAATAAAGGGACAGTCATTGCTGTTTTTATTTTTTTGTTCAACCCACAACATGCTTTCTCTGGTTGGACAGTTTTTGCAGGTGGTGATGAAGTTTGCGTACAGCAAACAGAGCATACATTTAAAATTAAACAAATCATTCTTCATTTCGACAATCTCAAATACAGATTTCAGATTTGGCCCCGCGTTCTGGTGTGGAATCGTCATCTGTACCTGTTGTTACCATCATGACTGCCAAGACATGACATGACAGGAACTGTTATCTGCATCACCGCTTGAGTAAATCACAAGTTTTTTAAAAGAGAAAAGAAATTTCATCCACTGACTTCAGAGCTATACTTAAAAGTAACTAGACCCCTCATAGAAATGTAGTGAAGTTAAAAGTAAAATATTTGTCTTTCAGATGTAGTGGAGTAAAAGTCATAAGTTTGCAAAAACAATAATACTCAAGTAAAGTACAGATACTCAAAAAATATACTTAAGTACAGTACTCAAGTAAATCTACTTTGTTACTGTCCACCCCTGATTATAACATATGTCTGATTTTTTTCATTTAGGGCCACATATGGACGAAGGAAAGTATGTTACACTGATGGATTGGCAAGAAAGATGTAAAGTTATTGTAAAGGATTTTGTGTTGGCCTATCACAACACTGGATCAGGTAAAAAAAAAAAAAGAAGCTCTTTGGTGCTGAAACTGATTAGCAAAATTTTCTTTGTAAATCAGACCTTGAGACAAATCAGGGCAGGTCGTGTTGCTCGTAAAGCTGTGATCAGTTTGTCTTCATTCATCCTTCAAGCACAAACCTCAAAACCTAAAGTGGTCTGATTTTCTTTACTTTTTAATTTGCTATGGGCCAACCAAAAGTGGACTTTTGTCTGCAGCAGGTACACCCTTGACATAAAGCGTCACTGAAACAAACTATTCACATACTAAGTGAACACTACAACTACAATCTCTCACTGATGTGATTGTGTCAAACAAAACGAACAGAAAACAGCAGGTCTGCATTTATATTACAGACACTGTTAGATAGAGGAGTTACTGGGCTTCTGAAAAGGTTGATGACATTTTAATAGTTTCAATCCTTAAATGAAATCATGCAGTATTTATATATCTAAAGCCAGCTTCTCCGTCATAATGTCAGCAGTGTGTTCTCCTCTTCACCCTTTGCTGTTTTTGCCAGTCAGGTTTTCATTGTGCCATTTCCAGAACATGTAATCCAGTTTCCTTGAATCCAAAAACATTTCCTTAAAAGAAAAAGCTCATACCTGCATGCTGGTTAACCTTTAAGAGAACCAAGAAAGTATTGTTGCAGACGAGCATTAGGATCTAAAATGGCCTTTTCTTGTGTAGGTCAGTTGGAGTCGTCACCACATTAACTTCCTGGATCTGTTTTTTGTATTGACCCTCAGCTGCTGTGTCCCTACAGGTGGGTCCCATATTCATCCATCTATCACTGGACAATATGGCTGGCCAGCTGATACGTGTGCACATGAGGTGCAGTCACATGGATGTGTAATGTCCATCACATGACCTGAGGCCAATCACGCTGCCAAGTTGCTAAAACCCAAATTAGTCAGTTTTCTTCACTAATGTTGTTTTTAAGTCTGTTTGATATCATCATTTAAGAGAACTGAACACAGCACATGTGGTTTGTGTGATAGGTGAGGCCTAGAGAGTCAGAAAAAATAATCATGACATAATATATTTTAATTGTAAAAACTTCAAAACAAGAATCAGTCCTACTGAAGCAACTAGAAAAACACTCAGAGAGCAGACCTCCGCTAAGCTGCTCAGTTCTGGATCAGAAAAGAACCAGGATCCGGACCAAGCTCTGCAAATACATGGAGGTTGTTAGCTAGTATGAGTCCAACATGTTTTTGGAACATCACTTAAAGATGCTATGAGGAGTTTTTAAGTAATAACAAAAAAGTCTCACTTTTAGATATATGCCTGATCAAAATACACACTTTAAGATGAGTTTCATAGCATCAAAATAGGTTATCTATAAATGCTATTCCTTAGCTTCGCGGTCGGGTCGGACAGGGCTGGACTGGCCTGGATACTCAACTTCGGGAACAAGACAATTAAAACTACAGCAAATTTATATTTATACAAATTTATATTTATATACACGTCTTAGAGCACCGGGCTGTAAGTAGCGATATATAGCCGGCTACAAAACTACAATACTGTTTTCCAAAAATTGCTTGTTGTCACACATCAAAAACTACCGCTACGTAACTAGAAAGAGATACATTACCTCGTCGCTTTGCATCCTGAAAGTTGTTGAAAAAGAAGTTGTAAAGCAATGCAGAGTTCTGAGGAAGGTCCAAGCTGCATTCATTAGCAACAAAACAATAAACGAGCTTTGGCTTGGGTCACGTCTTTAAGACTGTTGCTGCGCATGCTCATGGGTAGCAGAGTCTTTATGTTGCCTGAAATAGATTCTCCTCATAGCACCTTTAACATTTGGATTTTGTATGAATTATTGATTGTCATCAATGGGATTTCACATTAAAGTCCGATGTTCTTTGTGATGTTAATCTGGACTGGATCTAGATAAAATTAACCTTGATGATAGAGACATGGACCCCATATTATCCCAACAAATTGGAAGCAAATCTGGAAAAAAAATGGCAGAGATATGACTTTTTACAATTCCACCCAATGTTAACTTATGGGATTGTTTAGAAATGTTGGGAATATTTTGCATCCAGACAAATATGCATATCACCACCAAAATGTAATCATTTTTAAGTTGGGTCATTACCGATATGTCCTGAAAATTTCAGTAAAACTCGTCCAGTAGATTTTGTGTAATCTTGCTAACAAATAAACAGACAAACACCTTGGTGGAGGTAATTAAAGGTCAGACCAGCTTTGGTGTCACTGCCACATCATCAGCGGTATGGTCTAGTCTGACCAGCTGACCCAGTCGAGCAATGATTAGGTTAGTGGAGTCAGAGGATGACTGAAAGCTCACCTCTGGACAGCGCTGGCAGTCACATGACCCTGAAACAGCCTATCAGGTGTTCCCAGTGGGCTGTCAAAGAAAACCGAGGAGGAGGAGGAGGTGGAGCCGCTCCCTCTGCTTTTGTTGACCACCTCTGTCGTGCCGTTACTGTCCCGCCGAAGCGACCGACGGATAGGGGACATCCTGTCTCCAGAGACCAGGCCCACCCCTCCAATGATCTGTCCCTCCGTCAGTCTGACCTCATTGACCCTCTGAGGAGAGGAGGGTGGGGTCCTTGTTCCCAGGGGAGGAAGCTGGCTCTCTCCAAACTTCCTGCTCTTCTGCCTGGATGGTAAAGAAACACAGAGAAGGTGAAAATGCGTAGATACCTAGCCTTAAAAGTTTAAAGGGATAAGCCAACTTTTCTTTCTTTTTGTGTCTTTCCTCACTCTCGACTCCATGACAAGCAGATAGACACCATTCATTTAACTGTGCCTGCAGTAACTACGAAGAGACAGGAAAGCTTGCTAATTACAGTGTAACTAATTTTTGTAAACCCAAAAGTAGTTTACCGTAATACCTAAAACTACTTACTGTGAAAAACAAACACACATAAAATTACTGTAAATGGCAATGTTTTGATGGAAAACATACAGATGCATTTTACCATAAAATCTACTGCAAAGTGTCTACAATGGGAAGTGTTAGCCTGCCAACAGTCATCAGCTAAGCTCTTCAGAAACTCAGAACTCAAAATTTGCATCTAAGAGGAGTTTGCAAAGGAACAGCTCACTCACAAGTGCAAATCCGCTCTCATTATTCACTTAAAAGAACTGATAAGAAAACTCGAGTAAGTCACAAAGACACATCTCGAGTGTAAACCACCGCATACCATCAGTAAAACAAAGCCTCTGTTTAGGAGTAGAAGAAGATAATATGATGATAGTAAAAGATAATGTTGTTATGGTAAGAAAACAAGTCCCAACAAGCACACAGGATCATTTAGAGGTGCTGAGGAGTTCATCTGATGACTGTAGGCAGAGGCAGGCTAACACTTCCCATTGACTCCCAGTGTTTGAGCCAAGCTGATTAGCAGTGGGCGAGCACTGCCCGTCTCCTTCTTTTTACACAATCAAAAGTGTCTATCTGCTTGTCATGGACTCAGGTGTGATGCAAGACATTAAAAGAAAAAAAGGTGGTGTATCCCTTTAAGAAGATCTGGAAGGAGAGCCTGAACTCCAACCTGAGGTCTGACAGACTGTAGAGGGCTGCATGATAGAAGATGATGTATTTCATCAGGCTAATATTGAAGAAGACTCAGTGGAGAAAGTAAATGTGTCTCTCTATGAATAAACTCGGTTCATCGTTCGGCCTAAGTTTGGAACAGGATAGGACAATCAGCTGACATGCATTTCTTTAGTTGCTAAGAACATCGGCCCATCCAGACAATCCCGCTGGACGAACCATAAGACGACTTATCAAGGTACAACCAGATAGATATTAGAACATCTTGTGACCTCCTCAGTTGGAGCTGTGGAGCCAGATGACCAAAAGGCACTCTGATTGACACAAACTGGGTGAGTATATGTGGACAGGTTACCTGTGCAAGGATCTGGTCTGCTGGTCCAGAGCATCTCCGTAGCCCATCAGGGGTTTAACAGAGGCCCGGAACTGCTGCAGACCCCCTGTGATCCCTGTCCCCAGCGAGTCCAAGATGTCAGAAGTGAGGGAGGGAGGGGCACTGCACTGAGAGGAGGAGATGCTGATGCGACCTCCTGGTCCTCCTCCGTCCTGTAGAGAGGAGCTGTACGAGTCTGGATAATGGGAACTTCCTTCACCGCGCAGGACCAGAGCCATAGACTTGATGTTGTCTGTGTCCTCATCTGACACACACAGAAACACACACACAGACAAATGAGGTTCAGGGACTGTGTGCCGTATTTAGTTTAATTTGTTTTGATTAGTCTGTGTTGTTGTTGTTGTGTAACTTGGACATCATCATTAAGTTCAGCTGATTGTACAGAATGAACAGAGGCACACAGCATCTGTAGACTCAATGAAAAGGAATCACTGAATCAACTAACCAATCAACTAACCAATCATCTAACCAATCAACCAATCAAGCAATCAACCAATTAACCAGTCTTTATTTATTTAGCTCCAGCTCATAACAAGTGTTATCTCAAGACACTTTTGACAGAGCAGGCTGAAGACAAACTCTTCATTTTATAGATACATATGCATATACACAAATACGTATTAATAAAAATATATTTGCATATACACATACATACATCCAGAGATGTAGCTGCAGAGAAAAAGGGACTAAAAATAAGAATTTTTGACAGACAAAAACCCATGGACGACCGGATCATAAATCTGTCCCCATTACATTTGTCTCTGCTGAATTTAGACTTTATCAGTCTTTATTTGTTTTGTGACATATTTGTTGAATAATTATTAACAGTAAGCTCCTTAAGCAGTGCCATCTCAATTTACAGAGGGACCTCAAGACTATAGCTTTCTAAAGATAGTTTCTATGGAAGAATAATCAATACAATCATGGATAGAGAGATCAATCAGATATTAACATTAAATCTATAATGAATATAATCTGGAGAGAAATGACGTTGATTAATATAACAGCATCTACCTAAAATACCACTGAAATAGGTTTAATTGGCCTAAAAGTATGAATTTATCCCATTTCTGTAGCAGCAGGTCATCCATGACTGTTTGTCAAGGTCATCCTTATATGTGTGCTGTTTGAGGAACTACCATGGGTTTAATACTGTTGATGTCTCTAAAGTTAATATCAGGGACTGTGATGATGATGGAATGGAGCTAAAGGAAAGAGCACGTAATTATAATTATAGTTACTGAAGCTCATTAGGTCCACAGCAGCAGGCAGTGTACAAAACAAATCCCTGCCGGCCTGAGGTGTCTCACCTGGTTTGACGTCCCTCCTCTCCAGGATGGAGCTGCTGCTGTTGGTGCACAGGGACCTGGACAGTCCCGCCCCGGACAGGCGCTCCCGCGGTAATGTGGAGCTGCCCAGATCTCCTGCCACGACCCCCGAGCTCCCCCCACCATACGCTCTCCTGGAGGGGGAGGAGGGCATAGAGCGCACCATCGGAGGGGACATTGAGCCCTGCAGGTTTTGGAGGGTACTGCGGCCCGGTGAGGAGCGACTGTGGACAGGACTGTGACTCCCGTACAGAATCTCTTTGGAGATCTGAAACAACAAAACAAAGTTCAATAACTCACAGATTATTTTACCTTAATTCTACTTTATATGTTTATTTGACGACTCTTAGGGTGTGACTACAATCACCACTATTAAAAACAGCCTCAGTTGTCACATAAACAGCATCCCTGATCCAGCTGTATTCCCCCTCTGTCAGACACACTGCTATAATGTTTTTCCATTTGTTTAAAGCTCTCAGCTCAACTATTCTCCACCCTGCACAGCCTCAATACCCCCCACCCCATTCTCCTTCACAGAGAGACTTTGTCAGTCCCTCTTTAAGGTAGGAGGAGTCATCACAGCTGGTTTTTCAAAAGTATCGTGACATCCTCAAAAGCTGCCAGACACTTTGTGGCTTATTGCCACAGTGAGGTGATGAATTTTGTTTCCAAGTCAGTTGCCAGAAGTAACACAACAAACGATTTAAAGCACAGTTTGGGAAGTCGTGAAACATTACGTAGCCAACAAACAGGGACATTTCATTTCTGTGTCGAACACCCCTGACGTGTGTCAATACTGTGAGCAGAGGTCTGCAGCGTCTCCACGTCAGTCAGTCTCAGCTCACTTATTCGTACCAAAAACTGTGCTAGATACTGGGGCATGATCCTGACGGGAAAACAACAACTGAGTAAAGTCAAGCCATGTAAAGCTGATCAGCCCCATTAAAGGGGCAATCTGTAGTGTTTTAAGTACTTTATGAGCGTAAAACAATGTCTACATTAATAACTAGAAAAGCACTCTGAGAGCACAGACCTCCACCAGCGCCACAGTTCTCGCCCATATTGTGATTTCCACCATAAATATTAGTTCTGCTTTTATTTTATCTAAAAATTTAGATTCCCTGACCATGAAAGCACACCATTAACAATTGGATTCATAATGATAGCCATTTTAGTTCAGTAGTTATTCACAAAAATCCCATTTTTCACAATGGCGGATCCAGACGGTGATTTGGATCACTCCCAAAATTGAATCATTTGTCCTTGTCCCAATCTGGACATTCCCTGAAAATTTCATTCTCTGTCAGCTGTCTTTTTCTCTGAGTATAGAATTTATGTGTATTTATTAGAACAGGTAAGTCCTATAGTGACAAAAACTTCTGATTGATTGATTGATTGATTGATTGAATCTCTCCTGCTCCCTCATGAAGGCTAGTCTGCACTTACATAAAGCCAGGCTATGGTGAAGGTAGTTTGAGGACCACTGACCCAAAGGGCAAATAAAACTCCATCATACCGGCTTCCAAAACAAAGTCAATCAATCAAAGTTCAGCTGAAAGTGCACAGGTTTGGTTGTTCGACACACCCAGTCCCACTGATTAAAAAAAAAAACAATCAAGCACTGTTGATCAGTTCACTAAATGATGTTGTATGAACAACGGTGGTCTGTCTGTCCATATTTCCATAATTTTCTCACCCCTGTCAGGCCAGCATCTGCTCATTTTGCAATTTGTCCTGAGATAACTTTTAGTTCTCGACCAATGAACCACAGTCACTTAGTTTGTCTCCTCCCTCTCCATCTACCTTTCACTCTGCACATCTGCGTGAGCACGTCTGGACGTGTCGGCCCCACAGATCCAGTTTAACAGTTTATTCTGAAGGCGCGGTCTCCACGTGTTCATGCTCGGGTCACACCCTTGTTTGGACATCAGCAGGAAAACATGTCAGGAGGAAGCATGTTTACAATGTTTGATGGCTCCTGCTCTGAGAAAAGCCTGTGCCTAAAGGTAATCCACCAGGCTCTCTGGGTACATTTCATTCATAACAAAAGAGTTTCCAGGTTCTTGTGAGTGAAGCTTCTCAACAACAGCACAGCGTGTGGAGATAGTTTGTACAGAGTCTGGGCTGTGGTGGTCATGAATAAAAAACAAGGATTTGCACTGGTGTGCCGGGACGAAAGTTAGCACAGAGGAGGTGGCACTACCACAGGGGCTTACCACACATTTATTACACCATATTCTGGACTAAAATATACCACATCATATTCTGAAAACCCAAAAAGAGGATCCTCAGCAGCACGTGTTACATTGTGACGCTCAATATCTTGACAGGTTGGTACATTGGAATAATGTCAGTGGTCCAGAACAGTGCTTTATTATAAATATTAACACTTTTATTGCTATGAATATAAATGAACTCCTGTTTTTTGCCTTTTTGTCAATAAATGTGTTAGAAAATATTTTCAGGTTTAAGTGACGGCAAGTTTTATCAATATTAAGCTGTAAATGCTATTAACTCAGTGTGTAGCCTAATTACAAGAAAAAGAAAAAAAATTGACTTTTCAATGGGTTCCACTTTATAAACAGTTCTAACTGAACATGTACAACATTTTCAGAAGATAGGAACCCAACCTATTTGATGTTTTGTCTTATTATTATATTATTTAACTGATTATGAAATTCCTAAAACACGAACTATGATGAAAAAAAACAATGACAAAAAAGATGAGCCAGGCGAAATTACGGCAAAACTCAGCAAAAATACAGCAAAAATGGAAAGAGAACACTTTAGAATGATACTTACAGTTGCATGAAAAAGTATGTGAACCCTTTCAGATTACTTAGATTTCTGCTTATATTGTTTATAAAATATGTTCAGATCTTCATCTAAGTCACATCACTGTGAATCGCTCTTTTGATGCCATGCCACAGCATCTCAATTGGGTTGAGGTCAAGACTCTGACTGGGCCACTCCAAAAGCCGTATTCTCCTCTGTTGAAGCGGTTCCATTGTTGATTTACTTCTGTGCTTTGGGTCGTTGTCCTGTTGCATCACCCATCCTCTGTTGAGCTTCAGTTGGCGGACAGATGAGCTTAAGTTTTCCTGCAAAATGTCTTGATAAACTTGGGAATTCATTTTTCCGTCAATGTCAGCAATCCGTACAGGCCCTGAGGCAGCGAAGCAGCCCCAAACCATAATGCTCCCTCCACCATATTTCACAGTTGGGATGAGGTCTTGATGTTGGTGTGCTGTGCCTTCTTTCTCCACACATAGTGTTGTGTGTTCCTTCCAAACAGCTCAATTTTGGTTTCATCTGTCCACAGAATATTTGCCGATCGTGCTGTGGAACATCCAGTTGCTCTTTTGCAAACTTCAAACATGCAGCAATGTTTTTTATGGACAGCAGTGGCTTCCTTGGTGGTGTCCTCCCATGAACACTCTCTTGTGTAACGTTTCAGGTATTGTAGATTTGTCAACAATAATGTTGGCATGTGCCAGGGATTTCTGTAAGTCTTCAGCTGACACTCTAGGATTCTTCTTCACCTCATTGAGCATTCTGCGCTGTGCTCTCACAGTCATCTTTACAAGACCACCACACCTTGGCAGAGTAGCAACAGCGCTGAACTTTCTCCATTTGTAGACAGTCTGTCTTTCCGTGGACACATGGACATCAGGGCTTTTAGAGATACTTTTGTAACCCTTTCCAGCTTCATGCAAGTCAACAATTCTTGATCGTCGACCTTCTGAGAGCTCTTCTGTGCGAGGCATGGTTCACATCGGGCAAAGCCTCTTTAGAACAGTAAACTCACAACTGGTGTGTGTTTTTTATAAGGCAGGGCAGCTTTAACCTGCACAACCTATCTAATCACATTGATTGGACTCCATGTTGGCTGACTCCTGGCTCCAATTAGCTCTTGGAGAAGTAATTAGCCTAGGGGTTCACATACTTTTTCCACTTTGTACCATGACTGTTTAAAAGTGTGTCGAATAAAAACATGAAAACTTATAATTTTTTTGTGTGGTATTAGTGTAAGCAGACTTAGATGAAGATCAGAACATATTTTATGACCAATTTAAGCAGAAATCCAAGTAATCCCAAAGGGTTCACCTACATTTTCATACAACTGTATGTCATTGTTTACAATATGTTTACATTATTTACACAAAAAATACAGATAAACCACAGACACATGACTCAAAAGTTTGTCTCTGAATCCTCTCTCTGCTCAGTCAGCTCACTTACCGTCCCTTCCCTTAGGTAATGCAGCATTTACCGTAATGTACCACATATCAGTGGAAAGCTTCAATTCTCAGCTTTCAGAATCCGTTGGAATTATTTGGATAGCATGGATACTCAAGTTATGGTAATGTCAGTCCTGCAGGTCTTTTTCTGTTGCTGGCAACAGCTTCATCTGAAGCTGAGCAAAACCTGGAAATTTAAGGGAATTCTTAACTCCCTGGATGAAGTTTTATGACCAAAAAGGAGGACATGTTCGGGCAAGAAAAGGACGTATTGTCACCCTATCATACAGGCATTTCACCCTCACAGATATGACATTTTTTAATGCCCAAAAAAGTGCACACTTATGAACACGGGTCTCAAAGTGGGTAAATCTGAACATATTTCAGTGTGGATACGGTTGGTTTAAGATATCATCACAGTCCCACCTCTCCCTTGCACAAATCCTGATGGCAACAGAAGCAATGGAGGAATGCAGGGCCAGGTTCATGCAGCAGAAGCTCCTGACCTTGTTTTGGCCTTAACAGTAAAATCTTCTGCTCCTCTGAGACCACCATGAGCAACAAGAGGACACAGAGAACAGCAGACACCAGAGACTGTTCACATTTCTCATGATGGATGCTCCGTGTCTTCTTCTCTGGTTTTGGTGTATGTCTGCAGCAGCGTTACAGTGCTGTTAACAGGCCTGGCCTCTACAGTGTTTTCAGTGTTTTCATCTGGATGGACTCATTTACTGATGATGGCATCTTTACAGAGAATGTTTCAATACAAAAACCTTTTCGCCTCTGAGTGGACAGGGAAGTGTTCTTAGAGAGCTGACAGGATGAAACACCTACGATGGGAAGTCCCCACCTGATGACCACAGTAAGGCTTCACTGTTGCTTCTCATCAGGCTGCCAGCTGAGTTTGAGGGCCTCACCTAGCGTTGGTAGAATCGGGATTGTGACCGCCTAAAGCTTGCATGTACGGAGCCTGGGTCAGTCAACACTGTGGTGACAAAGGCCCATTGAGCCATGCAGTGCTGAGAACATATTACTGGTTCCAGGCAGAGATATCTCACTGCAAAAATGCAGATCTAGGCAAGTTCTTTTTTGTCTGATCTCAAGTCAAAATATCTAAAATACTCATTTTAATCCACATTCACTTGACAAGTTCAAACAAATGTCTAACTAAAAGGAATAAAAGGCAAAAATAAGACACTGACTTGCTTGTAATGTTACCAAAATATCTGTCAATGAAACAAGCTTAACTGCGGCATGACTGAGTAAAGTGAAGTTTAATCACTAATCTGGATTGAACATTTCACTTTAAGTCTCCCTTGAGGATAAATTTGGCTTTTGTCATTGGCAGATAAGTAGACATAGTCTTATTTTCAGTTTTTGTGTCTGCAATTAAAATGTTAATCCAGACGTTTGGGTAAATTTGAGCTTAGAATATGTCGAGGGATATTTTTTAACTTGAAATTGGACAAAACTCTCACCTAGATCTGAGTTTTTGGACTGCAGATGCTCAGTGTGGAGAGCAGCTTATCTGCAGGAGAGGACAAAGGGTTCCATAGACTTGATCCTCCATCTTAGAGGATGGAGAATTACTGTTTACTGCAGGATTTACCAAAACTTTTCTTCTAAAAGGAAGTCTTATAAACAATAAAATCTCTTTGGTAAGAAATCCTGGCTAAGGAAGGAGCCACTTATGTTTCATGTGTGAAAACTGCAGGTGTTAGAAACAGGTGTTGAATAATCTGAGGAAATCAACCACAGGCTGTTGACACCACATTAATTATGATCCTCTTTGATTCGCCGAGAAATATCAGTGAGGTAGAGTACATGCAAGAGTGCATTCGGCCTTTTCTAATAAAGCATAATTGAACATTCATTGCACTCTGTTGGTGTGAGACAATCAATTCTTGTGTTTTTTATGTGATGTAGTTTCTTGTTTTGTGTAATGTAGAAAGGCCCAACCAGGGACAGGAGTTGAGAATTAGCCTTGGCTATAAACTCTGCTTGCATGGCATCAGCTGCAAATATTTTTTTGTGACCATGTACGATTGCAATGTCCCTGCCAAATAAACGGATAAATAAAATACTGAACATTTTTAAGTCTACTTGTAGTAATCGTGACACTTTTTGCTTCACTAGTAGACTCGTGCACTCGTTGGCCAAAACTGAGCACATGTCCTCCAAATTGGAGTACTATGATAACTATGGTTAAGATCACTGATAGGCTATCCCTGTTTTATGTCAAAAAAGCTTTCCACACACTCATACTTATAGAACTGTATGGTCATGTGAAGATTTTGATTTCCATTAACCACTCTTATGTTGTTTTCTTGTTCTCAATGCATTCCACTATGTAATGAATAAAGATATTCGTCCACATTTTGTCAATCATTTAGATCTGGTAGGTGTTGTTTAAACATTCCCTCTATATATTAATTTGAATACTTGCATCCCTAAAACTTATTAGGGCTGTTTAATTATGGGAAACTCATAATCAAAGTCATACTGACTATGATCCCTTTTAAAATACACATTACTGATCCTTCAATATCTCTGTGAAGTCTGTTTATCAATCAAAAACACGTGAAAATTTAAATAACTAGACTTAAACAAGTGCTAAAAACATTTAAAAGACAGCAATATCTCCAAGTATTTGATAAAAATAATTGATTTACTATGTTTAAGAGTAGCGGTGCTGTACTACTGTGTTAAAATACTTAAGCAATTGTTGAAATAATATCCAGACATATAAAAATAAACTAACAAAACAAAAGCAAACTGATACGAGAAAACATATTTGTTCAACCCCGATTGTTTTCTTTTCTTGATCATGGGACACCTAAGTTGAAATTGGAATTGAAACTTGATTAATTTCCAAACTCTTTAACATTTCTACATGAATGCAAATAGACCTAAAACATACAGATGCATACATTCATATTCACTCATTCATACAGAGACATAGATTAGCCTCACCTTACCTGAGTGTGCAGTCAGTGATGTTCATGGGAGAGTGTGTGTGAGAGAGTGAGTGTGTAAATCCACTGTCTCCATGGTTTTTGTGTAAACAGGGCGTAGATCTGTGAACATGTCACAGCACATTAAGCTCTGCACACACAGCCTGCAGTGTAACGAACACACAAGCTGCACAGCCACAGCAGCTGTCAATCAAAGCGCTGCCGCAGAAATGATCGACGGGGCACAGATTGTACACAACAACACAACAACCAAACAACATCTACACACTCCACCTGCTCACTGTAGACAACACACACGACAAAAGAACCCTCGATTTCTCTGTGCATGTTTGAACGTTAAACATCATTCACACCATCATATTTATGACTGTGAATATTTTGCATTTCACACAGTGGGGCTCAGTTGACCTGTTGCCCTCTGAAGAACCTGAGTTATTGACCATTAAAAATCCAAGTTAATCATTTAAATAACAGCAAGACCAAAGTTTCTCTTCAATGGAGGTCAAATCTAACCTAGTGCACCAGGTGGACTGTTTAATAAAGGAAAAAGAAAGAGGCTTTAGAAAGTGTTTGGGGAGGGCAAAACCTTTCAGAAACACTCCTGGCAGTTGATTGGACATTCATTTCATCAGTCACACACATTACAGCTGTGTGATATTTGTTTTTCATTTGATAAAGAAATATGGTCCAGAATTGATCAAACTGATACTGAAGCTGTTAGCATCTATGTTAATCTTGTAGCAACAGTCACTTCCTGCTATGGTCTCACTCTTAGCTCCCACCTCATCCTGCTCTAAAGGACTCTGATTGGGCAGCTTACAGTTATTCTAGATTGAAGTTTGGCAAAGATGGATCTTACGTATTATTAGTAATGCCACATTCCATTTACATCATAACTGGGAAGAGGGAAGTGGAAATGACGTCATCTCCGAGTTATCAGCGTTCCAGTTACAAAGTCGAAAAAAAAGGGCTGAACTACTAGGCTATTGTTAGCCGTTGTGCTAGCACGCCCTACGTTGTAGTTCATACCTACCATATGAAGAATGTAAATGACACCACGACAGCATTTCCATAAATACAAGTTGAACAACACAGTGTAAACGGCTGATTTAGTGTTACTAACTCTAGTCAGACGGGCTAATAAATGGAGCTTAATAATTGTCCACACTGGTGGCAGCCATCTTTGATTGTCGACTTGAGGGTGGAGAGGATCCCCCGAGTTTCCCTCAGGGGCGTTCCGGTTGAAATTTCCCACTCCGAACTCAAAATCCCGACTTCCCAGTACTACTGGAACACAGCATTAGAACTCAACTTTTACAAAATGTCCTGTTCATCACACTGGAAAATATGAATGAAAACTTCCCCTTGATACCTGTGTTAAACACGCAGTAGGTAAAAATCCACCATCAGGGGCCCTAAACTGAATAAAACAAGTGATGATGAGTCAACACCAAAGAGTAAAAGCGATAGAGTGACCTGCAGACCCCTCCCCTGACCTCCACTTTTACATGTGGATTCAATAAAAACATTATTCCATCTGGTGTTTATTACTGAGCATAAATTTTCATGATAAGAGAGACAAACATTACAGAAACAACACTCTGGTTCATGCTGTGAGCTCTCAATCCACATTGGGTTTGTCTACCACCATTACAGCCAGTCTGTGTTGTGGTTTTGCCCTGATAGAGGGCACCTGTCCTTGCACACTGGAGGTGTATGTAAAGCACTGTGCAGTTTTATTCAGTAAACCCGTGTGTAAACCCGAACCAGCTAAATATGACCTCTCTAGAAAAAGTCCCGAACCACAATGATATTCAAAGTACATTGATAAAATAGTTCAGCGTTCAAAGACACAGAAGCAGCTGATGTCCTCAGTTAAAGGGACAGTTTGTGTTTTCCTGTGTGAGGCACATGGCATGAGCCTGCACATGTCAAAGCTCAGTTCTGTCTCTGTTCAGAAAAACTTGTGACTGATTAGATTAGATTGGATTAGATCAGATAGCACTTTATTAGGGGAGAAACCCCCTCAGGGAAATTGAGATTGCTATGTACAGTAATACTACTCATTTTTGTACATGGGGCCAGATTTTCCACTTAATTAAAAGAATTGTGGGAGAAAAAAAGCCACAAAAATATTGGGGGTTTTGTCAGTGTCACAAAAAAGGCAATAAAAAACAAAACAATACAGTATAAACTAGAAAAACTCGGAGAGCGCAAACCTCCCCCAGCTCCACAGTCCTCTTCCATATTGTGATTTAGACCATAAATATTAGTCCTACCTTTATTTGATCAAAATATTTAGATTCCTTGACCATGAAAACATACCACCAGCAATTGGATTCTTAATGATGCCTATTTTAGTTCAGTCGTTATTCACGAAAATCACTTTTTTGGTTATGGGTTTTTTTTTACGCTGATCACTCCTCAAATCTAATCATTTGTTCCTTGTCCCAATCCATACATTTTTGGAAATTTCAATTGAAATCAGTCCATGACTTTTTAGTTATGTTGCCAACAGAGAGACAAACAAACAAACATACAAAAAAAACAAACAAACAGTTGCTGGCAATAACATAACCTCCTTGGCGGAGGTAATACATTTTAAAAACAATAAAAACCCAATTAAAGCAACTATACTCAACTATACCCTACCAAAGGCCAGGTGAACAAGTGCCTGATAAGCTTTGTTTTAAACATGGAGAGGCTTTTTGAGTCAGCACAGTGAGAGGTGATGAGAGCTGAAACTGAGAAGGTTCGATCTCCTCCAGTTCTTAAAAATAATCGACAAATGCCCTGAACTCACCACAAACTGTGACATCCTCGGGTTAAGTTCCCCTTTTATTTCTTCCTCATGCGTCACTTCTTGTTATTCCTGCTTTGTATTGAAAGTCTCACTCTAGTCTCTTGTTAAACTTTTGTTTTCTACCCTTCCCTCTCTGTGTCTCCCTGATTGTTGGTTTCCCTCACCTGTGTTCCCTCCTGTGTCACCTGTGTCTCATTACCTTATGTATTTAAACACTGCTTCCCTTCTTGTTTTTGCCAGATTGTCGTTGTACTTGTGTCATCAGTCTCCAGCATTCCCTGTGTGCCCCTTCTGATCTTCTGATCTATATCATTAAATGATTTTTTGAGATTTTGGACTTCATCTTGTTGTGCCGTTGTGTCCTTTTTGGTTCAATATTGTGACACAAAAGGTTTGTTATCATCATCTTATAGGTGCTATGAGGAGAATCTATTTCTGGTGGCATAAAGACTCTGCTACCCATGAGTACGTGCAGCGACTGTCGTAAAGACGTGACCTAAGCCAAAGCGTGTGTTTGTTGTGATGCTAATGAATGCAGCTTGGACCTTTGTCAGAACTCTGCATTGCTTTACAACTTCTTTTTTCAACAACTTACAGGATGCAAAGCCACGAGGTAATGTATCTCTTTCTGATTACGAGGCAGTAGTTTTTGATGTGTGACAACAAGCAACTTTTGGAAAACTGAGTATCGTAGTTTTGTAGCCGGCTTTATGTCGCTACTTACAGCCCGGTGCTCAAAGACGTGTCCGAATAATATAAATTTGCTGTAGTTTTAATTGTCTTATTCCTGAAGTTGAGTATCCAGGCCAATCCAACCCTGTCTGTCTGACCCGACTACGAAGCTAAGGAATAGCCAGGGCTCAAGAGTGCAACCATTTTGGTCGCACATTTTGTAAATATTGACAATAGTGTGTGAAGTTTTATTCTGGGTTCATATTTATGGAGAATAAGACCATCCAGTTAAATGTTAAGTTGCTGGTTGTTAAAATCTGGATATTTATTTCATTTTTCAGTTCAGTTTAGCACCTTAAACATTAGTTTTTTGTTTTTGTTTTTTTGAAACATTTTATTTAATTTGAGATGTTTAAGATTGAAATGTTAAATTTCAGTTCAGTAAAGCACTAAACCCTTTTTTTCCCCCCCTTGTCTGCAGTATCTTTTCTGCTGAGCATTGTGTCAGATGACAGCGCTGAGAAGACCAATGCATTTTTTTTCTAGCAGTCAGAGAAAAGTGAATATGATTAACTGCTATAGTGACCATCACCAGCCCTCCCTGTAGGCTACTCCATCATTTTAAACTTTATTTAACCCCTGATGTGAGCTGAAGGGGAGGGCCGTGCCACACCACAGTGTGAAAGAAGGGGAAATAGTGACAGACAGGACAAGACAAGACAAACGGAAGGGAGGACAAATGTCTACTGTTGTTGATTTGAGATAACAGTTTCAAGTGATGGGCTAATTTAAGTCCATACAGGAAGTTAAGGCTGTAAGAAACCAGGGACACCAGAAATGTGGGGTTTTGATAGTAGTGGGGATGTGGGCCTACATGAATAAGAGATGGAGTAGCATGCATCACAGGATGTGAGAAGATGTGTAAGAGTACCCGGCTCAGCATGTTCTGACGGGATCTATCATGTCTCTTAGTTAGTCTGGACAGTAGCTTGAGTCTCTGTATATGCATGCATGTGAGGTGGTCACCGAATACCCGAGTAGTTGCCCAAACCCAGGGAAAACACAGCCACGGGCGCCCCCCAGGCCACCAGGGCACCCGAGACCCCCCACACAGTCCCCAAACCACCAGGCCCAGGGACAGCCCCAGGACCCAAGGGGGCATGGACACACCTCCTCGCCAACACCAAAGACAGCACCCAGGGCCCAGAGCAGTAGCCCCCCCGCAGACAGCACCTCCCCGACCTCCCATCCACCCGGCCCCCAGCCACCCCCCTGGGTAAAAACAGGTCGAGTGGAGGTCCACCAACCCCTCCTCTCCCTGTCTGGCCCAGAAAAGTGGATGTTGTGTTGCATTAAAAACAAAGGATAGGTGGGGCAGGCGGGAGGGGAACAGAGAGCACTAAACACTTTAAATGCTCTGTTTTTCTTCTAATAAATAATTTTGCTTCAAATAAAGACAAGTATTTCTTTACATCTTATTCTTGTTTAAAAGAATTTACATTATTTAAAATGTATGGAGAGTGATAAAATGGTGACCTAATGGCGTTAAAGGTGAGACTGAAAAATGTGGGTGCACCTAATTTTTGTGCTAGTGCACCTTAGAAAAGACTTTTAGGTGTACCGTTGCAACCAATGCAAAAAGTTAGTCTGGAGCCCTGATAGCATTTATAGATAACCTATTTTGATGCTATAAAACTCATGTTAAAGTGTGTATTTTGATCAGGCATATATCTAAAAGTGAGACTTTTTTGTAAGTACTTAACTCCTCATAGCATCTTTAATTTCCCACAACACCACTGCTTTGGTTAGGCACTAAAGGGTGTCCATAAAGTCTCCTTACAAGACAATTTTTTACAAAGGCAGTTGATGAGATATCTTCCCCAGATTAATTTAATTTTAATCAGTGTTTATCAAAGTATTTATTCACATTAAACTTTTGTGTGCCAGATATTCTGTTAATGGAATGAAAGCTGTTAAATGAACCCCTATAAGATGGCTATAAAAGGCACAATCAATATCCTGGTTTATTGAGACAAAATTAGATGTGCAGACACAGTGAAACTACAGAGCTGAGTATGGAAGAGATCTCCCATCGATTCGTGCATGGCACAAGAAATTTATGGAGACAGGGACAGTGTTGGATAAAGGGAGGAGTGGGCAACCAAGAAAACATCTGAGGACAACATCAATCGTGTAAGACACCTTTCCTTTCCCATTAACAGAATATCTGAAACACAAAATGTTAATGTGAATTAAAACTTTAAAGGAGACATATCATGCTGATGCATGATTTAATACTTACATATAATATAATAAATTTGAAAACAAGACCTTACACCCCCTTAAAAAAGATTTAAATCGTTGTGACGACACGAGGTACCTTTCTTTTTATTGGAGTAATCTGATAAAACACTTCCTCCTCTGTGATGTCCGTTAGCCACAAAACCGTCACCGAGGAATCAATCAATCAATCTTTATTTGTATAGCGCCAATTCATAACAAGTGTTATGTCAAGACACTTTACAATAGAGCATAAAGCTCTTCATTTTATGGATACACATATATGCATAGATACTTATATACATATAAAATACACATATACATATATATACAAATATATACATCCAACACCCAACATGAATCCATATAGCCAATCATGGATCTCTCCATCATGGCGGCAAGAAAAAACCTTCTGTTAAGCAGCAGGAAATCTTGAATGTGGATCCCAGTCTCATGATGAACAGCAAATCCACACGATGCTGTGATGGGTGTGAGGGCAAAGGAAGGGAGGTAAGAGGAGACAAGTGGACTAGAATAAGAACTAAAGTTAGGGACAGGTTCATGAACACAGACCTGTCGTCTGATTTATTAGAGGTTAGCCTCTTGAGATGCTACATCTCATTTTCAGGAGGGTCCTCATGTCTGAATGGTTGTGGTGATCATTTTCTAGAAGTATAATCTTAGATATTCTTACTGAAAATAAGAATTTATGGTAGTGACGAACTCATGGGTGCCCAGACCACAAGTGTATCCCAACCATATTTGTCTCCATTAAATATAAATGTGTTAAAGGCCTCTTGAGATGTGACATCCCATTTTCAAGAGGGACCTCACGACTATGTGGTGATAAAAACATAGATACTGTAGATGTATCGATCATGGATATGGAGATCATGCTAATAACTACATGAACAGCTATAATGATAATGGGAATAGAGTGTTCCTAATAAAATGGCCAACTATGTGTCATGTTTGTAATTGTAGTTTTGAGGCTTCATGACTCCACAGCAGCAGGCAGTCTACACATCCACCAGCAGCAGTATATAGCTCCCTAGCTCACACTCACTCATTACCAGCTCTGGCCTGTAGGGGGAATCAATACACGGTTGCTGCTTTGAGCCTGCCGGAAAATACAGTAGAAGAAGAAGGACAGGCTGGCTCAGCCCTCTCGGCAGCTCTGACAGAACTGACCAATCAGAGCACAAAGGGCTGTGACGTTGCGAGGTAACTGTAGGTCATCCTGAGATCCGAGCTTTTCAACGAGAGCTTGATAATGGCCTAAAATGAGGATATTGAGCACGCTATTGTGGGGCAATGAAGGAACTAAATGACTTGTACTGAGGGCAGAAACGCTTTACAGGCATCCTAGTCTGGCATAGTGAAAAGGAGAAACAAGCATGATATGTCTCCTTTAATAAACACTGATCAAAACAAAAAAAAATCTGGTTAACATATCTCATCAACTGCCTTTGTAATACATTTCTTAAATTGTAAAAAGAATTTATGGTTTATTGGCACCAAACTGGATTAAAATTATCAATAAATTCTTACATTTATACTGTTATTACTATTATTGTTTTTTTGCTGTGAATATGAGTGCTGTTTACTTTTAATCTTTGTGAATACTTGTTTGAAGTCCCAGGAGAAACTTTTATAGATGGATAGTCAACAGTACTAAACTGAAAATGGAGGAATCTGCTCTGAGAGCTGGAGAACAGAGAAACACTCAGGTGTAAAAATCACAAGCTCATGTGGTCAAACTGAGACAGACTAAGGAAAGCCAGCTCAGGATGTTTCATGATGCTTCAGGAGGAGAGACTATCAGCTTTATACACTGGTCTGCAGTGAGCAGCTCTCATCACGCAGAGCCACGTTGGTTTAATGGACTTTAAAATCAATCAGACCAGATTCACTGCTTTACAAACTCAAGGACAAGAGGAGCTGAATGAAAGTTCATCTTCAGAGGGAGTACTGTAATTTCTTGTTGATAGCACACATTTTGATTAAGGTCTAGTTCAGGTGCATATTATACATGAGTACAAGCAAACAACTTACTATATTTTAGCTCACCAACATCGCAATTACAATACATCTGATACTAAAAGCTGTAATATTTTCTTTCTCTGCGAAAACACATGTGAACACAGGACGCGGTCATTTGTGGGCATGCAAAGTGTGCAATGATTGGTTGAAGATATTGGCATGTTGATAGCTGCTCTCTGATTGGTCAGAACACTCAGACTGAGCATGCTTAGAAAAAAATCACGTAATTGCGTATATGTAGCAAAAGGTATTTTTGCATCCATTTGAAAGACAAAATGTACAGCGATTGTTGTGGAACAAAAGCATTTCATTAATGCAAACATTGATTTAAGTTATTTTGAATTTCTCTGAGAGAGTAAGGTTTGGACTAAATTTTGGTACGTGTTATATTGGAGTACCTTTTTTTTCCAGGCCAAAAAAGGGAAAATGTGGGGTGCGTGCTATAATTGAGAAACTATGGTATTCAGCTCAGACTGATTGTTTATTCAGTTAAGACAAAAGTCACGTTTTAATTATGAGTTGACTTCATGACAGGTCACAGTGTGTTCACTGTCGTGGGTAAACTGAGCTCTCTGTCAAAATGACTGAGCTTAGTCAGCAGGATAATCCATAAACATTCATACAATTGACAAATCTTTATTTGGGATGAAGTTTTTTGGGGGTATTCGGCAAAACTTAATTAAGACCATAGTTTGATCTTTATGCTGCTGGTGTGAGGCACAATACACAGCACAGTAGAGGAAAATTAATCAAATATAAATAAACTGTAGCACGTGATGAACCCAAGCTGTTTTCTCCAAAAATTATTTCAATGAGTTTAACACCATGAACAGCAATGCAAAGCATCAGGGTCTCTCCAGATTTTTCTGAACAGAGAGAGAACTGAGATTTGACGCTGTGCAATATAATGTCTACTGCCAAACAGTTTACTTATTTATTTCTTCCTACATGAGGAAGCTGATATATCTTAAAGACTCTGCATGTTGGAACCTGCTTTCTTAAATTTTCACCTACTTAATTTTTACTTAATTTTTCATGCTCCTCTTTATTTTAATGTCTTCATTTGATATTCCTACTGATAGACTGTATACAAGAGCAACTGAAACAACCGAATTTCCCCTTAGAGACTAATGTTGTATTTCTGATTCTGACACTGTGGCACACATTCAGGCTCATGCACCTCACACAACCCCACTTTAAAAAATGTAACCATCCCTTTAATAAGTTCTGTTGGATGATTTTTTTGATTAAGGACAGAAGCAAACATCGTGACTCACCCTCCCCTCGGTCTTTGCAGGTCTGGCATGGCGGTTAAATATGTGTGCTGGGTCTTTATGATAAACCTTCAGACAGGAGTGTGGAGAGATGTTCCTGGGAGCAAAAATAACACGGTTACACCGAGTCTCTCTCC
Source organism: Scarus forsteni (assembly GCA_036419115.1). Classification (NCBI taxonomy): domain Eukaryota; kingdom Metazoa; phylum Chordata; class Actinopteri; order Labriformes; family Labridae; genus Scarus; species Scarus forsteni. Next base: position 1,039,662 of record JAZDUH010000087.1, on the reverse strand, counting down.
CACACTCACACTCACACAAACACAAACACACACACACTCACACACAAAGACTGTTGAATGTGTGACAGGTTATACGAGGATCCTCCTTTCGGTCAGAACCACCTCAGACATCCTGACAGTGCCAGAAGTCCCTGATGAGTTTTGTGGCAGCAGAAGCTGAACACCGTTAATAACAGAGCAGAACATTTATTGAGCCTCCATCATTGCTGCCTGAGCTCTCCCAGGTGTGTCAGCCCCTCTTGTAAAGCCCAACTCACACATTAGGCTTTTAAAACTCACGTGTGATAGAGCCTATGAATGTAGACCAAGACTGAACCTGTATTGAGCTAAATCCAGGACAAAAGTTTTGTTAAAAGACTGAACAAACTGAATTTGAATGTGTGATCTTGTATTTTCAGAAAAACTACTGAATTGAAAATAAGTGTAAGAGAACTTTTTTAAGTTTAAATATCTGTTATGAAACTACATAAAATATTTATTTTCATGTTTTACTCTGAAGTTTATTTTAACATGTGATGTGTACTTTTTTTCAGTTGGATTAATAATTTCAGATTCCAACCTTCTCTTTTTGGCTTCTGATTTCTTCTTCAAACTTGTCGTTCATGTTTTTTTAGTTTCAGCCCTATTCAGGTGTGAGTTGGGAAGGGCATGGCATAGTGAGTGACAGCAAAGCACCCTCAGGTGATGTTGCCTTCAGGAAACACTTTGATATTTATTACTTAACATTTTCTATAATCTGTAGTCTCTTAATACCTGTTAACAGTGTTAAGAGTAACAGTGTTAAAAATAACAGCGTTACTAACACTGTGACTTTTTTCCCAGTAATGGGTAATGTAATTAATTACTATTCAAATGTTATAGTGCCGCTACCATTACTGACAGTGAAATGAGGCACGTTACTTTGCATCAATGTCAACCAGCTGTTATCTGACCTGCCTCACTCAGCCAGACACAGACAGGAGCTGCAACGCTAACAGACAGTCGAGAAAACTTGATGCCAGGGTTGCCAGGTTTGCTAATTATAAGCAACTTAGACTTCTTCTTTTTCTAACTTGCATGTGTATATTAGCAGTTGTAGGTTGCAGTTTTTTGGGCTTGTTCCAATAGTGCATTTGCTCATTTGGACTTGTTGAAGGGATCTGGTGCATGATCTACCATCAACATAAACCCAAACCAGAAGTAACTGAAATTATTTTATCCCTCTCTAAATACAAATTGAAATTTTACTGTGAAATCCACCTTAAATAAATATATATATATTAGAATTAAATTTATTTCTAATGTAGCTAGGACTGTTTTCACCATAATAAAGCTGTAGAGGATTAAAACAAAACTTATATAAAAGCCTGACATGACTTTTTGGTTACAAAAATCAAGCTTAGACAGACTGTTACCTTTAATGGAGTTACAAATAACAGTACCCCCTCCTTTACTTCTGTATAAAGAAAAGGATGTTCCACCTCCAAACAAAAGAATGTTTAATTAGTAAATTGAGAGACAAAAAAGAAGAAATATGACTCTCTTTATAAAATGCTTATTTCAATCGTATAATCTGGCAACATGAGTCTGGAGTGTCTGTGGAGTTAAAACTGGAGTTTTTAGGGTGGAAGTAAAAGAAGTAAAAGGCAAGAACACACACGTGAAGTGTCCATTATGTCCTGAATCAAAGTGTTCGTCTGTTGTTAGTAAATCTAAAATCTAGGGACCAAAAACAACGAGAACTCCAAAAAATTAATGCCCCAATTACTTTACCTGGTAACTAATTACATTTATGAAGGAGTAATTCTGTTAGTAATTCAGTTACTTTTTGGGGAAAGTAAGAAGTAACTATAGCTAATTACTTTTTTAAAATAATTTGTCCAACACTGCCTGTTATTAATGACTCTGAGGACAAATACACCTTTGACCATGAAATATTTTAAAAAATATTTATAGAGCTAATGCAAAAGCATATTTAACTGAAAAAATATATACTTCACTCACTTTTAACTTTATTTATCATTATTTTTTAATTCAAAAAAACTTTGAAATTTCAGTTTTAAAAATTTAATTTTCAATCTATTTTATTTCCAAAGTAGAAAAACATTCAGTTCCAGCTGTGGCTTTTCCAGAAGATACAATTTTGGATCACTAGCTCCAGGGCCGTATCCAGGATCTAGACCAAACTCAGCACATACATGTGGGTTGTTATTCTGTATGAACACAACAAAAGTTTTGTGTTTAAAGTTGAATGTTTTTGTGAAGTCAATCTTGTTTGGATCCAGGTTAAATTTACCTTGATGATAGAGACATGAAGCTCATATTATTCCATCAAACTGGAAGGAAATACATTCAAGTATTTGCCCAAAGTTTTGCATCCAGACAAATATCTGTATCACTACCAAAGTCAAATTATTTTGAAGTTGGGCCATTACAAACATCTCCTGAAAACTTCATAAAATCTGTCCAGTAGTTTTGTGCAATCTTGAAACAAACAATCAAACAAAAAAACATACAAAGCACTAACCCATCCAAACTGTATGATCTGACGGAGTGCTTACCTGATGTCGTCCAGCTCGTAGTAGAAGTTGCGGCTGGTGTCCTTAATGTAGATGACCACGTTGGGGGACTGCAGCATCTTCATGGTGAGCTGGTGGGGGAAGGCGGTGACAAACAGAGCGTGCAGGGAGTCCTGGGAGCTCAACTCTGGGGGTATCCTCACCTGCTTTGTCTCCTCCCCGTACTGCAGGTACAGCACACCTGAGCACGAGCACATGACACAACTCAGAATAATGTGACTCCGTGATTCTGAAATGTTCATTAACCCATGGGCCATATTTTGGGTCCTTCTTTGAGAGGGAAAGAGGATGGATTAAGTGGAAACCTTTTCCTTATAAAAATAAATATGAATATATAAATCCACTGCAGTCCTGATCATAACTAAAAAATGTTCAGTGAATCTCACAATGTATGTGATGACATCCCCATATTCTGTTAGAGAAACACACAGTGAAAACAAAACCATTGCAATATATTCAATGCAAACTCAAAATTTTCTGGATGGGGTTATTGCAGTCTTGGGCATGACAATAAATAGCAACAAAATTATTTTCATGAATTTGTAGTCTATGCAAGACCAGATTTGAAAAAAAAAAAATTACTGAAAAAGGACACATATGCTTTTTTCTTCATAAATATTTGAATACACTTTAGTGCAGATAACACTTCCCATTCAATTATTTTCTCAATTTTAACCCTTGAAATGCTAAAAAAAAAACAAAAAAAAAAAAACGAAACAATAAGATCAGAATAATTCCAATATGTTGGATAGAAAGTAATATTTCCTGGGTGGAATTATTACAGACTTGGACAGGTCAGTTATTAATAATGACAGTGTTTTTTTATTTTTATGAATGTTTAGTTTCTAAGATTGGTCAGATTAAAAACAGCTCCCATTGAAACAAATTATAATAAATAAAGCACTGAAAAATGGGAAATTAAGAGAGATACATTCAGACACAGACAGAGCTTTGACGTAAAGAGTTGAAAAGTAGTCAAAATCATCTATGTAAACTGAAATTTTATGAGAGCCCCTCTTTAAACACATCCTTCATCTTCATCCATGTCGGATTATGACAGTTTGGATGTAAGCGAGAAAATGGATGAGACTGCTGGCCTCTTATTCAGCGTCTGATGTGTCATTAGAGGAAACATATCACAATTAATTTCTTTTTTTTTTTTTTAAACAGAACTTGGTGGTATCACATACACAGACATTTAAACAGTTAAAATAGTGAAAATTATTGAAAACTTTATCGTTATGATCAGGACTGAAGTTGACCAAAAGATTTATGAAGAAAAAAAGTGGAAAACATATTAACATTAAACTGTTGGGACGATTTTGAAAGTGAAGAATGTCCCCTTTCCAGAAATAAAGGATTTTCTGGTATCACGAAAGGAAAGTCTCCTTTGACATACCACTGTGACATCACATCGGTAAACCATAATCAGTGAAATGAACCAACCCCGCGGCCTCTCTCCTGTGTGCCCTCCTGACCTCCCCACAGGTAAACTGGCTCTGCTCTTGCAGCCCCGTGTGAAGGGAGCGGAGGGGGAGGGCAGGTCTCCGTCACACATGGTCTCTGCAGGATCTTGCTGCTCCTTCAGGACCAGACCAGCTGAGGGGGCACAGTCGGACGACCAGGGACTCCCTGGCTGTGAAGAGAGAGGAACAGGGAGGAGCAGGGTTACACCCGATACACCTGATACAGCATCCAGTCTCCCTGACGACTCAGAGCACTTTTACACTGCAGATATTGTCGAAATAAATCATGTCCTTTTCCATCAAGAGCCACACGGACAAAGTTTTAAGATGATCCTGTGGTCTGAAGTGTTGGAGTGAATTTGTCCTGATAGTCGGCTCTGAAGGGGGTCGGGTCGACAATCGTAAATGTTAAACTTGTACAATATTTACAACCAAAAATCTTCATGTGTGGGGAAAGCCGAGTCAAGTCTCCTGAGTCATGACTCCGTGAATTGGGTAGCCAATAGGGAAGCGAGCTGACCGAGGAACAAGGAAGCAGCTGTAAATAAAAACAAACATGGCCGACCTGAAACATAAAGCTGGGTGGAGCTCACGTGTTCGTCCTGTCTCCAGTATTTTTTCAGTCTTTTCTTTTTTTCGTTCAAATATAGTCCCAAGACCACCATCAGTCCCTTTTGTCATATGTCCTCATCCATGTTGTGTTTTCTGGTTCTTGCTTTGTTTCTTCTTTGTTTTTGTTTGATCACATTTGATCAGATTTCTGTCTGGAGGACTAGATTCTAGATCCGTGGTGAACAGAATGGTTATGTGTGTGATGAGCTGTGTTGAGATTATCAAAGCTCACTAAACACAGTACAATTAAAACTGTTCAATGCCTGATTTTTATCCTCATGTGTGGGCTCTCAGAGAGATGAAACATCTCTTTAGATTTAGAAAAAAATCTCCACACTCAGACCCAAAACAAGAACAAACAGCACAAGCTCACAAACTTAAGAGTAATGATGTTAAGAAATGTTTGGATGAAATATCATATCTTGATATTCATGCCAGATATCTCGATATCGCTAAGATACAATATGACTACAGATTTGGTGAAAACCAAGCGATGCATTCAAGGGAAGTTGTAAAAATAAAACTGTGACTTTCAGAGCTGTACATGCGAGTGCGGGGGAAAATCTATATTGTTTATATTGTTGCTTTTTTGATAATAATATCATGTAGGAGCAGAAGAGGCCCCAAACAGCAGGAAACATCTGTTCAATTTGCTATGCCAAAATTAAGTGTTCCTTATCCATGTTTGGAATTGTTTGTCCTGATGGCTCCGAAGAGATTGGATGTTGTGCTGACCTAATGGTGAGAAGCTCCTCTGTTCGGTCAACATGACCTGTTAAATTTTGGCAGGATGGGACCGGTTACGGGAATCTAAAATTACTATTCCCAGAAAAGCAGTTTTGGCACATGGGGTATGTTTGATTCAAGTGTGCAGATGTGGGAGATCAATGATCGTCTTCCTGAGCAGAGGGTCTAATGACATACGAACATGCTATATAGCTGAGAGAGAGAGGAGGTGTGTTTTTAGACCGTCTCATATGTTTGTCCAGGCATTGTTCTGTTATGGTCGTCTGTCTCTCTCCTGAAATAAACTCACCAGACTTCAACTGCGAGACTGCCTCACATTGTTTTGTTGCTGTTCACTTTCTGATCGGGGCAATTCTCCAACAATCCTGAATGTTCATATCTCGATATCGATATATATCTTGATATACCATAAATCTCTCAGCCCTAGAACGAAGTGCTCTTTAATCCTTGATATGATGGTAAAGCTTAATTCCCTTAATTGTAGCCATGTTTAATTGGCTACAATTAACCCCCACTCCCGCCAAGGAGGTTATGTTTGTTTCCTTGCTTGATTGTTTGTTAGCAAGATTATGCAAAAACTACTAGATTTTGCTGAAATATAAACTTAAAATGATTAGATTTTGGTGGTGATCAAGATGACCGCAATCAGTAAACCAGTATTTTTGCTTGTGTATTAAATGATGATATCAGCATGTTTCTAAGTGCCAGGTTTGGGTTTCCAGGGTCATGAATCATATTATGATGGTAACTTTATCATGGGACTATTGCTTATAGACAGAAATATGTGAGCCACCTTGGTAGAGGGTTGTTCTCCCCCAGTGCTTTCTTATTAATTTGGTGGTTTGCTGAAGGCCATTTGGGCCACAGATGGACCCCATATAGGAGACGTGAACCCTTTAAAGCTCAATCACATTTAAGATATATTTTTAAGACAGCTTCTGGAATATTTATGCTGCAATGATGTCGTATTAATGCATTCAAAAGTTATTTAACCACAGACACAAATCCCCAAAATTTAAATTTGAGTCACAGACAGGTCAACAACAGCTGTTGTTTTTCACATCTGTTGAGGCCTGGCTTAAAAGTGCAGTGTGTAGAAATTGGAATTTTAGCAACATCTAGTGTTCAGATTTTGAAATGAGCCCATCTGTTACCAAAAACATCACATTACTAAGCGACGAGTTGGTGAAGACCAAAAAGGACCGTGAACAGGGCATCATTTAGTTACCAGGTGAGGGTTTTTCATTCATATATGTAACTTTTATTTTTATAGATTATAGGTCAGTTACGATGATGCTTATAGGGTTTGTAAACTCCTTTGTCAGAGCCCGTAGACAACATGGCGGATCGTTATGTCAGCCTCCACAGAGGGGAGACCCGTGGTACATAAGATATATTAAGCTTTCTGTACCTTAATAAAAAGAAAATGAAAGTTTTATGGTGATGATTTACACCTATTTTGACTTTCAAATAAACTCACAACACAAACAAATAACATACTAAAACCTTCCTCCTCTGATTTTTTTTTTTGCTCAATACTGTCATGGTGTTGCTCTTGGAGCAGTTTCTGTCTTTAGTAATAAAAAGGACTAACACTTACATTTTATGGGATAGGTCATTTTAGATAGCACATGGACAGACAGATATAATATTTTATTTATAATGCAATTTATTCAAAATGTAAACTGTTGTGATAAAACTGACTTCTTGGTTATAAGGTAATGATGTTTTCTTAAGCTTGGTTTGGTGTTAAGTCTGTTTCTGAGATAGAAAGTGGAGGTGACGGAGCGTTACTCAGTCTGAGCCTGAAGCCATGAGCTGCCCGAAGTCATCACATCATCTCTGACCTCCTTACATCCAGCCCAAAATACACACTATAACACAGACTCTGTTATTTTATCATTATTATTATTATTAGAAGTATTATCATTTATTTATTTAATTATTTATTTATTTTGAAGACATGATCCACTCAAAAGGTTTTGTAGACTAATGGGGGAATGAAGTCTGCATCTGTGCTGTAGCCTTTCTGCATCTTAATTACCCCAGTTGACCCCGTGCACACACACACACATGCACACGCACGCGTTTACATGGGTTTAACTCGGTCAGTCAGCTAATGTGGACCACTGTCCTTATCTAAAGACAGACCTCCTGCAGAAGACCTCACATGCAGTGACCTCCTGCTGTCCAGCATGATTCTCTCTGGATGTCACTTCTCTGTCGATGCCTCTGTCCTGGTGTTGTTAGAAAGTGATCAGACAAAGATTTAAATGCCAGTATTACAGACCTGCTAAGCATTTATGAAGCTTGTGTGAATGCAGCATGTAAGCAGCTTTGGGCTGGTCTTTTGGCTCTACCTGTGAAAGGACCACTTACAGTGGTGAGTATTCATTATTTTGCAAATATGGCCACTGAGTAAATTATTTACACCTTGGTAAAAATAAAACATTGTTTTTAAAAATAAGCACATGTATTTTTGTCATTATTAAGTTATAATGCTTAAAACAGTGTGTAATTACAAGAAAAGGAAAAAAAAACTTTTGTACAACCCTTTTCAGAAGGCAAAACAGAAACTCAACTGATTTTATATTATTTATTGTTATAATAATTCAATTATATTGATATTATGATATTATTTAACTATTTACGAAATCCATAAAAAATGAACTATGATGAGAAAGACAATTAAAAAAAGATGAACAAAAATAAAGAACGGCAAGAAAATGCTTGTGCTATTATTTAAAATATGTTAACATTATTCACACAGAAAATACAGATAAACCACCGACAGATGACCCACATGTTTGTCTCTGAATACTCTCTCTGCTCTCTGGCTCAGTCAACTCACTTCCCGTACCTCCCCCTCAGGCTCTCCGGCCTTTACGGTAATGCATCCATGAGAATTATTCAGATACTGGAGGAGTTGCAGTGTTTGAATCAAGCATGTCTTTTTCTTTTGTTTCATCTGTGAAACAAGCTGAACAAAACCCCAACATTTTAAGGAGTTTTATAAAATCCCCTCAGACATAATTATAGGACCAAAAGGGAGGACTTACAGTGAAGGTCACCGTAGCAGTCGGCCCATATCAAACAGCAGTTTGGACCAGCCTATAACACATACTACCAGTGTTCAAAATCGTCCACTCATTCACTCACTCACTCACTCACTATTCCCTATATAGTGTAAATGAAATAGAGAACTCAGTGGCAGACTGGGACTGAAAAACAGCCCTGGATTTTGACTCGGCCCAGCCCACAACAAGGGGTGCTCAAAAAATCATCAGCAAGAGACACAGGTCTCAAAATACTTAAATCTTAACCCATGATATTTTATCTTCAAAATTACAGCATCATCACTGTTGTTGATTACAAGTGGTGCTAGGAGCATAGAATACTCACTCGGTGAGTATTCTATACTATGCTCAACACACTCTTAAAATGTCAAGAAGAACTGAGAGCTCAAAAAAAAGTTTCTAAAACTAGAAGAAAAACTTTAATGAATAATCAAGCTACATAGAGCTTAAAAATATGTAAGAAGTGTTTTAATTGGAGGAAAATAAGGATTGGAAATGAACAGTCAGAACGTTATCAGAAACTGGATGTGTTAAAGTGAACATCTAAGTCCAAGTTACAGTATAACTACTTTCTTTTTAAAAAAATAAATCTGAAATAGAAGTAAAATAAATGTTTAAAGGCAATTCTAATCTCATGTGATATTTGTGTCAAATATGAAAGATGAGGATGTCAGCGTGTCACTTGTCTGTCCTATCAGGCAGAGAGGAAGAAAAACTCTGGACAATTCACAGATTCATTACAAACTAAGATGAAAAGATGAGCTACATACAGTGCAAATTTCATTTTAGCTTAAAAATAAACAGCCAATAAGCTTTGCGCTGTGTTCATTTAAAACATGCCAACAGACTTGAACACAGGAGATGAAATTTTGCTTTTCATGTTGTTCTTGTTGAACAAGTGGAGCGACAAACAACTTATCAACCATTTTGTGTTTTAATATGTTTACTTCGTCAGTTTTACCACCGATATGCCCGCTTGTGGCCTTTACCGGTCACCGTGAGAAAAAGTTTGGACCAAACCATCCTGAGGGGAGGGGGGTTGTAATCTTTAACAGCTAAAGTTGTCTGACAATGTGTTTTTAAGTAGCGTTACTTGTATTGTACCGTCAAAACACATTACTGTAATACTAGAAAAATCGTATTTAAACAAGATTTTTTGGGGGGACTTTGTGGAAGGGGGGGACACGTCCCCCTGTTTCCCCCTGGGATAAGCGCCCATGATGGTGTCTACTCTCTAGTGCATTTCTCTCATCTCCACTTGCACACAAGAGTGAGTAGCGAGTAAGGTTGCACTGCTCAGTGCCTGCCAGTGCATTGCTGCCACCCATCGGTCCTGACACGGAACAACAGTATGTTGTAAGCAAGAAAGAGAAAAAAAAAATATGACGGCGGCCCAGCGGCCATTCTGGTATTCTCCAGATCGTCCAGATGGCCAGTCTGCCCTTGAGTGAACTACACAGGGAATGCAGTGGAACGAGATTTCGGACACTTGTGATAGGATGCCACCTGAGCAACAAATCCAGTTGTGAAATTTCCTCGCTCCTAAATATTCCACAGTCAACTGTCAGCTGGATTATAAGAATGTGGAAGTGTTAGGGAACAACAACAACTCAGCCACCAAGTGGTAGGCCACGTAAACTGACGGAGCGGGGTCAGTGGATGCTGAGGCGCGTAGTGAGAAGAGGTCGCCAACTTTCTGCAGAGTCAATCGCTACAGACCTCCAAACTTCATGTGGCCTTCAGATTAGCTCAAGAACAGTGCAGAGAGCTTCATGGATGGCTTTCCATGTCCGAGCAGCTGCATCCAAGCCTCACATCACCAAGTGCAATGCAAAGCGTCAATGCAGTGGTGTAAAGCATGCCGCCACTGAACTCTAGAGCAGTGGAGACGCGTTCTCTGGAGTTACAAATCATGCTTCTCCATCTGACAATCTGATGGACAAGTCTGGGTTTGGTGGTTGCCAGGAGAACCATACTTGTGGGACTGCATTGTGCCAAGTGTAAAGTTTGGTGGAGGGGGGATTATGGTGTGGGGGTGTTTTTCAGGAGCTGAGCTTGGCCCCTTAGTTCCAGTGAAAGGAACTCTGAATGCTTCAGCACACCAAGACATTTTGGACAATTCCATGCTCCAACTTTGTGGGAACACTTTGGAACTGGCCCCATCCTCCTCCAACATGACTGTGCTCCAGTGCACAAAGCAGGTCCATAAAGACATGGATGGCAGAGTCTAGTGTAGATGAACTTGACTGGCCTGCACAGAGTCCTGACCTCAACCTGATAGAACACCTTTGGGATGAATTAGAGCGGAGACTGAGAGCCAGGCCTTCTCGTCCAACATCAGTGTGTGACCTCACAAATGCTCTTCTGGAAGAATGGTCAAAAATTCCCATAAACACTCCTAAACCTTGTGGACAGCCTTCCCAGAAGAGTTGAAGCTGTTATAGCTGTAAAGGGTGGACCGACGCCATATTGAACCCTATGGATTAGGAATGGGATGTCACTTAAGTTCACGTGTGAGTCTAGACAGGTGAGAGAATACTTTTGGAATTACAGTGTACCTGGTGAGCCCACTGCAAAAGATGCATGTGAGGCTTTAAGCAAGTATGTTGCATGTTCTGCAATGTCTTTTTAACTGGACAATTGACAAGTTTATATAAATATCCTACTAAAAAAAAAACTAAGGCAAAGATAAGACACTGGCTTGTAAATATCTGCCAATGAAACAAGCAACATTTTACGGAGTGAGGGTCTTATACTGAGGTTTAATAACTAATCTGGACCACATATTTCTCTTTAAGACTCCCTTTAAGTTAAATTTGGTTTGTCTCACGGGCAGATAAGTGGACCTGTTGCCGTGTATTCAGTGTTTAGGATGTTAATCCAGATATTTCAGGAAATTGGAGCTTACAGTAAAAGACAACCAAAAATCATCAGTTATTTGCGTTTATGTTCAAAAATCATCAAGTTTGATTTTGAGGTAAACTGACAGCCTTAGTTCTTACGGATGTATTAGCAGCAAAGAGCCTCATTAAAGTTTTCACTTAGACCCTCACAGAGGCAATGCACCAGTGCACAGTTACTTCAGTGTCCACTTACGGCTCAGTCACAGAATGGCACACTTGGAAAAGAAGATTCTGACAGCAAAAATAAACACATACATCGCCCACTTCAACAAACAGCTTCGGTCCGAAGAGCTGGATTATTTAAGTTCTCTTTCTGGACTGACAACAAGAGGGGATTTTTTGGTATTTTGCAGATTTTGTTTTTTATGAATGATTTTTGTTATGCACAGAGAGACACAATTGAATTCACTGGCAGTGTTACGAATGATAGTTCTCTGTCTGTCGTAGGTTGATCCGAAGTTCGATTGAAGAGTTGTTTCTATTATCTTGTCTATCTTTTATGTATTTAGTGTTTCTACTTGATAAAATCTTGTCTTTCAAAGAGCATATTCAGCATGTTGCTAGAAAGCTGAAAGCCCTATTTGTTTTTTTTGTTTTTTTTACCTCTCCTTGATTATGGTGATGAGCTGTACATGAATGTCTCTGCTCAGAGTCTGCATACATTGGACAGTGTGAACATGGAGCCCTTAGGTTTAATCAAACTGTGGATTTCTGACTCATCACTTTATGCTCTAAAGTCAGTTGGACTTCTTAAAGTTCACATCATCTAAGTCTTGGACATTTGTGTGTATTTATTTGCAAAGCCATTCTTGGTAAATCTCTCTCTCATTATTCATCTTGAAAGATGGATTACACAACCTAAGATCACTGAGCTTTGTGTAGTTTGTTGTTCCAGAGTCTGAACTGAGTTGGTAAAGAAGGCCGTTGGGTTCTCAGCAGTGTGTACATGGAATAAACCTCAGACTGAAACTAAGCAGCAAAACTTGGTGTCTCTGAATGTTTTTAAATCTGCTGTGAAAACTTTGGAATCCAGACTGTCTGAATGTCACTGTTTGACCTGATGACCTACGGTTGTTTCCTCGCCTCATTTGTCCAGTAACTGCTGGATGAAAATGTGTTTTGCTGCCATTCTGGGTCAGCTGTCCCCTGAAGAGACCTGCTGATCTGAGTGGGACAAACCTGTTCAAATAAATAAATAAAAATAATGACAACATCCACAGATTGGCTCCAATAATGTCCTGAAGCCTCTTTGAAAAGAAAGATTGCTCACGTCACTACCTGTGTGCACATATGCACGAGGGGCTAAGCTGAATCTGTCCGTGACATTTCTTCTTTTTTAAACACACGAGGATGATGACAAACTCCCTGGGGCCCATACACACTCACACACAATGAGAAAATGACACACGTTTGAACATTCCTACACTGCCGAACACATCTGACACTCAGTTTGTCCCCTCAGCTCTGTAATCAGAGCTGAAGGTGATTTATAGTCCTGATGACTTAACTTCCTGCTGTCACGTTAAAAGCTAATAGTTTTCTGTGATGTCTCATTTAACCTGACGACTCCACACATGTCAAAACACTCCAGCAGCAGCAGAACAGGAACCTGAGACTGGATCTTAGCCGTCATATCTGATCTGCATGACCATCCTGTAGCTTATAAAGTCCATCACTGGTGTCCTTCTGTTCTTTTTGTCTCTTATGTGAAGTGTGATGGAGAATGAGGAAAGTCTGAGGGTCCATTTACATGCAAGGAAAACAGGCAAAAAACAGAGTGCCTGAATCCACAGACTTTTGAAACCAGGGTCCAGAGTGAAACTTTCTGAAAAATTTTTTGGTGTGCCATTTTCAGGGAAAACGGGGATGCAATAAAGGTTCCACACACACTTAAGAAGAACAACAACAATAACAAAAGCTATGGCCGACTACCAAGCAACGCGTGCTTGGATTTTATCATCGCATCAACAAATTGTGGATTTGCTGCATTAATACTCTGACCAGCGGAGATAAATTTCTCTTATTCACCAAGGACACTACCAACTACTTGCTTGGCATGCATGCTACTGTGTCTTCTCGCCCATCAGTGTGAATGCAAAGTGCTTTTAAAATCTCTAAGGAAAAACCTTTCAGTTTCTGGTGACAATAGTGTCGTGTAAAAGAGCCCTAAAATTCTTCAGTGTGGTTGAAAGACAAGAGTTGCAGAGCTTCAGATAGTTTAAATAAATAAAAATAATAATGAAATAAGAATAAATAATACTGTCCGGGGTCGGGGGGAATTCAAGCCCTTTCCCCTCTTATTGGGCAGGACCCCAGACCAGGAACCAGCCAACTGGACACAAACAAACTGGCTTGCTTAATCTTACACCCGCAGGAGATATAGAGTCACCAGTCAACCAAACCAGTGTGTTATTGAGGATGCCGGGGACCCAGAGGACACTCACTCATGCACTAGAGCATGTAAACTCCACACAGTGGGACCCTGTCCTAACCAGGACTGAGCTCATTCCTGTGAGGTGACACTCCCAACCTTGACGTGCAGACTCGGTTAAAATATAACAACTTTAAAGGGACTGTGAGGAGAATCTGTTTCCATAAAGACTCTGCTACCCATGAGCACGCGCGGGGACTGTCGTAATGCAGCGTTCCAGTAACCTCGGAAATGGGAGTGACATCATCCACGACTTATCGGCGTTCCAGTTGAACTTAGAAAAAAACATGCCGATCTACCAGGCTATTGTTAGCAGTTGTTAGCACGCCCTGTGTTGTTGTATGAAAAATTTGATTATCACTGTGGCAGCATTTTTATAAGTATAAGTCTATCAATACGATGTATACAGCTGATCTAGAGCGACACACCCCAGTCAGAAGTGCAAATAAATTGATTATTACAGGAGCTAAATAACTGTTCACACTGGGGGCATCCATCTTTGATTGTCAACTCGGGGGTGGTGAGGCTTCACCGTGTTCCCAGTAGGAAATTCTGACTTCGGGGGACGTTTCATCAGTTGTAGTCTCCAAATTCCCACTTCCGACTACAACTGGAACGCACCACAAGCCAAAGCGTGTTCTTGTTGTGATGCTAAATGAAAGAAACTCGGACCTTCCTCAGAACTCTGCATTGCTTTACAACTTCTTTTTTCAACAACTTTCAGGATACAAAGCGACGAGGTAATGTATCTCTTTCTAGTTACGTAGTGGTAGTTTTGATGTGTGACAACAAGCAATTTTTGGAAAACTTAACATCATAGTTTTGTAGCCGGCTATATATCACTTAGCTAAGATATGTCCGAATAATATAACTTTGCTTTAGTTTTAATTGTCTTGTTCCAGATGTTGAGTATCCAGGCCAGTCCAGCCCTGTCCGACCTGACCGGAAGGCTAAGGAATAGCGTTTATAGATATCCTATTTTGATGCTATAAAACTCACCGATAAGTGTGTATTTTGATCAGGCATATATCTAAAAGTGAGACTTTTTTGTAATTATTTAGAAACTCCTCACAGTCCCTTTAAATTGTTTGAACAGCTGATTTTAGACAGTCCTTGTTGTGCTGGAAGCACTTGTTTTCAGTCCAGACCAGTGAAGTACAGACCAGTCACCACTGGGCAGGGAAAGTGTCCAATTTTGTTGCTTGAATTAATGACTTTTAATTGAAGAAATCTCTCTCTCTCTCTCTCTCTATATATATATATATAGAGAGAAGAAATCTCTCTCTCTCTCTCTCTCTCTCTCTCTCTCTCTATGTATATATATATATATATATATATATATATATATATATATATATATATATACATATATATATATTCATATATATATATATATATATACACATATATAGTTATAGATATACTGTATATAACCTAACCCTAATAGATAGATATAGATATATGAACAAATGTGTATATAATTCACAATGGTTCACTCCATTATTACTAAATGTCCTCTTATATATGAATATACAGTATTTGTAGGGACTGCAGTTGTACAGCCAATATATGGAATGTATAAGTCTCGTTAGTATGAATATAGAATTTTAAGTATCATGAAAAGGTCATATCTGCTAATATTAATAATCTGCTTTTTAGGCAATCATCTGCCAAAAGCAATATTATTGGAAAAGTATCCTTGTATTTTAAACATTGCGCTTAAATGTATTACTTTGCTTGCAAAATGGCAAAAGACATGGGTGAGCTTGTTTTAACCCAAGCATTGCTATGTATTCTCAGAGGTAAAGAATGCAAATTGAAAAATAAATCTGATTTAAAAGAAGAAAAAGGTAATAGAAGGGAAGAAGTATTTATTTTTTGTTTTAACAAAACATGAATACACGATTCAGCAATCAATGGTCTCTTGGGCAATATGGCATATGCATACTTTCCTTTTTGGCATAAAATTATCATCTTTAATTAGGATTTCCTTTCTTACATTCAGAGTTGTTTATTTTTATAGTTATTGCACAGTGTTACATATTTGGTGGGAAATGTTTGGGGGCTTTGAGATCAGTTCTGTGCATGACAGGTCTGCATTATGCTGTGGTGCAGGATATTCATTTAATAATGTACAAATATTTACAGTTAAATGGAGTTTGGTGGACAGAAAAGCCTTTACAGAGCTGAGCAGCAGTGAGCAGTGAAGTCCACATTCAGGCAGGAGTTTTCTTTGACATAGAACTGAAGGTAAGAGAATTACCAGTATAAAAATGAGGGTTAGTCAAAGAAAAATAAGTACAGAGTAAAAACCACAGAAATGTGAGTTTGAGGTGTAGGGAACAGGTTGAACAAGCTTACCTGGAGGTAAAGACTGCAGGTGGGCTGTAGCTTCTAGCTTCAGTGCGCAGTTAGGCTAAGCTAAAATAATTCAAGCTAAACTCAGCAAAGTCACGAAAACGCTTTAAAAAGACGGTCCATTACTTCCTCTGTCAGAATGTTTGGTGTTTTCACAAAACTCCAAAAAGACTCCTCAGTGTGCCCTCCTGTCTGTGTGTCCGTCTGCTGTTACAACACAGCTCCACCTCTGCAAACAATGCCGGCTCTACCAGTCTGACAACAGTCGTGACAGCTTACTACACCGACAGACAGAGACAGACTTTAAAAACATGTCTGCATGCAAATGAAACTTTACATGTAAGGCCTCACAGCCTGATTGGGTCATGACTGCATGATAAGAACAGTTATATTACCTTTACTACACACAGAAGAACACACGTCTGATTCATCACGTCCTCATGCTCACTTATGTCTCATCTCTGCAGGGTTGTTAATATTCAAAGAGGACTGTTAGGGTCTTGTTTTAAAGAATGATTGACCCTCTAAATGTCGGTACAGTAAGAAACAGCGCAGAGTGTTTGTAGTTTGTAAGAATGCGAGCACACCTCTGAACATGTGCTGGGCCGTGTGTGTTTGTTGTTCTCATTAAAGTATGATGATTCTGCCTCGACTACGCCCACACATGATGGCTGCCACGTGTCCTCCGTGTCTGTTTGACATGTTCACAGTGACAGACGGTAAAAACGCAGTATGAATGAGTGTGGGGGCAGAGCAGAGACGAGAGGATGACAATAACAGGAAGTCCAAAGACTTAAAGAGAAACCACGACAGCAATAAGCCCCAAATACAGAGCAATGTCTGTGTATAAACTCATGTTTCTAATATCAACCATAGTTCTACTCAAACTGGAAGTACTTGTACTCAATTTTGGTCAACTAGTGTGCAAGTAGGCTTTATAAGTGGAGCAAAAAGTGTAACGAGTACCAGTGGGGACTGGAGCTAAACATTTTAAGGGGGGCAGCTTTAGAGGAAACAAAACAAAGAAGCACTCCATACTACAGTGAAAAAAAACTAAAAACATAATGACAATGCAAACTAGAAAAGCACTCGGAGAGCGCAGACCTCCGCCAAGCAGCACAGTTCCCAGACGGTGATCTGGATCAACACCAAAAACTTCTTCCTTTTCCCATGCTGAACATTTCCTGAAAATTTCATTAAAATCCATCCATAACTTTTTGAGTTATTTTGTTCACAGACAGACAGACAGACAGACAGACAAACTCTCCCAAAAACATAACCTCCTTGGCGGAGGTAACGACTTTGAACAGCTCTATTTGGACAGAAATTCCCCTCCTTTCCTTCTGTGCTGCAAACTTCTCAGCAGAGCTGTTGCATGGGCTGCGCGGACCGTGCACTCGCACAGGGCCTTTTGCCTGCAATCCTACGTTTAGTTTAGTTTAGTTTAGTTTAGTTAAAGGTGCTATTAGTAGAATCTATTACCAGCAAAATCAACACTCTGCTACCCATGAGCACGCACGGCGACTGCGTAATGCTGCGTTCCAGTAGCCTCAGAAATGGGAGTGACACCATCCCCGACTTATTGGCGTTCCAGTTGAAGTCGGAAAAAAACATCAATCTACCAGGCTATTGTTAGCTGTTGTTAGCACGCCCTGTGTTGTTGTTCATAAATATCACATGAAGAATGTGATCATCACTATGGCAGCATTTTTGTAAATATAAGTCTAACAATACTATGTATACAGCTGATCTAGAGCAACACACCCCAGTCAGAAGTGCAAATAAATTGATTATTACAGGAGCTAAACAACTGTTCACACTGGGGGCATCCATCTTCGATTGTCAACTCGGGGGTGGTGAGGTTTCACCAAGTTCAGAGCAGAAAATTCTGACTTCGGGGGATGTTCCAGTTGCAGTTTCCTACTCGGAACTCGGAAATTCCCACTTCTGACTACAACTTGAACGCACCACAAGACGTGACTGAAGCCAACGCATGCTTTTGTTGTGATAGATGCAGCTCGGACCTTCCTCAGAACTCTGCATTGCTTTACAACCTCTTTTTCAACAACTTACAGGATGCAAAGTGACAAGGTAATGTATCTCTTTCTAGTTATGTAGCGGTAGTTTTTGATGTGTGACAACAAGCAATTTTTGGAAAACTTAGTATCGTAGTTGTAGCCCGGTGCTATAAGACATGTAATATAGATAATAAAATAATATAAATTTGCTCTAGTTTTAATTGTCTTGTTCCTGAAGTTGAGTATCCAGGCCAGTCCAGCCTTGTCCGACCCGACCATGAAGCTAAGGTATAGCATTTATAGATAACCTATTTTGATGCTATAAAACTCATCTTCAACTGTGTATTTTGATCAGGCATATATCTAAAAGCGAGACTTTTTTGTAATTACTTAGAAACTCCTCACAGTTTCTTTAAATAGGCCTATGATCTTGTCTGTTAATGTCAAGTTCACATAAATAAATAAATTATAAAACAAATAAAAAACATTCAATATTTAAGCAGGTTTCGATAGGTCAGAACAGGTCAGGTTTAATTTAAGTGCAAAATATTTGCAGATTATCACAACGCAAAAATACTGGGAGGAGGAGATGCAAATGTAAACATTTCAAATTCGCACAGCGACAGCCCTGCTTCTCAGTGACCTTCTGACTGAAGTCCATCATCTCTCTCTCTTCCATTGACAGCATGGTCAGTTCACTCAGCCTGTCCTGGTTCATGGTGTTTCTCAGGAAAATTTTGACTCTCTTCAAGTTTGAGAAGCACCTGAGCTTCTGCAGTGGTCATGGGTGTGGTGATGAGGATCTTTAGCAGAGTGACAGTCTCTGAAAATACCTCTAAAGATCATTTTCCATCTACAACTGGATAAGGTCCACAGCACCTCCTCCTTTCTGAGCTCTGTCTTCAGTTTACTTCTGTTAAACATTGGGTAGACCCTCAAACCTGGAACTGTGTGACCCTGTGACCCTGCAGCAAAGTGTCTCTGATAAAATGGTCAGTGAAAGAATCATTCCTTCAATATGGTGTAGAGCTGCAGAAGAAGACTAAAAAAATACATCAAAAGTTAATATCAGTGTTTACTGAGAAAAAAACAATAAAACAGCCTAAGCTTAACCTGCTCCCATAAAATAAAGCTGTAATTTATGTCACTTTCACCATTAAAACATTCTTGTGTTTTCTGCAAAACAACTTTAAACTTTAAAAACTCAAAAAAATTAATTTTACATTACAGGAGTCTTTTTCCATCTGCTGGAGCGTTTGGATACATTTACTTTGTACCGTCATGTGCAGTATTCAGTCAGCAAGAAACACCAACAGAATGTTTAATATCTGTATTCAAATAGATCATTTTATTATAGCAACTAAACATATGATGTACACTTAATAAAGATCAATATATATATTTTATATCACTTGTTTAGTTGCAACAATGAAAGTACTACATCTGGAGGCAGGATGATATATTTTGTCTGTTTTCATTGATGCTATACTGTGCACAATGGTATAAGGCCAGTGTCATATCCAAAAGCTCCAGTAGACTAAAAAAAGACTTCTGTAATGGACATACAGTTTATTTTCAGATTTCTCTTAAAGTGTAAAGTAACCTATTTGGCACAGATAACAGTATTGCAAGGGTTTATTTAAAATAAAATTTTGTAAGACGTAATAGTTTATTGGTGGGGTTATAAGCTCTGTGAAACACTTAAAAGGTAAATAATTTGTCATTTACACTTTTGGGACAAACAAAGATTATTTTAACCAGTAAATTGCAACACATAACTTGATAGCATTATAAGTTCTTTCACACAATGTAGCAGTAATATTTAATGAGCACTGCAGTGAACTTCTGCAATTTTTGCATGCATGTGTGTAATTTTAAAATTACAGGTTTATCCTGTCGTAAGTATTTTTCATTGTACTTCAGTTTTTGTGTGTCTATTTTTACTCTTCATTGGTGTGCACTGTTCCTGCTTTGCCACGAAATTTAAAAAATATTTTTTAGGTCCTTTTATATGATATCTTCAACAAAAGCCCAAATTCCTTCTAAAATGATGTTTTTCAAAAGATATGCAAGAATTAAAAAGCTCTAAAGATTTAAAGTCTGCTAAACAATAATGTTCTACGGTACAAATAATTTATCCTCTTGGAAAACTCACTTTGTGTCACCTAATCTGTAGTTTAGTGCCATGTGTAACATAAAATGGAAAACTTTACCCCTGAATTATGTTGTGTGTGCTCGGTTAGACACATCCTAATCTAACCTTCAGTGTAGCCTCTTGATGTTGATGTCACAGTCTCACATGTTCGGTGATCCTCTCATGGTTTTCTGGACCCGTGAGGGTGCATGAGTAAATCCAGCGCTGCTGTGGTGACATGCTGCCGTGATTGACTTCACTCGCTGTCCAGTCACATGAGGAAAAGAAACACCAGAACAATGCTAATCTGCTGTCAGTCAAAGTGGGAGTGTGCGGGTAAAGCTGAAGCAGCCAATCCCACAGACGCATCAGAACACGTGCTGAGCAAAACTTTAGGACCTGCAACGACTCCCATTAGGCTGGTGCCCCTCCATACGTAAACTATGTATTCACAACATAGTTATTACGTAATATACTGTGAAACACCTGTTAAAGTACTCCTGACAGACCATTAATGTGTGGAAAAAATAAATATAATTTTTTCATTAAATGACAAATTATGATGTGTTTAAAGGATAAGTTTGGTTCTTGCAGCTTTCACATTGTTTATAGAATGAAGTAGAACAATATACTTACCCAGAAGGCTTTCCTGATCCAAACAGTGCTTTGGGAGATATTTAGATCCAAAATCGAGTAGCGGGCATCCGTATAATGGTAGCACATAGGGCATACAGCGCCGCTCCTAAAACTGCATTAGTCGTCCAAAAACTCATTAGTTTTACCAATATTCCATCATGGTCCGCTCGAGCTACTCCTCCATTACAGTCTGTGTCACTCCAGACATGTTTTTGTGACTGTACTGACCTCTGAACTGAAGAAGAAGAGCGCTTCCTCCGCGCCTGCGCAGTACGGCTCATTATTTCAGCGGTGACCGCCGGCTTCACGACGACTTTCTTCTTCCAGTTTTGTGCAAAATGGATGAATATCGATCGGATGAAGATGTTGTGGAGGAGAACTTTGAATATGATGGGTGTCCTTACAGTTTCGAGCCAGAGTATACAGATGAGGAGCTCATTGAAAGGAGGAAGCGGAGGCAGCACTCCAGAGAGTACTGTGCAGGCGCGGAGGAAGCGCTCTTCTTCTTCAGTTCAGAGGTCAGTACAGTCACACAACATGTCTGGAGTGACACAGACTGTTGTGGAGGAGTAGCCTGAACGGACCATGATGGACTATTGGTGAAACTCATGAGTTTTTGGATGATTAATGCAGTTTTAGGAGCGATTTTGGATCTAAATATCTCCTGAAGCACAGTTTGGATCAGGAAAGCCTTCTGGGTGAGTATATTGTTCTTCTTCATTCTATAAACAACGTGAAAGCTGTAGAAACTGAACTTATCCTTTAAGTAAATTTCCCTTGTCAAATTTTGGAGGGAGCGGTGATCAGAGCATTTCAGGGTGAAACATTGACATCACTGCATACACAATACTCTTTCACATGAAGGCTGCGTGGGCATGCCAGGAACAACAACAGCTTCAGCCGTCTACAGAGTAACGCCCAAGCTGCTTACCGTGCTCGGTTTGTTATCCTGACAAAACTATCCAGACAGATTTGTTGTCCAGACAAGAAACTCCTGCATCTTTGTGCATCCGCTCGCCATTGTTGTTTGTGAAAAGTTGTTTTTCTTTGTACCTGTGTTGTAGCAGCGCTGTTTTTCTGCAAACCTACACCGCCATCTACTGAGCCGGCATGCACACTACAGCAGTTTCATTCATTTCAGCGTATCGACTTTAAATACCCAAGGGAAATATCTGCATTTTAAGTCACAGAGTCGTAGCCTTAAAAATGTTCACAATTCTCATTGGCTGTCAAAAACACTACAAACAATCAGGAGGCTGGATTTGGTTATTAAACCTTCTTACTTCATTTGCATAATGTCTGCAAGTACTGCTTGTGATTTTTTTGGCATTAGCAGAGCTATTAGTAGACTAAAAACAGTCTATGTGCACTACTAGTGACATATTTTGAGTGTACTAGTAGTACTAGTAATTAGAGATGGGATTTCTGGCTCTTTGAGGGGAGCCATATTTTTGAAGAGCCGTTTGTTTAAAAAGAAAGGCTTTTTGTTTTATTTATTTATTATTTAGATGTCAACCACAGGAAACTTGTTTCTGACATTACTACTGTTATGGGGTGCTGACTTTTGAATTATGGGTTTTGTCATGAGTGTCACACTGAGCTTTACCTTAGACGTAGATCCAAGTGTTGCCAAGTTTCTGACTTTTTTTTAATCACGATCTCCTCCTCCCTGTTATAGCTGTAAATACTGACTCCAGTCCAGGAAGTCTGATTTGGGCAGCAATGGGCGCTCAACAGTGTTGGAGAAGTTACTTTTAAAAAGAAGTGTTTTCCTTTTACTTATTAAAAAAGTAATCCATTACTTTACTCAGTTACCCTCTATTGACAGTAACTTTTTACTTTACTTTTATGCTGCCCAACTTTGGGCAGCACTCCATAACTGACCCTTAGTGTGTGTGCCTACTTAAGGTTCAGCTGTGGAAGACATAACAGGAATCTCTTTTGTGTTCTTTATTTTACAAAATCTTGTCACATACCATGTGGAATGAGAGCTCCTGTCCAGTGTTTCTACAGATTTTTCTTCTTCAAAAAGCAGCCAGATCGATAAAAACAAGCACAAAACAAGCAGTTTCCTGCTAATCATTTTTCCTACTGTGATTTTATTACTTTTATTTACAGAGAAACCTACACAAAGTGTGTTTTAATTTTAATCTACATTACATTTACATTTCACAGTGTTAAGAAAAAAAGAAGCCCAACATCATGGACCTGGCAGCTTTGGCTCATGAGACTTGAGAGAAAAACAGGCCCTACGACGCTTATAATGAGCAGACTTGACTCGGGCCGCTTACACGTACACACAGAGCTGCAAGTGAGCATCATGACGAGTAACAAGGAAACAAACACTAATATGGATGATGGCACAAAAGCACAAAAGTTTCTGCGCTGAATGCCACAGCCCCAGTGTAGGAATATTTTGGTTTTAACAGAATGAATAAGGTTTGACCTCATGAACACCGACGAGGCGATGTGTCGTATTTGTTTTAAAGTAGTGGCTATGAGGCAGGGGAGGTGCAGCGGAGGCTTTGTCCTGGCAGTCAACACTTGCTGAGTCGTTTGGTATGCACAGTAAATATAAATAAAACAGCGCAAAATGGTGCACACTCACAGACAGTGTCGTTCGCCCCATTGCAAAAGAAATGCAGCCCTTCAGTACGGATGAAAAGCCAGCATTTTCGGGAAATGTTACAAAGTTTGACAAACTGTATGGATTGACTGGAGAAACATAAATGTCACAAACAATTCAGGAACTGTATAAACTACATTTTCTTTATTGTTTTCACTGTTGTGTGTGATTTTATTGAAGTTTTGTATTTCTCAGAGACTGTTTTTTTATTGTTTTTTATCAGTATATTTTTATTTACATGCAGTTTTTCCCAAAAGAGAGTCCATTTCATTTTCATGTTTTTTTTTCTCTTTTTTTGGTTTGTTTAATTTATTATGTTGTTTAATTTATTTCATGTAAAAGATCTTGAATTTCCAATTACAGTTAAATACTCTTAAGAAATCAAAGTACATTGCTTTTGATATGGTGTACCCACTTTATTATGACATATAATTAAGTTAATGACAAAAATGATGTTTCAACATAATATTGAATATAATGTTGTTTATCGGCAATACATTTTTGGACAATTATCATCCAGCAAAACTTGTTATTGTGACAGGCCTATGTGTTACACTACTTTTTACATGAAAAAAGTTGTTACGTGAGTTGCACACAACACTGGCACTCACTGCTGTCTCTTCTCCTCCCTGAAGTTAGCTGCCCAGTGTGCACATGTATCTGTGTTCATGTGAATGGATCGTGCTGTGGACGACTCAAACTTGGAGTTGCACAAGTCAATCACATGAAGGCATTGTGCTACGAGCAGCTCATAGGGAACACAAATGACACGTGGAGGCAGTGGATGAACAGGTTGCAAATGAACATCTCAATCAGAACCAGGGCTGGTTTAAGGGATGCATATATGAGGGGGCAGCAACAATGTGAAGGGGGCATCATGCATACACATCAAACTTGATAATTACTGAGTACAAAGAACAAATCTGATTAAGAGATCTCAGTATGTCATAAACTGCCTTTTAAGTTATAAAGAGACTTTATGGACACTCTCTCTATATATATGTATATATATATATATATATATATATATATATATATATATATATATATATATATATATATATATATATACACACACACACACACAGTTTTTTTTTTGTTTGTTTCTCTTTTAGCAACATAACTCAAAAAGTTACTGATGGATTTCTATGAAATTTTCAGGAAATGTTCGTATTGGGACAAGGAACAAATGATCCATTTTGGGAGTGATCCGGATCAGCGTCTGGATCCGCCATGACAAAAAGTGTGACGTTTGTGAATAACTACTGAACTAAAATAGATATCATTGTGGATCCAATTACTAAAGGTATGTTTTTATTGTCAAGGGATCTAAATATTTAGATGAAATAAAGGTAGGACTAATGTTTATGGTGAAAATCACAATATGGGTGTTATGACCAGCCTACAGGGATACTGGAAAAAACGATTTTTGGCAGTCCAACATTTTTTAAAAATGATTTTTTAACCTCTTTTTTATAACCTAAATCAACATTACCTTGGGGAAAGTAGGCTAAATATAAAACAACAAAAACACTTTCTTATAAATCAACCACTAACGAAAAAGAAAAGAGATACAAACCGAAAGTGTCAGACTAGCAGCAAAACAGGAGAAAACAAAAACCAAAGCTCTACTCTCCCCTACATTACATTACTGCTTATACTGCAATAATTTTCAGGAAATCACAAAACAGTCGACTTCAACATGGTTCTTTCAGAGCTGTGGCGCATGTTGGTAGTGGGGAAGGAGGAGGGTCGGCATCTCTTCTTTTGCTGTCATATTTAAAACACCGGCCATCAGCTCTCAGCCAATCGAAGGCACCATTGGACAGGTATCCTCCACTCCGAGGCTGGTGCGCCTTTCTGCAGCTGTCCAATAAGGACACTCCACCTGCAGCAGCATTATAGTCCATGGGCTTAGCGTAGCCTACATTTTTGGGTGGATTGTGCACTTGCGGACAGAAGCGCCAAATTTTGTATGAGGCTTCTTAAAGACCAACTAAAGTATTTTAGCTTAGGAGCCCAACACTGAAATTGAAAATATCCATATACAACACCAAAGTTGTTTTTCATTATAAAAATAATAGTTTTCTGAATTCATAAGAAGAACATTGATGATAAATTGTTCTTTTTTGTCCTTTAAAGAACTTAAATTTTGATTTTAATTCATCCACTGACTATTAATTTCCCCAAATTCAGTTTAAAATACAGTACAAAGACACCTGGTACCTGTACATCTTCCATAAAATCCTTCAAAGTTTAGGCGGAATTTAAAAAAATGGAGAAAAAAATGTCCTGTCTATTTAAGAAGGTCACTCTTTTAATTATTTTCTGTTTTACATTTAAGCATCAAGTTGTTCAAATTCACATATACTGTGTCAATATCCATTCACACCAACAGATAGTGCTAAATAAAATCAGCTAAAATAAAGCGTAACTGTTCCTGAGCCCAGTGATTGTTTCCATGGTGCCATAACTCAGGGCGTGACCACAGTGCAACAGAGCTGTAACCAAACAAGTGTAATTCAGGTAAATATTTTAATAGTAATCTATTAACAATGAGTTAAATAGAGCATTGGGAAAGTAAAGATGATTAGTGAGTCTATAGTATCTACATTAGACAGCTAGTGCTAGCCCAGAGGTCTGTGCTTTGGCTGCTAGCAACTAGCTAGGTTAAGCTAGCAAGATCATGTTTGCTAGTATTAGTAAAATCAACAATAGAGTTGTTGTGCATCCACCATCAAAGTAATTAAATTTAGTTCTGATACATTGGTGTGTAAGTACATGACTTGTGCCCCAACTGCTTTTGATTTGTTACATTACTTGTGTGACAGTCTGTGAGGTATCAACATGAAACCGAATTCTCCCAGAAGGTTAGGGGAGAGTGAGGTGAGTTGAGCCAGTGGGGAAGTTGAGCCACCCCTTGTTTCTAGGAAACCGTACAAAAAATTGGTCATGTGACCATACACTTTTAAAGAGTCATCCATTTTACCCACGCTGTGATGGAGAGAGGCACATGGAATAAGTGGTAAGCACATTTAAGTTCAAAAAACTGTTTTTTGACATTCAAAGTGATTTCTTTATGTTCAAGGTTTCACGATTCTTGTCTGAACAATTACAGACAAGTTTGAAAAAATCTTGCACATGTGTTAGTGCTGTAGGAAGCTACAATATGATACTATACTGTTAGCATTACATTAGCTCTAAACTGCTGGATGATACAAATTTGTTAAAATGGCCGGGGTGGGGTAATTTGAGCCAAAAGGCCTGGGGCCCCCACTTATGATTATTAAAAAAATATTGTTTTACTGCAATTCAACATTGCATTCTTATGTTATACCACTGAAATAATGTGACATTTTGAATTTTAGACCAAACACCATCATGCCACGCTTCTATAAACGAAAGACAGACAGGGCTTCAACTCCTCTTGTGGATATGGACAGAGCAGTGGGAGAAGTACAGAAAGGGAAGTCCATACGTCAGGTGGCAAGGGACTTGAAGATCGACAGGATGACTTTAAAGCAGTACATGGACATGAAACAACTAGGAGAAGTAAAAAGAACAGGGTATAAGAGAGCAGGACATGCCAATCAAGTCTTCAATGAAGAAATTGAGACAGAGCTTGCAGAACATATAAAAAATCTGGCTGCGATGTTTCACGGTCTAACTGTCGTGAAATGTTGTGAACTGACATTTGAGTTGGCACAACGCAATGACATTGATGTCCCTGCAAGCTGGATCAGAGACGAAAAAGCAGGTTAGTCTAATTGTACATTTATAAACATGGGGGATATTAACAGTTATTTTCCCAGGAAGTGTCCACCATCTCCTTGTGGCTAGCAAATAGAGAAGCGCCCACAAAATGACTGTGTTTAATGACTGTTGTTAAACTTGTTATGTAAATCTCAATGTAAATTGCAATGACCATAAACCACAACTTTTAATCTTTTTTAGGACGTGAATGGTTCACAGGTTTTAAGGTGCGTCATCACCTGTCATGCCGCACTCCTGAAGCAACCTCTCTCGGAAGAGCAATGCCTTTAATAGGCACAATGTGGGGGAGTTCTTTGATAATCTCACTGCAGTGATGGACAGGTAACATTATAATTGATAGACTATGCCTACCACATTAACTAAATCTGTAATCTCAGACTGCTTTAATATTATCTGATTTCATTTTGAATCTCATTTTGAATCTCCATTCAGGTACAGCTTCCCTCCACACATGATCTATAACATGGATGAAACTGGTGTTACAACAGTGCAGACACCCAAGCAGGTTGTTGCAGAGATGGGGAAGAAGCAAGTGGGCTCCATAACATCTTCTGAAAGAGGGGAGCTTGTCACTGTGGCCTGTGCAGTAAATGCTACTGGAAATGCAGCCCCACCCATGTTCATCTTTCCTCGTGTACGTTTCAAAGACCACTTCATCAGAGGATCACCAGCAGGATCCATAGGTCATGCAACAAAATCTGGATGGATGAATGAGGAAACCTTTGTCATGTTCCTGGAGCACTTCATAGGTCACACAAATTGCTCCATTGATCACCCGGTTCTGCTGATTCTTGATAATCACGAATCTCACATTTCACTGAAGGCTGTGAATATTGCAAAAGAAAATGGTGTTGTCCTGCACACTCTGCCACCTCACACCTCCCATCGCTTACAACCCTTGGACAAAACGGTCTATGGTCCACTGAAGACCTACTACAACAGAGCCATGGATGGTTGGATGCGTACAAACCCTGGTAAAACTGCAACAATATATGACATTCCGGGACTTGTGAAGGAAGCATTTATGTCAGCAATGACACTAAGAAACATCATCTCAGGATTCAAAGTGACAGGTATATTCCCATTCAACAGGGATATTTTTCCAGATGAAGATTATGCCCCATCCACGGTAACAGACAGACCAAACCCTGAGGAGCCATCCAACAGTGCTGACCTGCTTGCACCATCAACCCATGCCGAGGAGCCATCAAACAGAGCTGACTTGTCTGTACCACCAACCCATGCCATGAGTCCTGACTGCTCATCAGCAGTTCCAGACCCAGATGAGCCACCTGCTACTCTGCCTGAACCAGTAAACAGAATCATGAGTCCTGAACACTCATCTGTAAGTGATGCTGCTGGTTCTCCTGCCCATTTAGGGTATGTGTCTCCAGAAGACATACTTCCATTACCTAAAGCCACAGCAACTAAACCTAGAATGAAAAGGAAGAAAGTTAAAACAAAAATCTTGACCGACAAACCAGAAAAGCTGGAGCTGGAGAAGACACACAATGAAAGAGAAAATAAAAAGACCAAAAAAGAGAAGAAAAAGACTGAAAAAGATAAGAAAAAGGCTCTGAAAGATTCAAAACAAATCAAAACCAAGAAGAAAACTGTTGACTACAGAAGCTCAGAAGCAGTGGCGTAGCTGGGATGTATTCCACATGGGTTTTAATATGTGTCAAAGGGGCCCGCATGTTTGGCATGCCGCATTGCACACAAGAATAGAGGACAGAAAAAAGGCAAAAAAGTGCATCAATAATGAACCATGACAGAATTGTAATAACCAGCTTGTTTTATTGCCAACAAGATAAAGACAAATAATAAGAAAATAAAATTACAATAAAAAAACTTAAGGTGCAATTACAGTAAACTGTAAGATTAAAAGAATGTAAAATACTGAATACCACCTCTCATTACTGCCACTATTTGAGATGTGTTTTTCTTTTTTCATTCTTGCAAATGTATCAACAACCCTGTCCAAGTTAGTCTTCCTAGACATCCCCTCTCAATGAAAAGTAATGCCAGGCTTGAGAGGCGAGACTCGCTCATTTTTGAGCGAGGATAGGTCTTGATCAGTTTAAGGCGACTGAAAGTGCGCTCTGCCTGTGCACTGCTAATTGGAACAGTGAGATAGATCCTATATAATGTTTCGAGATTAGGATAAGCTCTGTGCAAGTCATTTGCAATCATAAAGGGCAGAATCTCGGCAGTAAACAGCCCTGCTCCATCAGGGAACATGCCTTTGAAAACATCTCTAAAGGCAGAATATTCATTCTTCATTCTTCTGTTTTTTTTTTTTTGAGCCATACGTTTTTCCGCTCCACTAGCGGCTTTTTCTGGCGGTATCTGTCTTTTCTTCGTCTTTTTTCATCTCTCGTCTTCAGTCTGGCTCAATACGCGGCTGAGCCAATCACATTTCAATGGGCCAATGGATCAGCTCAAATCGGAAGGGGTATCCCCCCCTTAATATGCAACATAATACAGTGACCCAGTCTGACGTCACGTTACACTCTGCACTAACCTGCTGCTGCAGAGAAGGCAGCTGCTGCGCTCACAAACAAACAAAAAATCCTCGGCAGTGTGGTGGTGCTACAGGATTTCACCACAAGAGGGCCCGTGGGTTTTCATAACCCACCAACCCTACGTAAACTACGCCACTGTTCAGAAGAGAGCGACCTAAACATTTCACTCAATGACACCACTGATTATGATAGTTCAGAAGATGAGCTGAGTGATAATGAAGGTGACAAGAATCTGTCTTCTGGTGACTTTGTCACTGTTAACTTTGAGGGTAAAAACAAATCCTATAAATACATTGGATTGGTCGAGAAGGTTGAGGGCCCTGACATCAGTGCAAAGTTTCTGAGACGAAGTCGTGGCAGTTCTGTGGATGGAAAACCCACCTTCACATTCAAAGAGAATGATGAAGGACTCATCCCTAGAAGTGATGTCCTGAAGAAATTACCCACACCGCGAAGACTTGGTGGAACAGCTAGAAGGGAGCAGAAGTTCATATTCCCCTGCAGCATTGATAAGTGGGATGTTCAGTAGTAACCCAGTTCTGTGTTGAACTTATGTTTAACACACTGAGGAAATTTGCAGTTGAATTTGTTGTTTTCACTTCTTTTTGAATTTAATTTTGTTCTGCAAATTTGAAATAGGCCTCAGTTTCAGAAAATTGGCCTTTGAAGTTGTTCATTTCGTCTTTAAATAAAACCTTTAAAAAGTTTTATTTGGTATTGAATTTGTCTTGCTTTAATATAGGATTGTATGATGCAAAAATGTTCATTTACTTCAACATAATGAATGGCGCAATTTACCCCCATGTGGCTCAATTTATACTCTCCCTTGGCTCAATTTACCCCTCATTCGGGGCAAGTTGAGCCAAGAGACCACTTTTTTTTGGAAAGTCATATTTTCAAAATGGTTTATTTTAGATATAAAGTGATTATTCCCAGGGATGCACAAAATCCTGAAATATGTGTACATATTTTAGTTGGAGACATAACTGTCACCCCCTCACTTTAAAGAGGCCTCAAGTAAAAACTGGCTCAACTCACCTCACTCTCCCCTATATCTGCAGTAGAGCTTTACACAGAGCTGCAGCCAAACAAGTGTACCTAATTTAGGTTATTAGCATAATAGTAATTCATTAACAATGTGCTTTGTGTTCCAAAACAGAGCAAAAGCTAAGTTGATTCCTTTATGTTGATATTTTGATTCTTTTTATTTTTATTTAGATTGGATTAGTTTAGATTAGATTGCACTTAATTAACCCCTGTGGGAAAACCTTCCTTAAAAAAAAAAGGAATCAGTAGCCGTTGATTGTTGAAAAAAAGATCTAAATACAACTGTTAATAAAAAAACATGACTTTAAATAAATAAATGATAAATAAGATAAAAAATAAACTAATAAATACATACAAATAAAAATTTGTGTGAGTTTATGAGGCCTCAACATAAAACTATGCATATCTAATCTTAACTGTAATTCAGTACAGCCTGACACAGAGCAGTAAAAAAAACAATAAATAATTTAGATAAATAACATAATAATTCATAAAAAATGTACGTTGTTAAACAGAGTATAGGTAAAGCTGAGTTGGTTGCACTATCTTGAATAATTG
The DNA here is from genome assembly GCA_036419115.1 of Scarus forsteni. Lineage (NCBI taxonomy): Eukaryota > Metazoa > Chordata > Actinopteri > Labriformes > Labridae > Scarus > Scarus forsteni. The sequence continues at coordinate 1,008,192 of JAZDUH010000087.1, read as the reverse complement.
CATCATTTTTATGACAGTTTGTGAGGCCTCAACATGGAGCTGAACTGGGATCGCTGTATAATTTGTCAGAGGGACACTGATGAAGCCTTGAGATGTCCATTGAAGTGCCATGGGACAAGTGACAAAGATAAAATAAAAGCTTATAAATTCATTTCTGACTAATGTAGAGCAATTTTGGGCCATTGATGCTCTTCCACTAAAACTCTATTATGAGGATGGTCAAACTGCAATCAATTTTGCATCACATTCTGCTTCTTGGCACAAATTTTGCCATCTGAAATTCAACAGTTCTAAGCTGGCAAAGGCAAAAGAGACAAAACAGAAGAGATAGCACAATCTTTATAATCCCGGTGACTCTGTGGGGAAAAAAGCAAATGAAGCGTCAAAGACTAGACTTTCAAAAGTGCTTCCTCTGTGAGAGTGGAACAGACCAAGGGACTGTCCATGAGGTGTCAACATTTGATGCTGATCAAACTATCAGAACCATGATCACAGACTTAAATGACTCTAAGCTTATGTCCAGGGCAGTTGGAGGAGATTTAATGGCAATGGAGGCAAAATACCATTTACTATGCCTAGTCAAGTTGAGAAATCAACATTGAAGTCTGACCCAGAAGTCTCTGGAAAACACTGATGAAAAAATGAATGAGTCTTGGTCTTTCATAGAACTAATCGACTACGTTGAGAAATCTGTGGACTCTGGAGTTTCTCTCCTCAAGCTGTCTGAGATCCATTCACTGTATGTGAATGGCCTCGAGGAGCTGGGGATCAAGAAACTAGTCCACAAGACCAGGTTCAAGGATCGTTTACTAGAGCACCTGCCAGAAGCACAAGCACAGAGTGATGGGAAGAGCACACTTCTCATTTTCCAGGATGGAATGAAAAATCTGTTAAAGGAAGCCCTGAGCAAGCGTAATTTTGATGAAGATACTCTTATTCTGGCAAAAGCAGCAAAGATAATCAGAAACAACATATTTAACCACCACTCTGGCTTCCAATTCACTGGTTCCTTCCCCAAAAAATGTCACGAAAACTCGCTTCCTTCAAGCCTCAAGTCTCTGGTCTCCATGGTGCTGAATGGTTCCAACATCAAACACCAAGAGAAATGTGACTCTCAGGCTTGCCTCACTATTGGACAGTGCATCATGTACCATACAAAGAAACGGGCATCTTCCACGGCAGCGAAGACCAGACATGTTCTGGAACGTGAACCACCACTCTTGAGCTACATAGGCATCAATGCACATGTCCAGACGAGAAGCAAGAAACTTGTCCAGCAGTTGCACAATTTGTGCCTAAGTATTTCATATGACAGAGTTATGCAAATTGAAGACTGGCTAGCAACTTCGTCATGTGAAGGCTTTGAAGCAGAGAGTGTTGTGGCTCCTGCGTGTCTCAGGAAAGGTCTGTTCACAGTTGGTGCACTTGACAACCTTGACCACAACCCAAGTTCGACTACTTCTGTGAATTCTTTTCATGGGACTGGAATCAGCCTGTTTCAGTTGCCAACAAAGAGTGAACCAGGGCTGTGTAGACCTCCCATTAAAATCCCACCCACAGAAAACAAAAAACACAGCCTTCCTGAGAGTTACACCTGTGTCCCGGCTGTAGCTTTGAAGAACACTTCTGTGTCTGTACCAGAGTGTGAGGTATGTACAGTTACAGGCTTAATGGATAGTGCAAGAGCAGAGGAACACAGCTGGGTCAAACAAGCACTGCCACTTCTAGAGAAGACAGATCTGACTTGTGAAGATGCAATTACATGGACTGCCTATCATGCTTCTATGCAACGTTCAGTGGCAGATCCCCCAGCAAGAAGTGCACTCCTTCCTCTCTTCTATGAGAAGGCTGCCACACCAGCCATGATTAAGCATGGCATGGATGTTCAGAGACAGGCTGTTGAGTATCTAAATCCAGGACAGATCCCTGTGACAGTATTTGACCAACCTCTGTTTGCTCTGGCAAAGCTAGTACAATGGAAATGGCCGGATACACACAGTGAAAGAGTTCATGTAGTAATGCTAAGTGGACTACACATAGAAATGGCCCTCTGGAATACAATAGGTGATCTCCTGGAAGGCTCTGGTTGGACAACAGCACTCACAGAAGAAGACGTGGCATCAAGCGGCATGTCTGCATCATTTCTGAAAGCTGCGATTCAAACTCGAACCAGACATGCCCACCAGGTCACTCTCTTAACGCTGCACAATCTACAGCAGGAGGCTTTCAGGCTTAGTGCAGGCCCCAAGGATGAAGAGTCTGTCCTGGCTTGGAGAAATGACATGCTGAAGAAGAGTCCTACTTTAATGTTTTGGAACCTGATAGTGAGATATGAAACCCTCATTCTCATCTTCATCAGGGCACACACAGAGAGAAATTTCCATCTGTACGTAGAAGTACTTGAAGCACTGGCTCCTCTATTCTTTGCATTGGACCACGTGAACTATTCAAGATGGATACCTGTCCATATCAGGGACATGAAGTCTTTGCTCACCACTATCAAGGATGAGTTTGAGAAGAATTCACACTGGGTTCTTTCAGAAACTTACAACAAGTTCTCTGCAATTCCATTTGATCAAGCTCATGAACAGGAGAACAAGAATGTAAAAGGTTCAGGTGGTGCAGTTGGCCTCACAGAAAACCCAAATGCTTTTCGAAGATGGATGCTCTCAAGCCCGGAGATGGCTAGCTTGCAGCATCATCACCAGGGTCTTGCAACACAGAAGACCTTTCAGAGACAAGTCACCAGTCTATCTGAAACAATGAGAAGGACGCGAAATCCTTTCTTGGATCAATACAAAGATCTAGTCACTCTTGACAGCCGCAACTATGCAGATGAATCGGTTGTAAATACAGTGCTCATCTTGGAGGAGACAGGGAAGAGACAATATCAGGAGTTTGTCAAGAAGGTGCTTGATGAACGTACACACTCCATCCATGATCCAGTCAAAAGGAATTCCTTATCACTCTTCAGGCAACTTCAATGAAGCAGCCAGGGCAATCAGAGCCACCCTCAATCTATGACTCTAAAGTCCTCGTTGGAGCAGTCATTGTCCACTGCCTACCCACTGTGGGAGTGAGCACATTTGATAGCTATGCAGATGAGGTTTTCATCCCTTACTTGAAAAAACAGCTACAGGATACCAAGCGGTTGGATGTTGTATGGGACAGATACATCCCAGACAGTTTAAAGGAGTCCACCCGAGAAAAGAGAGGACAAGGTGTTCGCGGGAAAGTGTCTGGACAGACAAAGCTACCATGAAATTGGATGGATTTTCTGCGTGACCCAATCAATAAGAAGGAGCTATTTGACTTTTTGACATCCAGGATTCAAAAGTTCAGCTGTCCACCAACCAAAGCTATGCATGTCACATCAGGGAGAGCTGTATCATCTTTTGGTTCCAGTAGCATGAACTGTTGCAATCATGAGGAGGCAGACACTAGGATTGTGGTTCATGTACAACATGCACTGGAGCATGGAGCAAAAACTGTCCCTGTACGCACTGTGGACACTGATGTCATTGTCATTCTTGCTGGCTTGTTTTGATTTGGTGGTACTTCAACCTTTGACTGACATCTGGGTTGCTTATGGAATGGGCAGAAAATACAGACTGTACCACATCAACAGTATGTGCGAAAGCCTGGGGAAACCCAAATCTCAAGCTCTGCCTTTGTTTCATGCCTATTCCGGTTGTGACACAACATCTGCCTTTAATGGAAAAGTTCATTAAAACATTTGTCGATCTGGCAAAAAATCCCTTCCAGCAACTAGATGTTGACAGCCAGCACTTACGGGAGCTTGAAAGACTGACTGTCATCCTGTATGATAAATCCAGTCCTTTGAACTCCATTAACATGAAAAGAAAAGAACTCTTCTGTGAAGAGAATCGAACAATGGAGAAACTACCTCCCACCCAGGATTCACTCCTCCAGCACGTGAAACGGGCAGTCTACCAAGCAGGCATCTGGGCCACCAGCAGACAAAGCCATGGCTGACCATTCCAGAGGTTTTGGAATGGGAGAAATTTGGACTGCTCCCCACCTTGCAAATGCAGTTGTGACAGATATAGAGAATGCACAGCTCTGTAACATGTTTTCAAAATATGGCACACATTCATCTGTATTCTTCATTGCATTAAAGGTTATTGATCATATTTCATGTTCTGTGACTTTAATAATGCCAAAGTAAGTGAACTTTATCACATTTGGAAGTAATTTGATAATTTTATGATGTATATTGCCTGAAAAATACTAGGAGGATTTTCACATATTTCATTGATATTAATAGGCTTGCAGTTTGATATTTAAAATAGGTATTTGTCAAGGGCTCCTATCCTAAAATTCATTTACTAACCCTAAGGAATGATCATGCAAAAAATAGCGCTTTTATCCACAAGTGCACAATCCTTTCACAAAGCCACCGAACTATTAGCAGTAGCACAGAGGGAGGGAGGAGTAAAAACACAAAGCGCTCCTCTACATAGTAAAACAACAAATAAGGAAATAAATGACTCACAGTCATAGCAATGGTTGAGGACTGTGGCGCTGGCGGAAGTCTGCGCTCTCCCAGTGTTTTGCTAGTTCAGATTGGCATCATCTACGCCACAGAGCCCGCACAGCCAGCGGGCACAACAGGGTTAAATCTAGAAATGCTCTAGATTTGGGCGCAAGGCTGGATATGGCTTTCATCAGGTCAGCACTCTTCTCTGAAAATCTATTTTCCGATTCTGGAATAGCCCTATCGAGGATGTTGAGCAGAGACCTTTTCAGAGACTGATGGGGGAAGAGTTGGATCACTACAGTCTGTTTGGCCCACAGCTGAGAGCACAACACTTTCACCAGGGTGTCTGCTCATTGATCTCTTTCTATTGGAGGATGTGAATCATCCTCTGCAGCGGCCTGAGAAAACTCACCCACATCCTCATCGTCATGTTCCCGGATGTTTTTTAAGGACTGCAGTGCTGCACTAGCTTTGCAGAGCAGACAGGCCTGCCTGATTCTAAAGTCACGCATCTCTGTCTTGCCAGCCTTCATTGTCGAACAGTTTCACTAGGCTAAATGCTTAACGGCCCAATCAGGGAAGAGAGGCGGGAGCAGGAGTAGCAGCAGGTGTGACGACAACAGGAAGTGACTTAACAGGAAGTGAAGTTACTTCTTGTGAAGAAGTGAAGAAACTTTAAAGCACTGCCCACACTCTTGACATAGTAATGTATTTTTTTCAAGTTGTGTTTTACCAACCAACAGGGAGTGGGAGCATACATCTGTGTGGTATAATTTAATTTGAAACGATAGTCTCAAGGTAGTTAAGCTATCGGCTAGCGGCTGTTAGCTGCTATAGCTAGCAGCCGCTACAGCTAACAGCTGACAAGGGCAAACAACAGTTGGCCGTTAGCCGTAGCAGGTAACAACACTTAGCTGCTAACATCAGTTAGCTGCTACGGCTAACGGCCATTTGCTGTTGTTTGCCCTTGTCAGCCATTAGCCATAGCAGCCAATGGCTAACTGTTTGCCGCTAGGTTTAGCCACAACATATGCTACGTCATAGCAGCGCTGCTTGATATGGATTGGTCCGTGATGAGGGTTTTGAGCCAAGCGATCGTCCAATCACAAGCTGCTTTTGTATTTGAAGGTTCTGCCCCTGAAAACATTCTCACAGGGCTCCTCCCCAGATGGATTAGTGAAATATTTTCAATATGGAACTGTCCAACCTCAGAAGCACTGCACATATCCACTGTCTTAGACTGGAGTTTTGCATTGGCTGGTTTCAAAACACCAAACAGTAGAAACTTTCCAATCTCAAAGGATTCTTGCCTCTTAATTTTACAGAGCAGGCCCAATGCCTCAGTGCACAGGTCAACTGCAGCATCATCATCCTCTGTCGTTTCAGAGGGAATACTGAGAATCTGGTTATTATTTTCCACAATTCACCTTGTCACCTCACAGTGGCTTGGCATGCACAAACACTAAGTGCAATTGATGGTTGTAGCAGTGGATGTGCAGGACATGTCTTCTTCTGGAGCAGAGAAAGGTGTGTCGGTAATTCAGAGGTGATGTATTCTGCATTTAGTTGACCCAAGTCAAGCAACCCAATAAGATGCTCTCCTGGCATGAAACTGCTGATAAATCGGATCATCACAGACAAATTATCCCTGGTCCCATCACTTTTGAGGCAAAACACTGCAGAATCAGGATTTTCCTATTTTTTCTTGACCTCTCCAAGCACAATGTCAGCCAGTGTTTGAATTTCATTTTGGATATCCTTAGATGTGTATTTAGCCTTTTTGGGGATACTTTTAGCAATGTTTGCTAGTTTTTCGCCCTTCTCCAAGGTGTGCTCCATCAGTTTTAGAAAAAGACCTGAAGCAACATCCTCGTTTTTAGCTGAAGATCTATTATGTATCAATGTTTCTGCAGTCCCACGTAGCCCCGACTCACTCACACTTAGAAACTTTAAAGCACTGCCCACACTCTTAACATAGTAATGTATTTTTTTCAAGTTGTGTTTTACCAACCAACAGGGAGTGAACAGAGCCCCCTTCAGCCTCTCTGATTGTGTGCTGAGTCCAGATGGTTGAAGCATGCACATGGTTGTGGCTGGACACATGTCTCTGTGGCCCCTTGTCTCAGTCAAGTGCTGCTTTCCAGTTGCTGAAACTAGTTAAAGTAAAAACAACATCCCTTTGATTAGCAGTGCCATATTTCTGACAGGGGAAACAGTCATGGTCGTGTGCCGTACCAAACAGGATTGAATGATCTCAATGTTGCTCCAAATGCACCATATGGGTAGCTACCCAGTATTGGCTAAGATGGTGTCATTTAAATTGGTGGGTAGACCTACCTTATGTGGCAGAAGTGCTGTGTGCACCCTCCCACTGTGGGCGCAGCACCTGTTTTAGCTGCTCTGATTGATGGGCGGCACTATATAGCGGAGCTGGATCTTGCACACCCTCCCTCTATCTCTCCTTTTGGATCCTCGTCTCCTCGTGGTGGCTGTGGTGTGGCATGGTGGGGCAATAGCGCTGTTGGCGTTGTTAGAATTATATACAAGCTAATGCTAACATTTGTCCAAAGATGTCATTTTATGCTAACAGTTATTCAAACTTATTATGTTAGGGCAGATCAGTTCAGACATGTTTGTTCAACAGGTCAAATGTGTCATAAATCATACAGGTACAGTCTCAGTTAGACAGGACTGTGGTTTCAGTTAAGGTCTGGGGGGGCAGTTTCCCCATTTCACATCCTGTAGTTGGTCCTGTGGTTTTGCGAAACTGCAAGAACTTTCGTTGAACCCTTGGTTGAACTTCTGCCTTAAGTCTGACCTTTATGTAGTCATTATATTTGTTTTTCTTGACAGACATAGCTTATGAAACCAGACATGATCTTACCACATGATAAGTTGGTACTGCCCAAATCCTGATGTGTATAAGATCTTGTGTATGCTACTGTTCAATGCTCTTTTCTGTACATCCTTGGTGAGGTGCAGCACTGAGCCCTCAGCAGCTGAGTATTTTTATTATTTTATGTATGGTCTCACATATTGTCAATAAATGGTTGGCTAACCGATCTAATCTGGACTTGTGCCTTCTTCCAAACTGAACATGGACTTCCAACAGTGTGTTTACTAGGGGTGAAACGAAATTTCGTGCCTTGAAATTTCTCAAAATAAAAAAATGAAGAAATAAAATTCAAAGACGCACGAAATAAAAGCACAAAATAAAAAAAGCGAAGGGACGCGTGCATGACTGGTGATTTTCACCCTCCCTGCCTACTGTAGCTAAACACTAACTTCAACATGGAGAAAGACGAAGTGGAGAAATTAGCTGACGCTCCTTCGTCAAATAAATTGGCTGTGTGGCCAGCTATTTTGGCCTCCTATGTAAAAACTGAGAGAACGGTGAGAAGATTGCGGACAAAACAACAACCGTGTGCAAAAAATGCTGCTACAGTTCGCCGTATACTGCGGCGAGTACAACTACCAACTACTTTGAACTGGAGACAGGCAACAACTGTATGTTTGTGTAAGTCTGCATAAAAACAATATTTGATTTTGCATCTACTGTTGAGTTGACAGAATTTGATGATACTTGAAGATCAGAAGTATCTGCACTGTTATAGGCTAAAAATCATAGTCCACAGTTCAGACATAGGTCTAAACTGCAGCTCTGAGGACTGCTATCTGTTTTCCTTTTCATTCAAGAATGTACGTATCCTGATTGTTACAACAACAAAGCTCTTTTTATTGAGATTTTATGTTTGTATTTGCACTGTAGTCCAAATAAGGGGAAAAAAACTACAACTTTGTTTTTTTCGAAGAGCATTTATTTTTTTACTGATGCAGCAATATTTTTGTATGTCTGCATTAGAAAGAAAATAAAGAAAATGAGATTTTGCACAACTTCCTACTGTTGGAGATTTTCTATAATCTTTATTTTAATTGTGAGTATTTTGTTTCGTGAGCCCTGTTTCGTATTTCGTATTGTTTCGTGAGTTGACCATTTTGTTACACCCCTAGTGTTTCCCATTTGCCCTAGTGTTTGAGGTGTGCTTTCTTGCAGCAAGGTAGAGTGTGCACTGCTTTCTCCGTTTCTTTAATGTGCCAAGTGCATTGTTGGTGACATGGGCTTCTCTCCTTGTTCAGCGTGGGACTGTTGGTGGTGTGGGGTCGGGCCACCCCACTGGAATTCTCTGTGGGGGGCTGGCTGTCTGTTGGCGTGCCTGTCATTGAGGCACAAACTCCCTCCCTCCCCCTGCAGCTCACAGGTAACATGCCGTGAGGCTTCCTTCACCCATTTAAGGGGCCAAAATGACATAATGGTGACACGATCTCCCTCTCGATTCAGTGAAGCAGGCTGTTGGTGCCGTGGGGTCAGGTTGCCCTACTGGGGGCCCTTCTGAGTGTGGTCACGTCCCCCGTGGGTAAGTCGGCAATGTCCGCCTTATTTTCCTTGTGTTTTTGCTCTCCTGGCTGACTGTGATGCTCTGTGCTGCAGCCTCTCTCCATTGGCTTCTGTGATGCTGTGCTGGTGGCGGCCCAAGTCACGTTATCTCCACCGCTACAGCTCCTGAACTGCACTGCTGTTCTGGCTCTGCCTCCTTTTGTGAATCGAGTTCTGTATTACTTATTTTTAGGGTCTGACCCACTGCAACACTGGTGGCGACCTAATCCTGGTGTAGGTTTTCTTCACAGATCATCTGCGTGTGTGTGTGGTGTCATGGTGTTTTAGTTTCTTCCTACCTCCATGATCTTGAGTTTGGGCCACCACGGTAAGCCCCAGCTCCATTCACTCTTTAGTCCCATCGTCAGGCCAAAGGAGAATTCGAAGTTCTACAGCTGATGTTTTTATTGCAATTATTGAAATAAAGAGTTGTTATTTTTTCTATAACCCGTCTCTCGCCCTGTGGTAACTTTCTGTGATTATCCTCAAAAATCATGCAGGACTGTAGGCTGGGCGGGGGTCTATAGGGGTCTGCTGCACTGGGCTTCTCTCTGTGCCTGTGTGACTGAGAAATGCTCCCACTGAGAGGCTCACACTTTGAAACAAAAAGCAAAACAATCACCGGTTAAAAGAACAAATAGATAGTCTAATTACTTTTTTTGTGTGCTTATTTATTGGTAAAGTATCTCACGACATAAATCACTACCACACATTTAAATGAGCGTTACTGCGTCCTGAAAGTTTACCGCTGCAGCGGAGCCTAGTGTCGTGCTCAAGACCACACGATCCAAAACCAAGATTTGCCCGAGACCAGAATGCATGAAGACCAAGACAAGACTATTGGGGATCAAGACCAAGTTGAGTCCAAGACCAGAACCATCAAAATTAATTTTAAAAACCAAGACAAGGTTAAACAGTTAAGGGGGTGTCTCTCAGTCACAACACCGGGAAGGTTGCAGTCATCACAGGGGGAAAAACACATGAACTGAAGCTTTTTGTTGTTTTACCAAGTGTTCCTCCTCATTCATGTTAATCAGTGCTGGTCTTGATCAGTCTTGACGGAAAATCCAGAGACCAATCTGGCCAGTCCAAGACCAAGACCTTCAAAATGTGGTCTTGAGACTGGTCTTGAGTAACAAAACACTAGCGGAGCCTGTCTCAGGCACGAGGGGCCATTCAAATCATGCTTCTTTTAGGCTCATTTTCATACTGACAGTAATTGGATGTTTACTGAGGGGTGGGTCGTTGTCAACTGCAGACAGACCCTGCCGGCTCACAGCACGGAGTGGAGGAGGGAGAGATGAGGATCCGTGTGCTTTGCGGCCTTTCGTTTTTTGTGTTGATATGGGTAAACAGAAAACGGGAAACCATCCGATTTTCCGATTGCCATTTGGATGAAGGGAAACGAAAAACGGAAAATGACTCGTTTCCCGTTTTTCGTTTGGTAATCGAAAATCCCAAAACGGAGAACGAGCCTTTATCTGATATCTATTACGGGTTTATTTTTACACAAGTCAGGATATAAAATACGTCCGTAATTCCTTTCATAAAGCTTGCTTTGTCTTCACCCTGAAGCACTTCCTTCTTCTGTGCTGCTGCTTCTTCTCCTTGTTCTGCTTCTGAAGCTGCACTACGGCGTATTACTGCCCTCTAGTGAAATTATTAGTTTGCCGCGCTTTAAGCCCATTTTGAAGCATCATCCGTAACCATAATTGTTTTCTATAAATTGAGTTTCAAATTCTCACTATATATCTATGTTCTTTTAGTGTGTGACCTTCTTTTACTGTAGACATTAATGAAATATTATGCTAGTTCTGTAAATTGTATTTAGTTCCGAATAAATGTGTTTGTAATTACCATGTAGTAATAAATAGCCATTTATTTTATTTGTCAAACTCCATTCTAAACACATATTATCAGATGAGCAGTTACACATTACAAACAAGGTAAGCCTCAGTTCTGCAATGTTTTATCAATCAGTCTCTATTTGTATACCACCAGTTCATAACAAGTGTTATCTCAAAACAACTTACAATCGGCGGCGCAGAAGAAGGAAGTGCATCCGGGTGAAGGCAAAGCAAGCTTTACGAAAGGAATTACGTCCGTATTTTATATCCCGACTTGTGTAAAAATAAACCCGTAATAGATATCAGATAAAGGCTCTTTTTCCATTTTTGAGTATTCGATTACCAAACGAAAAACGGGAAACGGCTCATTTCCCATTTTTCGTTTCCCTTCATCCAAACGGAAATCGGAAAATCGGATGGTTTCCCGTTTTCCGTTTACCCATATCAACACGAAAAACGAATGGCTGCAAAGTACACAGACCGATGAGGAGGCTGTGCTCTTTTTGGCAGATTTGATTTGAGGGGGTAAGGTACTTGCTTGAGGGGGTGTTGCCCCCTTTTGCCCCTGCATATAGCCAACCCCGCTCACCACTGCGAATCTGTTCTTATCGTTCACGTAAAGGAGCCATTCAAAAGACTTGATTCGTTCACAAACGTCACATCTCTACTAGTGATCAACTAACTAGCATTCAAAATCATTTCCTAGTAGACATTTTTGTGTTGCTAGTTCCACTGGTAAAGCTCTGAGTTTTTACCAGTGACATTTTTTTAGTGACATTTTTTGCTTCACTAGTAAAGTCTACTCACACACTTCTTGACCAAAAGTGAGTATATGTACTCTAAATTTGAGTGCGAGTAGAGCTGAACTATGTTTAATATCTCCGATATTGATTTCATGTCCAAACTTCCCATAGTGACTGTGTGTTTGTGTTTGTACAGATGCAGTCACTTAAATTCCCCCTCCCTCCGTGACAGACCATGGAAGCTCGGCCCATCCCAGCCTCTCAGCTGGGATGGGCACTATAGATTAAATGGGTGTTTGCTTTTACTGATGGATTACTTAAAGAAAAGCAGAGTCATCCCTGAGCGAGTGTGAGAGTGAAGGGTGTGTCAAAGGGTTTAAAGTTTTGTGAAAAATTAGAAAAGTGTTATATAAGTTAAAATAAACATCATTCCTCTACACGTTATAATAATGTCTGTTTTTTTTTATTTTACCTTCATAATAACTGCCTTTACAGACATGCAGGTACAAGGTATGCCTTCAGCCTGCTCTACTGTTAAGTGTCTTCAGATAATATTTGTTACAATTTGGTGCTATACAAATAAAACTTGATGAATTCAAAGTTTGGTTTCAGCACTCTGGGTTTTGAATCAAGTGCTCCAGGTCCAAGTCTTGATGGGACCTGCTGATGTCAGGCTAAGCCGTTGGAGAAAACAACACAGGCTTGTCTCAGGAGAGTTGCTGCAACATTTGTTCACACCTTGTTGTAACAAGGAAGAGACGGACAGAGCTCACCTACTGCTAATTAGCTTAGTTAAGAGCACGTTTGGATCATATGTCCTCTCACCTGGTGGCCCATGATGATGGCAGCATGGTGAGGGTACTTCTGCTTCAGGATGTCCAGTAACGCCTCCTTCTTCCTCTCCACGTCTTTTATCTTCATCAGCGTGTCTGATTGGCTGTCCCTGGCTCCTGCAGAGGAGGCGAAACTTCGAGGTAAGGTGCTGGGGGAGCGCGGTGTGAAACCGGGGTTTCCAGACAGAATATTGGAGTTATGATTCTTCTTCTGCAGCACGGGCTCCTTGGTGCAGTCCATCACTGAGGAAGACAAAGAGTTTTCTGGATCTTCAGAGGAAAGAGACGAACAGGGGAGAGGATGAAGATGATCAGACAGAGGGAATGGAGAGAGGGGTGTAAAGGAAATATAAAGCTATTGTAGTTTGAAAATAACATTTGCTTATTTGCCAACAAGGACCGCTTAACATGGCAGTCACTTCTGATCAGTTTTTAAATAAACAGTAAGACGTGTGTCATAACTACAGGCCATTCATTTAGAAGAAAGTTCTTCAACAAGATGACCCAAAGTCATGTTACATGCTGGAGTTGATGTAGATCCATAATAGCTACATTCAGGCCTAAAATCTCATGAAAATTATGTTTTTGTATTCCTCAGACCTTATAATCAGCAATAATCCATGAGCATAAAAAACTGGCTATTACCAAGGGAACCAGGGCAACGCTAACTTCCTGGTTGGCATTAAAAAACAAGTCATACCTGCAAAACGCTCTGTAGGAAGGTACAGCTATTTACCTCACACAGCAGATGAACCTGCCTGATTTAGATCTATCTTAGCATCTCCAATCAACAACCTTTACCAAAGCAGGACAGCCCAATTAGGCTTAGAGGTAAGATCGGGCCTAAAAAATCTAGCCCGACCCGACCCAGGCCCGCAGGTATTAAAGCCTGACCCGGCCCGAGCCCGATCAATAAACTCGATTTGCAGGCCCGAGCCCGAAAAAAACCCGAAATTTTATTTTTTATTTGTGAGGACTCAGGAGGAGGAGGAAAGGGAGGGGATGTGCCAGTCAGACCCGGACAGAGCACTGCTCCGGGAAAAGGGACTGGTTGCGATTTGTGTGATCACATTTGTGACGATGCCTGTGCATAATGATAACAAATTAAAGCCTGTCTGTTGTAACAAATTCTCCCAGTTAAACAAGACTGTAAGATGCATATTCAATAAACATTTATATATTTTATATTTGTGTGTCTGTTCTATCAGGTGTGACAGTTCATGCTTCATTTCGTTGGCAAAATGCAGCAGCCCATTTGACATTTATTTTAATTTCTTCGAGTTGGCAGAAAAAAACGCAAGTTTTCTTAATGTTAAAATAATCTACATATTTTTATGATCATTATAAATGCATTTACACAATGAAATAACGCTGGAAAAGTTTGTTAAAGATATTTCTGTGTGTGATATTGTGCTCACATGGATGCGCCTCTCTGACAAGGAGAGGAACAGCAGCAGGAGCAGGTCTCTGGGCTTCATTGTAGATCACAAGGAAGGGCATCTGAAATACACAGGGTAAAGCCTCCAGAGCGCAGCAGGTTCACTAAAGTCTTCGTTACCAAAGGCGGAAACAAACAGACTTTAAAAATCCTCCGCTGGATGAATCCATTCATACATGTTTCTGGACCGGCTGCTGTTTGCAGAAGTCAGACCTGCTGAGGTAGGTGGTCCAGGGCAGTCATCTCGGTGTAAAGTGCGTGTAAGTGCGGGAGTTCAGTCTTGGGTCTCGTCCTCTTGAACATCTGGCATTGAGCGCTGCGTAAAGCGCGCGCGTCCCAACTCCTTCCCGACCGTATAGTTAAATAGCAATTACCATGCAGCGCCTTCTCTGTTTCATCCAAATTATTCATTTTATAACAAGTATTCCTTAGTTTAATATCCATACATTGTTTTAGTATACATAATATATAAATATATATTTATTAAAAAAAAGTTATCGAGAGGGAAGCCCAGGCCCGACCCGACCCGACCCGAACGTAATAATTGACACTTTGGGCCCGACCTGGCCCGAAATTTGGTCCGGCTCGGGCTCGGGCTTAAGATCTTACCTCTAATTAGGCTGCGTTTACACGGCGCCAAAAACGGTAAAATCGGATAAGTTTACGTTGCGTTTTGACCTTGCGTTTAGATGAGAACGTATTGCGTTTCCATCTAAAATGGAAGCTTTTGAAAACAGGCTCCCGAGTGGAAAGATTTGAATACATACTCCATGCAGCTGCATGTAAACCCGTATCAGAGCATTTCAGGGTGAAACACTGATATCACCGCATGTGCAGTACTCTCTCAGACGAACAAGAGCTTCGGCGGTCTGCCGAGTAACATGTGAGCCTCTTACCATGCTGGGTTTGTTATCCAGACAAAACTATCCAGACAGATTTGTTGTCCAAACTGATTTGTTGTCCAGAAAAGAAACTCCTGCATCTCTGTGCGTCTATTCACCATTGTTGTTTGTGAAAAGTTGTTCTTCTTCGTTCGTGTGTTGTAGTAGCGCTGCCTCTCTGCAGACCTACACGCCATCTACTGAACACTACACTACAGCGGATTAACTCGTCTCCGAGCGTCATCGTCTGAATGCAGAAGAATTCTGGAACGCAAAAGACAAATGTTTGCATCTTAAGTCAGGAGTGTCCATGTAAACACAGCCTTAGAGTCCCTAAGAGCAGGAATAGGAACGAGCTACTAGCAAGACAGCAGTAGGAAGTTACTGCACAGAGGTTCGCATAGATGCTGCAGCTTCAGCAGGAGTTTTATAAGATTGTGACCGCATCCCTTTTTTAAAATGAAAAACAATCATCCTTGATGAGTTTGATGAACAGTCTTCTCTGCACAACAAATTTCTCTATAGTAGGAATGTCTTTCTCCATTTTTGACATATTTTGATGAGTTTGTTCTACAAAGTGGCTCAGGTTCTGAAGCATAGGAGCTCCCAACTATAGCATGATCTGATTGGCCCGTAGTAATGTTGATTGACAGAACGATTATCCAATCACCTGCCAGATAAAACTTCTGAAAGGTTCTGCCCTTCCTAAACATTCCCTATGGTCCCTTTCTCAGATGGACCAGTGAAATACATTGAACGGTCTACCTGGTGTGCCAGGTCAACAGATGATGATGAGTAACTATGATTATGGAGGCATCGATGATGTTTATGAAGATTTCAGAAAAACTCTGTTTACTCTAGTCACTTCCTGGCCTTCAGAAGACTCAAAGGTCTGAGAAAAATTTCAAGAATCCTTCACAAATCAGCTGTTAGAAAATTCAACAAGGTTTCAAGAGTTTTCTGATTTTAATGATTTTTTTCATTGTTCTTGTTTTTGCTGGAAACAGCCGCATTAAGTCTCATCTAATGACGAGAAACTTCAGAAGCTAATAAGTCTGGATCTTGTCGTCAGATGACACATTCAGGTCTAATCTTGTTGAATCAGCACATTGCTTGTGAGAAATGTTGAAACAGGATTCAGTCAAACTTCTCTGTTTCTGCACCTCAGTCCAGCACAGTCATATGCAAAACACCAGAATCCCTGGATATTTGCAGGTCATAGCAGGACAGCTCTCCCCAGAAATGTCCAGCTAACACTGCCTGAGGAGCAGGAAGGTGTCTCAGACATGATGTGAAAAGGACTCACAACATGTCCAAGACGGTACCCCAGTGGATTGTACTATAGGGCTGAAGCAACAATGAAAGCAAGCTGCCTTCATGGCCAGCGATGTGTTTGGCTTTGAGTGAATACAGGAGCCGCCTGTTGAAATTTTGGTGTAAGATGTGAGATGTGCAGCTCAGACCTGCGGTTTGAAAGCTCTGGCTTGAAAACAGGCTCACCGATAAGAAATCAGGGCACCCCACGACTCTCTGAGGTTGACCCAGTGTGAACCTGTTGTTAGTGGTGGGGATGTTGAAGTCAGTTAACTGTAGTGTTGTTCATATGATCATCAACTAGGGGCCTCGGGGCCACATCAGGCCCTTCACAGCTTCTATTGGCACATAAAAATATTATTAAAGACAGAAAATGTGTTGTGGTTTAACTGAATCTTTTTTTCTAATTAATTCCAACTGGAGAACATCTGAGAATGGAGCAAATCTATCAGAAATGTCTTCACTTTGGAGAAACCCACCTGTCAGTCACTATTGAATGATATAAAACCAGGAGTCTGAGTAAAAGTTAGTGTCAAGCCGTATGATGGAGAACAAGAAATCAGTCACACAAATATGGCTGACGGTAGTACAACTAAAAAGTGACTGATCTCACTTTAAGAGGCAAAAACATTTTAAAAAACATTTACATATTATTAAAATGAATAGCTTCATTTGCAGATCAACAGTTAAAGTTAATAACTGATTGAATGTGCCCAGCTCTTAATATATCCGATGAAAACTATGTATATTTCATTTTTTGTTAAACTTTTAAGAAAAATAGTCAGTACCCTTCAATTAGAAACTACTTGGCCCATTGAAAGTGGGAATAGACTGACACCCCAGAGCCCTTGTCTTACCCAGTGTTGGGCACATTACTTTAAAAGAATAATTAGTTATAGTTACTACTTTCCCAAAAAAGTAATTGAATTACTAACGGAATTACCCCTTCATAAATGTAATTAGTTACCAGGTAAAGTAACTGATGCGTTACTTTTTCGGAAAAGCTTTTGCTGCTTGAACTGTGTATCTTCATCTCTGTGTCTTTCCTTGTTTTTACCTGCTGCAGCAGCTCTGACATCATCAGTTCTCCTACGCCGCGCTGACACATTGGAGCGCGTACAGTGGAATTAGCCTGATAGACTAGAATGGGAGCTAAGTTCTCTGCAGTACGTTTCAACGGCACTATGCTGTGCAGCGCTGCGTTGGTGAAGCAAGGTGCTGGAGATTTTCTGCGCAAAAGCTACTTCCAAACCTCGTAAATTCACTGTCATTAAGAAAGCACCAGACTGGAAGTTAATGAGTGGAGTATCCAGAAATTTCAAAATAAA
Source organism: Scarus forsteni (assembly GCA_036419115.1). NCBI lineage: Eukaryota > Metazoa > Chordata > Actinopteri > Labriformes > Labridae > Scarus > Scarus forsteni. The sequence goes on along the minus strand of JAZDUH010000087.1, from coordinate 990,872 downwards.
ACACAATGCACAGACTCTCGAACGAAAATTTACTCAATTTGCTCAAAACATAACGGTGTTAGTAACGCTGTTATTTCTAACGCTGTCACTCCCAACACTTGTCTTACCCTTTGGTTTTGCGCATTCACGTCTAGTGAAGTGATGTCCCAATACTCCATAAGGCTAAGACCAAGGGCTACACAGCCCTGGAAAGACAGACCTGGACCTCACTTAAAACTGAGGAGTAGGAGAACTTCCTGTAATACACCGCGCCCGCCAACATGAGACAGAGCGCGGACCAAAGGAAGCACAAAATTATAAGTATTTATTAAATCATCAAGTAAATATTAATCATGACTAAATTAATTATTTAGTCATCGGTATTTTAAAATTTCTTGTTATAACAACTTAGCTTCCACAACAGTGGCTATGGTAATTGTTGAATAGATCATCCAGCAGCATGGCTCCACGCCCCTATGATGTGGGTGATGCGAAGTGACAAACAATTTTGGTATTAATTACTTTATTTTGTAAATTTATTTGTAATTATTCAAGACAGAAAAGAAAGGGAGGGCTCCACAGCTTATTATCATTATCCGCTGGCAGTGCAGCCCCCCAGGCAGATGGCGCCCTAGATAACTTCCTACACACAAAAAATTTTGTTTTTTTTTTTCAACCCAACAGCTGGGTTGAGACTGTTGGTTAGTTTAATTGGGTTGTTTTCATTAAATTGGGTAATCTAAATACCCAGATTGCTGGGTTATTTCAGTTGGCAGTTGAGTTATTAGCTGTTGGGTTGTAATTTTCATTATAATGTGTTGGGTTATTTCGTACTACCCAACGTGTTGGGTTGACGCTCACGCATGCACGACTAGCACCTACCCGACCAACAGCTACCCCCAGGTTACCCCCACTCATTCGACCCCCCCCCCCCCTCAGCTGCTTGCAGTCAGGACGCTGGATGGGCAAGTCTCGTTATGGCCCGACCAAATCCTGCAAGAAGTTCTGGGGAAAGAGAAGAAGAAGCCGGGGATTCTCTTCGCGGGCTTCTACGTGCAGTACTGCCATCTAGCAGCGTCGCATACTGAGACACCCTGAGAGACTCAGCTCTATACTAGCAAGGTTTGTATACGGTTTGTACGTGTGCACTATTCTTTCACCACAATGTTCAATTTATATTAATAAAATGTATATAAAGCTTACTGTAGTAACCGTGTATGTTGGCTATCCGAATTCAACGTGACATGAGCGTGTGAAGCAGTGATTGTGAGCTCTTGGTCATTTGTAGTTAATGTTAGCGATAGCTTCTTGTGGGTAACGTTGGGTTATTTGAACAACCCAACTGACTGAGTAAAAAGAACCCAACAGTGTAGTCAAATTGAGCCTGTGGTTGGGCTATTTGAACAACCCAACTGGGTTGTTCAAATAGCCCAACTGTTGGTTAAAGGAAACCAACCCAACTTGTTGGGTCAAAATAACCCAGCATGTGTTCTGTCCAATATTTAACCAGGTTAAAAAATAACCCATATTGGGTTGTTTTTAACCCAACATTTTTAAGTGTGTATGTCCCCAAGCCAAGGGTATATTGGTAAAATATATTATAAATACAGCAGTTTTATTTATTTATTACTGAATCTTACAAAAAAATAAAAAAAATCAAACAAACAGATGGCAGAGGAAATGAAGGATGCTGTAAGGAGAATAAAAACACTAAAAGGTAATGACAATAAGTTCAAACTGAAATAAAACGCTTAAAAAATGATAAACTATAAAACAGGAGGATAAACAACTGAAGGAGAATTCTGAAGTTAAAACAGAATATGATCAAACCTAAATTACTGAAACAGATTAAGATGAGTATATTAAATCCAGGTAAAAAAAAAAAGGCTAAAGAGGTTGGTCTTGAGTTTGTGATCTTTCCGTATATTTTTGCCACAGGGTTCATCATCTGCAGATATCTGAACAGCCAACAGGTTTTCTTGCCATCAGGGTCCACACAGAGGCTAACATCTGAGACTCGCCCCTTTGACTCCCTCTCCTCTCAAATACAAAATCACTTCTCTGCTCCGTGAAACCGACCCGGTGACATTGAACTCACTCATTCTAAACAGCAGTTGACAAACTGCTGTGGCAGTGTCCACTTTTATCCGTACAGTCAGTGTTAGCAGCAGTGTTCAGTGTGTGAGTGTGACCAGCTGATGTCTCCAGGTCCCGTCTGTCATCCTGTCCACTCCAATCACTCACAGCTCCGTCTGAGAGAGCCTGCAGTGGGAGTTCACCAAACCTGAGAGCAGCTCCAGTCACTAACATACAGTCAAACATCTGAGGCCACATGAGAGCCATGTTACGCAACATAGTATGAATCTACAGGAATTTAGGACTTTGGTTTTAGTCACACAATCAGATCTGATCCTCACAGACACAGGGGAATGATATTTAGTTATTAGGACTGAGTGATGGAACACATCATTTTTATTGTGTAGAAAGTTGGAACACAGGAGAGTGACTTAAAGGTCAATTAACTTGGCCAAAATAAAAAAAAATTGCCACCTGGAATTAACCAAGCAAATAGGTACAAGCCTCCTATTGGATAATTACTGCATGGGTGATTATCTTTCAGCTGAAACAAGTTATTTAACTCCAGCTGATGCAGTGAGCAGCTTCTCATTTCTTCAACAACCATGTCAAAGACACATCCTGTGGTTGTGGAAAAGATGTTAGTCTGTTTAAGAAGGGTCAAATCATTGGCATCAAGCAGAGAAAACATCTAAGGAGACTGAAGAAACTACTAAAACTGGGTTAAGAACTGTCCAACACATTATTAAAAACTGGAAGGATGGTGGGGAACCATCGTCTTCAAGGAAGAAATGTGGTCAATAAAATCTTGAATGATGGTGATCGGTGAATCACTTAAACGTTTGGCCAAATCCAATCAAAGAAAAACAACAGTAGAATTCAGGGGTGTGTTTAATAGTGAAAGTAAGAGCATTTCCACACACACACAATGTGAGGGGAACTCGAGGGATTGGGACTGAACAGCTGTGTAGCCTTAAGAAAACCACTAATCAGTAAGGCTAACCAGAAAAAAGGCTTCAGTTTGCTAGGGAGCATAAAGATTGGACTGTGGAGGACTGGAAGAAGGTCATGTGGTCTGATGAGTCCAGATTGACCCTGTTCCAGAGTGATGGGAGCATCAGGGTAAGAAGAGAGGCAGGTGAAGTGATGCACCCATCATGCCTAGTGCCTACTGTCCAAGCCTGTGGGGGCAGTGCTGTGATCTGGGACAAATCTGTGACACTACAGAAGCTCATCAAAACAATGACACAGACAATGAGACTGTAATCAAAGCTAAAGGTGGTTCAGCAAGAAACGCTCTTATCTAAAGGGGAGGGGGCTATGATTATGAGCTCTGCTCTGATTGGCTGGTTATCATAGCAGTCATGGCATCTGCCCATGACCAACAGAAATCACAAATGCTGGTGCAGGCTGTAAGGCTATGACATCATAAACCCCAGGGAGTCATAAACAGTGTTTTTAACAGGGATAGATTATTTCTCTGTGAACTGAGTGTTTAGTGAAAGCAGTAAGGCTCTCATGCTCCTCAAGCCCCTTTAACAACATTTGAAGCAAAGAAACAAGATTTTTCAGGAGATAAAACCTTTAAAATCAACTATCGCTTTGTGATAAGAGAATTTAAGTGAAAGTTGTCCTCACAAATTTGATAGGATAAACAAGGTTGATTGTAAAATATAAGGACTTCACTGATTAAGTTTGCTATTTTGCATAAAAACAATAATAAAGATTCACTGATCTCCATGATATAAACACACCACTCTGGCTTCACCATGGCTTGATTAAACGCTTCTGTACAGGAAATATCAGACTGTAGATCGTCAAGGGTCCAAACACAGATGCTCTCATTAAGGTTTGCTGTACGCTTCCAGAAGTATAAATAAGTTTAGCATCAGTGATCTTTTCTACTTATCTGAGGATCAACAAACATGAAGAGGCTATGCTGAAGTCATCATGGTTCTAGTCTCAGTTCCTCAGATTGATCTTTTTGTTTGATTTGATTTCTTTCAATGAATTTCACCAGTCAATCTGTGAAAGAGCCCATAGAAAGTGTTTGGAGAGGGCAGAGCCTTTCAGAAGTAGATCAGCAGGTTACTGGACGACAGTTTCATCAATCAAATTTATTACAGGCCAATCAGATGATTTTGTAGGTGGGAGCTACAGGGGCTGTGGAAGGTGAGCCTCTGATTAAAACATGTCAGAGTGAAAACATCCTTACTACAGAGAAGTATGTAGAGTTTTGTTTTTTGTGAAAGGTTATAAAAAAGCATTACCATCAGTTACCACTCATAAAAGATGACTGAAAAACTGTTGGTAATTCATCTGTTAATGAATAAAATTGTGCATGAGATACTCTTAATCCATGTAATTACTACATTTCATGAGTTCATAATAGTTCGAAAGAGTTTGGGTTTGCCTTACAACTCATCTGAGAAATGTTCATACGTCAAAAATACACATCAAGGCAAGTGTGTTGTCTGCAAGTGTGTTTTAGAAACATCTTAAACACTTATTCTAACTCACATTCACTAACAAATCGTGGATAAAAGTCTTACTCTAAGGAATGAATGGCAAAAATAAGGCACTGAATTGCCTGTAATAATAAGAAAATATCTGCTATTGGCACAAGAAAAGTTTGTTTAATATCTGCTCTGGATAGAACATTTCATTTTTAGACCTCCTTCAAGTTAAATTTGTCCTGTCCCATTCACAGATTATTTTACTTATTACAAGGAACTCAGTCTTTATCTTGAGTTTTCATTTTTTAAAATGAGATCTTAATCTGAACATGACGGGGAATGATGGCTTACAAAGGGTCTATCGAGATGTTCTGGACTCCAAATTAGACAAATACTCTGAGTTTTTTCAGAGAATAAATCTTCTCCTTCATATTTCAGTCCTTATTCTTCGCTTTCTGTTTTTGTTCATGTGTAACTCTTAGACCGTGGGACTTTCTGAGAATAAAAGAGATGACAGCAAACCTGAAGAACATGATGATGTTGGGTTTTTTTGTCTGGTTCCTCTGTGTGTTTTTTTCATCTAAGACTTCGACCCTTCCCGATCTAAAATCATTTACATGAAATAAACTTTACTGTCCCTGAATGCGTGCTTCTATGGCTGCCTTCAGGTTTCCACTCACTACGTTAAGCTCAGAGCTCCCTTTTTCTTTTTCTCTCTCTGATGATAAATCCAGTCTGATTGATCTGGTTCAGCCGGGGCCTGCAGTTACATTTCATGTCTTTGTGAATATTTGGTCAGCGTGTGGACAGCCTGTTTGTAAGCCGCAGGTTAGCAATCAATACATTTAGTTCAGAAATACTGTATGTCCTAAAGTCTGGCAAACAAGAGGCACATCCTGGACCTGTTTCTTCGGAGGTTAGCTGTGTCCTTTACACCTGGACAGCTGAATATTAAAAAATTTCTCTGGTTCTTCATAGACTGTATACAACACCTTCTGTCTAAGACAAAATTGATCCAAATTTATCTCCACTTTGTTTGAAAAGTCTCAGTAAAAGACCTACAGTATATTCTTCTTTTCTGGCAGTGCAGATTCACCTCCTGGTTTTGGTATAGCTTAGTGATAAATGTTTAAAACCCAAATTAAAATAAATACCAGGCTCTTAATACTTGGTCTGCCTGCTTAGGATTTCTCACTTCCCCCTCCTAAATCTAAATTGATGGACAAATTATTTTGGCTAGAAAATGTGTTCTTTTTAAAATGGGTCAGAGATAGAAAAAGCTCAGCTCGAGGTGAGTTTCAAATCAATAAATATCACCAGACTTATTGTAAGCTTCAATTTCCTGAAATGTCCGGATTAACATCTCAATCAAAGATAAAATAAAAAGTGAAATAAACCAATAAATCCACTTATCTGCCCAAATTGAACTTGAACGGAATGTTACATCCAGTTTAAAACCTCAATATAAGACCCTCACTCATCGAAACTTTCCTTGTTTCATTGGCAGATATTTTGTTATTATTACAAATAAGTCAGTGCCTTATTTAGCCTTTTATTCCTTTTAGTAAGATATTTATATGAACCTTTTAAGTGCAGATATTTCTGACTTAAAATAAGAGAAACACATTTGCTGAAATTTGCATTTTTGTAGTTTACACCTCCTGCTGTTACTATGTGGGACAAAGAGATCTTTAGTGAGAGGATCAGTGCTTTTCTGAAAGGTTATAAACAATCATCCTATAAAATCTGGAAACCATTCATAAATGATCTCCCTGTTGAATTCTAAGATATTGATGATATTCAAGATTGAATATGTACAGCTAATTCAAAACCAAGATCATTGGCAGATTTAGGTATTTCATAAACTATAATTTTGTTTTGTCCATTGCTTGTCTGCTTGTATTTCTAACACAGTGATGGGCCTTTGCCCATTTGACTGACCAGCTTTATGTTCGTGCCATTGTCTATGGAGTAGTGGGAGTGCCAAATCACAAAAATAAATGTATAAAAGAAAAAGCAAATAAAAGTGGAGACTTAAAGATGAATATATAAAATAAAAAAAATATCATTGTTGCTACATAAAGCAATATTAATCAAAAAATGAATTCGTAAAAGAAGATAATAAGAGTTAAAAATATTTTTAAAAAATAATAATTTTGAAAAATAGGAAGAAATGTGCTAAAAAATGAAATACATAGATAAATAATGTGAATATATAAAGCAATATTAATAAAAAGATAAATCTATAAAAGAAAAGGCTCACAAATGCAGAAAATATAAAGACAAAAAGTGCAATTATTGAAAAATGTGTTCATTAATTGAAAATAGATTATATTGAAAATCATAGAATCATTAAAAGGTTAAATTAAGTATTTAAATAATAATGATTGTAATAACAACAATAGTTTATTTTTCTTTTTTTTTTTTTTTTTTTTTAACTTTTTAAAGGTTTAGATCCCACACAAAGAAAATGTCAGCTCTTTTGGTTTGTTTCCACTTTTTTTGTATCTAAGACACCGATAGAAACAAACAATGACGCATCATGTTCTTAACAAATTAAATATCCTGAATTTATTGACATGTGCCAAACATTTGAGCTGGGAGTTAAAGGGTTAAAGCGCTGACATCATTCTAATGTAGTTTTCAGAATATGTTCGCCCATTAAAAGTCATTTGTTGTGATGGGTTAAAACTAACGTTAGGCTAATGTTCTCATCAGATTAGGGGTCAAAAGCTGCAGCCTCATGTAACACTGAACATGTAAAATCATTTCTCCCCTCGTTTGCTGACAAATTCAGTCACATGATTTGCTCTTGGAACAAACAGAAATAGTCCCACTGTGGGCATGGTTTAAAATAAGCTACAGAAACTGCAGCATGAGATTTATTTGCAGAGACAAGTCGCTCTACATGTAGCCTGAAAGATCAAAAATATACTCTGGAGACGTTTCCTGGGGCTGTGCACGCTCAGTGATGCACACTGCAGCAGATTCTGACTGTGAGCGAGAAGAATGGAGAAAGAAAACAGACACATGATGAGAGCAGGGATACAGGAGGGATAAAATCAGGAGCAGACAGACCGTGGAAGGATGTCTGGATAACTGCTAAATATCTGATTGAACAGAGCACTTCAATAGCTCTCCGGTTTATTCAGTGGTGTCATCTTATTTTTATTAGTTTATTTACGTATTATTATTTATTATTTAATCTTTTCGAAATCACACTTCCCTGCAGCACTTTTAGCTAATTTCTCACCAGTTTTTCTAGTTTTCTTTCTAGTTTTTCTAGTTTTATTTTTACTTCATTTCAGTTTATTTATTTATTTTTTTTCTTATTTCATTTTCTGATATATTTTTTTCTTTCTAGTCTTTCTATTTTTTTTTAATTTATTTCATTTCAATTTAATATTTTTTATTATTAGTAGTATTATTTCATCTTTTATTTTCTGATATATTTATTTTTGCACTTTAACCTAACCTCCAGTGTTTTCTAAATTTTAAACCTTTAAGATGGCATTTCCTCAGTACGTACTGGGTACAGCAGCGTGCTTTATTACTGTCTTTTTTTATGATGCTTTTTATCAACGTTGTGTATGGATTCCAGTGTGGGTGGGTTTGAGTCGTAAATCCTTCATTTTAATTCATCCGTCTGTTTGTAAAGCACTTGTGCTACATTTTCTGTATGAAAAGTGCTAGATAAATAAAGTTTGACTGATTGATTGATTATTATAATTTTTTATAGTTCTTTCAGTCTTTTCTTGGTGGAAAAGTTGTCCCTGTCCCTCCTGATGGGCTTCGGCAAGAGTTTGATTCACAAGCTGCTCCACAACATCCTCTGATTGGCTTTTAATTAATGTGATTAACAGAAGGATCATTCAATCACCTTCCTGATGAGTTTAAGGAAGTTTCAGCCCTTCCTAAACATTTTTATGGGCCAGCACGGGTGAATGTATCAGGGAGCCGTCAGGTGCTGGCTCATGCCTGTGATGGAGCCGAGGTGATGGGATCATAGTATGGTGGTGATTTAACAGTGGGGTGCTTTATCGGACACAAAAATAAGAACAAACTCAACAGGCGTGTTTTACAGGACGTGTCACATTCAGTTGGACCGTAGTGTGTTTCTAAAATTACATTGTTTTTGTCTTTGAGCCAGACACTGACTCATGGCTGACTTTAGCTGCAGTGCATGTGTGTTACGAGGCCTCAAACCTGAATTTTGACATCACGACCCCCTGAAGATGAGAGGAAATATCTGTCCTCTTGTGTGTGATGTATCTTTCTTTAAACCTGTCAGGATTTTTAGACTCCTGCAGTCGATCTGCTTTTCTGCCTTCAGTGGGTGTGATGTTGGGTGAGTGTTCAGCTTAACAGCATTAGGCTAATCGCTTTAAAGTGTCACGGCTGCAGATATTCCCTGACCTCCGTGATGAGAGGAACCACTTGAGCATTTGATCAAAGTCAAACCGACTCGTTCATTTGATGGCACCAGATGAATAAATGCAGCTGTTGTATCATCAGCCATCAGGGCTGAAAGATCTATCGTTATCATATCAACATTGAGATATGAACATTCAAGATATTAATATCGAAAAAGCAACAATATAAAATCTACATGCTCACCCAGCATGTACAGCTCTGGAAGTCACAATAAAATTCATTTTTTCGTTTGCCCATGTCACACATGCGCAGTCGTGGTAATCTGGGTCAGCCGTGATGTCACCAGAAGAGTTAGTAAACAGCATCATCGCTGTCTGGCAGTGGAGCTCGAATGTTTCGAATGATTCAATATCTGACAAAGAGGGACAGTCGCAAGAGTAAAAGGAGTAAAACAACGCAGCCACTTGGGCTTACATTAATTGCCCAAGGACATATGCCTCTATCTATCTGTCTGTCTATCTATTTTTTGTCTATCTATCTATCTGTAAAAAAAGGGCAATTTTGTCAATATATTATGGGAATAACCATTTAAAAAGATTATACAATTTTTGCAATTTAAAAACAGTAAAGCTTGGGGATTTATGGATTTGAAGAAGAAGAGATGTGTAAAGATCTATGGCAAAAGTCAATAAACTGATATTCTAAAAAAAAACAGTAACATAATAATATTATAATATATAATGGACTTCTGTCGGTCAGTGTCCCTAAAACTGCCCTAATACCCCCTCTGACCCCAGTGGAAATGAAAAAATGATTCTGTGTCTCTTGTGCTTTCTTAGTTTTCTTATGGAAATTGCCCAGAAGATCTCTTAGTGTTTTATTTATTAACTGCTACTTTAACACAATCGTTCATCAGTGACTGAGAAGAATTTTGACCTACATTTAGTCACGAATCATAAACATTATTAAAGGTGCATTTACTAAAAACATGACTGACACATCTCCACAGGGACACACTGCACTGCCTGTGTGTTTGTGTGTGTGTTTAACAAGCAGAAATAATGTTTCTCATGGCTGTCTCGTCTCTGTCCAGCTGCTAAGCTGTTACTGCCTGTCAACAAACACGCATGCATACACAGACAGACACGCAAACACACAGACAGCCAGCAGGCACTGAGTTAAACAGCACAGCAAACACCAGCAGCAGCTCAGACAGACCTGTTAGTCCTCCTCCTCTGTCCTTCTGTAGATTATTCACGTTAAAGGTTACTGCAGAGAATGTGAAATGCCTTAAATAATTCAAGTTATACCTGTTTAAAGATTTACTCGACAAATAGACATAGCAGAAAGATAGAAACATAAACAAATATATGACATCTACTTCGTTTGGCAGGAGCCAGTCCAGCCTGACACTGGGCAAGAGTAAAAGGAGTACAATAACACCCTTTTTTTACAGATAGATAGACAAAAAATAGATAGACAGACAGACAGATAGATAGATAGAGGTAAATTCATATACATGTTATTAAATGAAATTATTTTCATCATGCTTGAACGAAATAGTATCTTAAAATAATAAATATATATTAAAACTTTGTCTTGAGACAAAACTAATCATAGAGAAAGACATAAATATAATCTGGACAAGCTTTGAATCTTTTACAGAGTTAGAAGATCAGACTGACTATGTTAATGCTGATGCCTGCTGCAAAACAAATTTCCTGCGAGATAAGAGTACTCTTGAAGTTTAAGTTAAATAAAAAAAACGGTTTAAATGCTAAAATGTCCAAATGTCAGAGAGCTCTGTACAGCGTATAGTTTGATTACCATTTATTCTTTGAAGAGCTGAGCATTTCTCCACAGTTAGAAGCTTATTTGTGTTTTAAAACATAACAACTATAATAATTGTGTTTCATTGGAAAAAGTATGTATCAGGTTTTTTATTACTATAATCTGGGATAGGGTCCAATCTAATATCTTAGCTGACATGAGGCAAGAGGCTGTTTTAGGCCTATTTTATCCAGTGAGCAGCAGTTCTGGGCAAAATGCCTTGAGGAGAATGGTTAGAGTGTTTGGAGACGAAAGAAACAGAAAGAGATAGCAAACACACAGAAGACCGTTTCTGAACTTACAACACCTTAAACTCTTGAAGTAGAAGGGCTACAGCTGTAGAGGACCACACCAGGTACCACTCCTATTAGCTAAGGACAGGAACCTGAGGCTACAATTCACACAATTCACGAAACATGACAAGAGACCATTGGACAGATGTTTGAGAATGTTAATGTGTCAGGCTGCTGCTGTTGGTGTGACGGTTACCAACACTGTTCGTACAGTAAAGTAGCATCAGTGTGCTCAAGATTATATCACCACTACATTCATATTTTAAAAAAACATCCAAACATACCGTAACAAACAGAAATAGTCACACACAAGGTTTCATAATTCAAAAACAAAGGGAAAAGGAAAAAAAATAAAAAATTAAATAAGGGAATTATAGTCAGTAATAATTTGAGATAGACTGTAATATACAGTTAAATAATTGAGAGGATATGTGTCAAATGGTGCATTTAACAAAATTTAGATACAGACTTACAATCATCCATGCATGGGGGAGGGTTAATTATGGTTGCCAGATCTTTCGAAATTCGTAGGTAGAACCTGTGAGGGACAGCCTAAGCTTTTCCAATGAGATACATTGCAGCATCTCCTGAATCCATCTGTTATGGGTGGGGGGTTGAGAGTAGGTCCACTTCAGAAGGATGAGCCTTCGAGCCAGCAAGGTAGAGAAAGCCACAACTTGGGCACACTAAGAACAAGGGCAACCCTGAAGAGGCTGATGAGGGGCGTTGGGTCAATATCAAGTCCTGAGACTTTACATAATGTCTCAAACACTTCTGTCCAGGACTCAGCCAGCCTCAGGAGGATACAAACAGATGGAAATAAGCAGCAGGTGACTGTTTACACCTCCTGCATGCATGTGCTCTGTCAGGGTAGAGGGCGTGGGTATTTTTTTGACACATTTCTGCCTCTTGGTTCAAACCCCACAGCTTTGCTGAGTATTGTTGTTGACCATGTCCATGCCTTTATGAAGTGGACAATCTTCTGATCCAGCAGAATAAAGCTTCATTCTCAACGCTCAGATCATCTCTAACTTACGGAGCCCCTTAGGCGCCACAGAGGACAAAATATATAACTCGTGCGCACGAGATACTTATTCGTGTGCACGATATATTAAAACGTGCGCACGAAATAATAAAACGTGCGCTCGAAATACTAAAACGTGTGCACGAAATAGTTATTCGAGCGCACGTTTTAGCTAAAACGTGCGCTCGAAATAAAGTTATTCATCGCGTTTTGACTTGTCCTTATTCTTGTCCGCTACAGCTTCCCGTAGAGAAGCCGGACGTTCACAAACACACACAATGGAGAGAAGAAGTGAGCCTGTTAACTTTCACTTCCACCTCGGGCTGTCATATAATGACATTCTTGTTGCTCTTATTATGAGAGATGGAATAATCTAAAGTAGAACTTTGCTGCTTATACTAAAACACAGAAGGCTCAGCCGGTGTACTGTAGTAAATTAACAGGTGACCGTCCAGGCAGAAGTGAGGGGGGCGTGTCTGAAGGACCCTTTTGTTTACTATCTGAACACCTCCCGAATCAATTGTATACACAAAAATGTGCTCTTTACACCCATTTACTTAGTGGTGGAAGTGACTTCATAACATTGAGCGTGACGACGAAAGGTTTTGAAGGATTACAGACTTATTTAACAGCGTAAAGAAACGTAAGTTATTATATAGTTAAATATCTTAGATGTCTGATCAAAATGACAAATTTCCGACTGTGTCAACTGGTGATGGCCCCGAAACCCGCATTTTACCGTCACTTCGGTGTATCAACAAACAATGTGTTCATGTTCAACGTATAACTGAGTGGGGAGGACTTGAAAATAGGTACAGAGGAGTAGGTTTTTACAATGTGGAGGAAATTTTCGCTTCATCTTGTGATCAAACTGATGGCATATGTGTCTGCATTAAGTGTAAGCACAAGAGTGCATTTCTGTAAGCATGCTGAATTTGAGGGATATATTCTACTGTAAAGTGTGTGTGGTTTTGTTGACCACAAAATGACTCGTCCTTGTAACCCATAGTAGAAAATTAATCCCTGTTAAGATCTTCATAATGTGATGGTCGAATGATACTTTGTAAACTTTGCAGCCTTTTAACAGTTTGACGATCACTGACTTTTGACATCAGATCGGGACACGTGGCGTTGTTGAATGCTGTTTGAATCAAATGGTGATCTCAATAAATGTTTTAACTGTTAAACATTGGTGTGTTGTCTTTAATTTGCTGTCCTGTTGAAAATATATGTAATTACCTTTTTTTACTGACATTGATAAACAGCAGATAAGTTGTGAATGTGATAGAGGAAATACAACTTTATTATAGTTCTGTGACCTTGAAGGTTTTTGTGATGTGTCAACATTTACAACTGCGGTCACGTCAGCCGTCTCTCGATTTTGCGTGATCAAGCCAGCTGCTCCAACATTTTAAGTGCGCTCTTATTACAGACTGTATGGCAAGCGCACAAAAATAAGTGGAAAAGTCAGCACTAACTTACATATAAAAGCGTGTGTTAAATTCAGGTTTACAAAATAAAAAGTGGTTGTGAAATACAATAAGACTTTCTAAAAAATATGAGAACTACATTAAAATGTTATTTTCATATTTACAGTATGGAATACATTAAAATTTATTAAAACTATTAAATGTGTCCAAATGCAATAAAAAAGAGGTGTGTGTCATAGAGCAGGCTTAAGTTTACTGTCCCACACTGATTTTGAACCAACAGATCACATGACCTGGGAATTATTGAGCTATAATGCCCATATTTACTTTATAAAAGACATTACAAATTCCCCCCAAAAATATGAAATTTCTGTGTCCAAATGCAATAAAAAGTGGTATGTGTCATAGAGTCAGTATTATTAATTTTGAGCCAATAGGTCACATGACCTGCGACTCATTGACCTATAATGCTCAGATTTGCATTATAAAATACATTAAAATTCATTAAAAAAAAAAAATTGAAATATGCCCAAATGGAATAAAAAGTGGATTGTGTCATTGAGCAACGACACACACCTCTTTTTTATTGCATTTGGACACATTTACTATAGTTTTAATAAATTGTGATGTATTCCATTCTGTAAATATGAAAATAACATTTTAATGTAGTTCTCATATTTTTTAGAAAATCTTATTGTATTTCACAACCACTTTTTATTTTGTAAACCTGAATTTAACACACGCTTTTATAAGTAAGTTAGTGCTGACTTTTCCACTTATTTTTGTGCGCTTGCCATACAGTCTGTAATAAGAGCGCACTTGAAATGTTGGAGCAGCTGGCTTGACCACCGAAATCGAGAGACGGCTGACGTGACCGCAGTTGTATACGTTGACATCACAAAAACCTTCATGGTCCCAGAACTATAATAAAGTTGTATTTCCCAGTCACACTCACAACTTATCTGCTGTTTATCAGTTTCAGTAAGAAAAAGGTAATTACATATATTTTCAACAGGACAGCAAATTAAAGACAACACACCAATGTTTAACAGTTAAAACATTTATTGAGATCACCATTTGATTCAAACAGCATTCAACAACGCCACGTGCCCTGATCTGATGTCAAAAGTCAGTGATCGTCGAACTGTTAAAAGGCTGCAAAGTTTACAAAGTATCATTCGACCATCGCATTATGAAGATCTTAACAGGGATTAATTTTCTTCTATGGCTTACAAGGACGAGTCATTTTGTGGTCAACAAAACCACACACACTACAGTAGAATATATCCCTCAAATTCAGCATGCTTACAGAAATGCACTCTTGTGCTTACACTTAATGCAGACACATATGCCATCAGTTTGATCACAAGATGAAGCGAAAATTTCCTCCACATTGTAAAAACCTACTCCTCTGTACCTATTTTCAAGTCCTCCCGACTCTTGTTATGCGTTGAACATGTTAAATAAGTCTGTAATCCTTCAAAACCTTTCGTCGTCACGCTCAATGTTGTGAAGTCACTTCCACCACTAAGTAAATGGGTGTAAAGAGCACATTTTTGTGTATACAATTGATTCGGGAGGTGTTCATATAGTAAACAAAAGGGTCCTTCAGACACGCCCCCCTCACTTCTGCCTGGACGGTCACCAGTTCATTTCATACGGTACACCGGCGGAGCCTGTTGTGTTTTAGTATAAGCAGCAAAGTTCTACTTTAGATTATTCCATCTCTCATAATAAGAGCAACAAGAATGTCATTATATGACAGTCCGAGGTGGAAGTGAAAGTTAACAGGCTCACTTCTTCTCTCCATTGTGTGTGTTTGTGAACGTCCGGCTTCTCTACGGGAAGCTGTAGCGGACAAGAATAAGGACAAGTCAAAACGCGATGAATAACTTTATTTCGAGCGCACGTTTTAGGTAAAACGTGCGCTCGAATAACTATTACGTGCACACGTTGTAGTATCTCGTGCGCACGTTTTAGTATGTCGTGCGCACGCTTTAGCTAAAACGTGCGCATGAATAAGTATTTCGAGCGCACGTTTTATTATTTCGTGCGCACGTTTTAATATATCGTGCGCACGAGTTATATATTTTGTTTTATTTTGTCCTCTGTGGCGCCTAAGGGGCTCCGTACTAACTGGTTTCTTCAACATGCGATTTAATTCTTACTTTAGTCACCTGTCTCCTCTTACCTCCCTTCCTTTGCCCTCACACCCATCACAGCATCGTGTGGATTTGCTGTTCATCATGAGACTGGGATCCACATTCAAGATTTCCTGCTGCTTAACAGAAGGTTTTTTCTTGCCGCCATGATGGAGGGATTCATGATTGGCTATATGGATTCATGTTGGGTGTTGGATGGATATATTTGTATATATATATGTATATGTGTATTTTATGTTAGTATAGATATTAGGGGTGTAATGAAATTTCGCACCACAAAATTTCTCGAGATAGAAAATGACGAAATAAAATTCAAAGACGCACAAAATAAAAGCACAAAATAAAAAATGCAAAGGGGCGCAGACTGGTGATTTTTTTCCCGTCCTCGCCTACCCTAGCAAAACACTTGCTTCAATATGGAGGAAGACAAGGTCATGGAATTAGCTGACGCTACTTTGGAAAAAATTGGTTGTGTGGACCTATTTTGGCTTCCCATGTAAAAGACGAGAGAACGTTGAGAAGATTGCGGACAAGAAAACAACTGTGTGCAAAATATGCCGCTACAGTTCGTCATATACTGCGGCGAGTACAACTACCAACTACCAACTACTTTGAACTGGAGACAGGCAGCAACTGTATGTTTGTGTAAGTCTGCATAAAAAACAATATTTGATTTTTGCATCTACTGTTGAGTTGACAGAATTTGATCATACTTGAAGATCAGAAGTATATTCACTGTTATAGGCTAAATATTATAGTTCACAGTTCAGACATTTATAGGTCTAAACTGCAGCTCTGAGGACTGCTATTTGTTTTCCTTTTCATTCAAGAATGTACTTATCCTGATTGTTACAACAACAGAGCACTTTTTATTGAGATTTTATATTTGTATTTGCACTGTAGTCTAAATAAGGGGAAAAAAACTACAATTTTGTACTTTTTCAAAGAGCATTTATTTTGTACTGATGCAGCAATATTTTTTGTTTGTCTGCATTAGGAAGAAAAAAAAGAAAATGAGATTTTTGCACAACTTCCTATTGTTGGGGCTATTCTATAATCTTTATTTTGTATGGTATTTGGTATCGTGAGCCCTGTTTTGTATTTCGTTTCATTTCGTGAGTTGGCCATTTCGTTACACCCCTAATAGATATGTATGTATGCACATATGTGTATCCATAATATGAAGAGATTTATGCTCCATTGTAAAGTGTCTTGAGATAACACTTGTTATGAACTGGTTCTATACAAATAAAGATTGATTGATTGATTGATAGATATTAGCTCACTGTACTCCAATGGCCTCCACAGTCACCAGATTTCAATCCAATCAAGCACCTTTTAGATGTGGTGAAACAGGGGATGTGGACCAAAGTTGTGCACAAATCTGCTGCAATGTGTGAGGCCATAAGGTGTACCTTATAAAGTGGACAGCGTGTGTATAATGAAATAATGAAGTTAAATATTTGAGCAGTACATAGTGTGAAG
This sequence comes from Scarus forsteni, assembly GCA_036419115.1. NCBI lineage: Eukaryota > Metazoa > Chordata > Actinopteri > Labriformes > Labridae > Scarus > Scarus forsteni. The sequence continues at coordinate 973,763 of JAZDUH010000087.1, read as the reverse complement.
GCATTGTTCCTTTTTTGACATAAAAGTCTAATATCTGAGCAGTTTGTGCTCCTGTCAGTCTCAGTCGTCCTGATGGCGCCTCCTCTCATCATCATTAGGACAAACCTCTGTCCCGGGATGACATCATGTGCTTCAGTCTCGTGACTCTGGGGATAAAAAACTCCCCTGAACATGGACTTCCATCAGCAGAGAAGAAACGACCCTGACAACTTCTCGTCCTCTCTTTGCCTTAGTATGAAGGGAATGGGAATAATGAGCTCTGTTCTCCAGAGGACGGAGGCACAGATACTTTTTGACTTGGTCGGAGACTTTTTCATCCCTCATCATGGAGAAGAGCTGGGATGATGATGATGGTGAATGTAATGATGATGATGATGATGATGGCTCTCTGATCCTTACACTCAGGCAGCAGAGACGTGAGGGGGCGGGCATGGACTGAACTTTAGACCCCAAACAGAGAAAATGACAAAAGTCTTTATGTCTCTGGAGGCACAGCGCTCTGAAACTCCAACAGTCCTCTAGATTTTTCTGAGCAGGTGACAGTTTGGAAAGTTTCTCTGGACAAAGTTCAAATCTTCTCAGAAAAACGTGATTCCATCCATCTATGTGTCCATCATCTAGACCGTGTGTCTCCTTTTGGGTTTGCAGGAGCTGGAGCCTCTCCCAGCTGACACTGGGCATCAGCCAATCACAGGGCCATATAGAGAGACAGACAACTATTCACACTCACAGCGAAGGACAACCTGGAACCACCAATCAATCTAAGGAGCATGTTTTTGGTCTGGGGGAGAAAACCTTGCTCAGCAACTGGATCCGCCTGATTCACAGTCTGTAATCAGATCCATCCTGCAAAGCTCTAGTTTACAATGACTGCTGACGGCCCAAAGTGGAATGGCCCTATCAGCATCCTGTAGAGCAGGAAGAGGAACATAGCTACGAACCAGACAACAACAGGAAGTGGCTGCACACACAGGGATTAGCATAGATGCTAACAGCTTCGGTAGCAGTTTTACTGGATTGTGATCGAGTTTCTTTCTTAAAAAAAAGAGTTTCTTTCTTAAAAAAACAAAAACAACTACATACTTCTATATAATAAGGCTGTTTTCACTCCACCTCTGACAAGTTTTTTAATGTATTTTCTGGGGGCATTTTGAGCCTTTATTGACGAGAGAGAGACAGTGGATAAGCTTGTGAAAGGGAGTGAGAGAGTAGGGGGTAGACACTCTGCAAACTGGTCACAGGCTGGATTCGAACCTGGACGTGCAGAAGCATGTACATGAGACGTACATGGGTGCTAACCACTCCACCAAACCAGCGCCCCACCTCTGACATGTTTTGATGAGAGTTTGATCATTTTCGAATTCATCTACTATATTAGCAGTGCGAACTGATTTGTCCAAAATGTAGTATGTAGTATACAGTATGCAAACAAAAGCGAAGTTGCAGTATGCAAATACTGCACCAGATCAGTCTGCTTCACCTGCTGTTACCCACAATGCAAAGCATCTGACGTGAAAATGACTGAGAGCGGAGCTTCAACAACCAGACCAGCAGAGGAAAAAAAATATGAGCCACTACTTGTTATCTTTACCTTTTCAACACGTTATAGTGTGTAATAAGTTGTGAAAAGGTCTGGTATTGTTGTATTTCCATTAACGGTTTGTAACGGTTGGACGGTGGTGCAGGGCAGTTGCTAGGAATTCTGGGCCCCCTGAAAGAATGTTGGTGTGGGCCCCTCTACCCCATTCATTACAACCTTCGATTTTCCTGTTTATCAGTGTTCTTGACGGTGCCTGGTGTAATAACACCCAATTTGTTTCCTTTTTTACAAGTAGCGACTTAACAAGCCTGAGCATTATTATGTAAATTATGTGTTATTGGTTGTCTTATTCTCATTTAACTGATTTGCAACATGCTATTACACCTCTGATTGCAAATAAACTTTCAATGGACCACTCAACAAATAGGTAGCGGTTGATTCTGGAGCAGCAGAGCATAAAGGTTTATTGTTCCATTGTGTATATTACATTAAATAAACATTAAATATTATGTTTCATGGAAAACCTGATGCGGAACTAATCTATTCATGGAAAAAATCTAAATGGGCTTCTTAGTACCATAGCTCTAAGTGGACAGCTTCACTTTCCCGGAGAAAAAATATTTTTAAACAATTCAAAAGTCAGTGTTAACTGTCCAAAATTCTAAATAGTCTTTTTTCTTTGTTGCTGTCAACTATTATGCTGTCTTTTGTTTTATGTTGCTATGAAAACAAACAACAACAACAAAACTTTGAACATTCATTTTTTTGTATTGAGACTACTCAAATGTCCCACTAATAACACATTTACAACACCTCATTGAACACATCATTGTAACGTTACTGACCTTCGTCAGATGCTCATAATTACAGGGCAGGACCTGAATGCATCATAATACAATTCAATGCATCCTCTGAGTGGGCGCATACTGGAGCACTGTCCGACAATATGAGTGAAACACACAATTACTGCAGTAGCCTCTGAATTAGTAGTAACGAATTAGTAGTAATTAGGAACTGACGACTTGTCCAGAGTGTAGCGCGGCCAGATGACAGCTAACGAGGGCTCCAGCCTGCGCCCCTTCAACGTAAGCTAATGTTGCAGACATTAAATGAATGAACAAGTAGGCGGTGTTTCAGCCGTCTTCGGTAGTTTTACTCTCACCATTCTTAGAAAAAAAGCTTTTGATGTCCTGGAACCCTGCTCTGCTGCTTCTACTCCTGGCCTCGTTTTCAACTCTTTTTTTGGTGTCCAGACTTGTGTTTTTTGGGAGCCATGCTAACCCTGCTGGAGTTCGCTCACGCTCACTTACTTTCGCTGAGGAAGAACGCATCTTGGTGTGAACCAAACCATTTTTTAAGAAGGGGCAAAGGCGGTTATTGAAATAGTTAAAATTAGAAAATTGCATGCCTTGTGGCTTTGTTTTAATTCGGATTCATTCGTATGAATATATATTATTTCAGTGTATGTATAATAATTTTGTCATAGAAGCTACTGGGGGCTGTGTGTGGGCCCTGGAGGGCTGTGGGCCCTTATAATCGTCACCACCTTTATCCCCTATACGACGGCGCTGGGTGGTGTAACGTCCATCCTATACCTGTGGAATTATTAGAGTAAAACACTGACAAGTCTGACATTTTACTGTTACGTTCTGTATTTTGCCTCTGTATTTCCACCACCTTAAATTATCCTGCTTCTCCTCATTCTTAATACTGTTTTGTGTGTGTGTGTGGTGTTTATTCCTGATGTGTTGTCTTTTTTTTCTTTTAAGTGGCCCTAATACGCCGTCACACAAAAATATACAAAATAATTCTTCTCCAAAATAATACGTATTCTCCACCATTGACTGTTTCATATAAAATGCTGCTTCTGGCAATATCTTTGCAGATTAATAACTGAAATGTCAACATGTACTCATGGTTTGTTTGTTTTGTGCATTGTTAATAAAGTTTGGAAAATAAATCAGCTGTAGCCTACTTCTGCTTTGCTCAAACTGGAGACCAGCGTAGCATACTACAAAATAATCCTAACAGAACAGTCATACTACAAACTACATTCAAGTGTAGTAGGCAGTATGCAGTACCTACTACAGTATATACTACATTCAAACGCAGTATTTAGTAGGCAAATTCGAAAGCAGCCTTTGTTTTAGGGAGTGGCTCATGTTCTGTAGCAACGCCTACAACACTGTCTGATTGACAGACGATCATCCAATCACCTATCAGATCTGCTTCTGAAAGGTTCTGCCCTCCCCAGACACTTTTAATGGGTTCTTTCACAAACTAAAGTAAAATAAGGTCAGGAAACTGGAGAGCCTCGACGAAACCCACACAGGCCAGGGGAAGCAAGGAGGCGAAACAGTGACCTTCGTGATGCAAGGTCCAAGGGCGTCCTGATCCTGAAAGCTAAATACAGTTTTTATCTGATCTCATTTGTTTTGTTTGTGCCTGCATATGATTGTTTGTATTTTAGCAAGATAATCGACTGGACTGATTTTGTTCAAATTTTCAGGAGATGTTAGTAATGGCCTGACTTTAGCGTGATTAGGTTTTGATGGTGATCCAGATAACCAGCGTTAGTAACTGATTTTTTTTACTCAATAACTGTCTAACTAATAAAGATATCAACATGATTCTAAAGTGCGAGGTGTGTTTTCAGGGTCTTGGATTATATTATGATGGTTACTTCATCATGGAATGATTGCTTATGGATGTGACAGCAATGTGTGAGCTACCTTGGTGGAGGTTTGTACTTTCTGAGTTCTTTCCGGTTTATGATTTTGTAGTTTGTAAACAGTTAAGAAGACTGTCAATCATGCCATAAAGTTAATTATTAGACAAACAGCTCATTGTCAAATAAGCTGCAAGTCCACCAAACTCCACAGAGTCTGAGCTGCTGTCTGATAAATAAACCCACCCTGTCAGTGGTCACTGCTAATTACTTCTAATTCAGTCAGAAACAGCAGCCCATCAGTTCATTAGCAGTAATTAATAAGCAGCTGCTAATCTGCATTCATTTAGGACTCTTCCATGTACATTAGAGCTTTACAACATGTGACTCAGACATGCAGCCTCATTATAGTGTTTACTGAAAAGAGCACACACACACACACACACACACACACTGCTGCAGGCTCCATGACTCACTGAAGCACGTGTGTGTGAAGCCACATTCGCTGAACTGGATTTTAAAATCAGGACAGGAGCTCCGTATTCGGAGGAATTGCGATGTTAGTGCAGAGAGTCTGCAGCCGTGCAGCAGGTCACATTTTTCTGACCCCAGGTGTTCATAGAAAGTCAGATTTTTACCCCAAACAGACTGCTGTCTGTGGCTGTTTTTCCTTCTGTTTATTTATAAGTTGTTTGGTCTTATTTGAGGGGTGCTGGCGTTTTCAGTCTGATTTGGCTCTGTGACGGGGTTTTAGGGACTTGTCTCTGACTTTAGCTCTCAGAAGCTCAGAGCGATGCTGCAGGACTGGAAGTCACCAGTGTTCAAATGTTGGTAAAACACAAGAGTTCTTAAAGTGTTGAACATGAGGGGATATGTGTGATCTGTTTGGGGTCTTTTGTCGTTCATGTATAAAGTGTCTAGATATTCCCTGTTTTCAGTTATTCAGTTTCATTGTGTTATGTTCCTTGGTTAGATCTCTTGTGTTTTCCTTTTGTCTCTGATTCTGTTCTTTTTACTGTTACTGGTTTTGTGTCTTGTCTCTCGTGTTTTATTTTGAAATCCCTGTGTGTGTCTTATCTGTGCTTGATGCTTCCTCTGTATATTAACGCCCCATCCACACGAAGACAAAACCCTTAAGAGTTTCCAAAATGATCGTCATAAAGACGAAGGCGTCTCAGAAAATGTGTGCGTCTATATGAATGCACTCAATACACATGAAAACGCTGTAAAACACATGCCAGACCTCTAGGGGCGCTGTAACAATATGATGGAAACAAGCAGAAACAGATGAACAAACAGTGGGCATGTGCAAAAAGTTGTAAACAGAGATTGTGATAAAGTGATCAGAAAGTGTTGCAATGTGTCCTTGATAATTGTTTGTTCAACTCAGTGGTGATTGAGAAGGAGGAGAGTTTGCTGCAGCAGGGATAGTAGGGTCACTAGCTTCATCAGCACATATGCTTCACGTATGCCGCCATTGTTGTTGTCGTTGCTGCGTGTGGCGCATGTGTGTCAATGAAGATATGAAACTATGATGTAAGCGTATCTGAAAACTTGTGGAGAGCAAGTAAACACGGAGCTGCGTATACGGCATTTCAAAATCTTTCCACTCTGGAACCTGGTTTCAAAAATGATTGTTTACAGATCCCCAAAACGCCGTCTTCATGCGCACTCTGCAATAACTAGGAGCGTAGAACAAGAAATCCCACATTCTGCTGTGAGCGACGGAGCCGTGGACAGACACAAGAGGGGTCAGCAGAATGTGGGATTTCTTGTTCTACGCTCCTAGTTATTGCAGAGTGCGCGTTCCTTTGGTTTGGTCAGCTGCGGCTCCCGTAGGCACCCGTAAGTGTATCATAGAAATGCGAAGTAGTACTGTTTAGGCTATAAACATGTGCTAAATGATGTCGTTTCGAGTAAATGGTGGACTTTACCCGCTCAGGACACTTGGATTACAGCGCACGAGCAGTATGGAGGAATATTGCCGACTTTTTGTGGACTTTTTGTGGACTTTTAAGGACACTGTTTGTTCGGGCTCTTACCGAAGTCATGATATCAATGTCAGTGGACAGCGAGTATGCCCCCAGATCTCCGGCTGCATCCTAGATGTTCCAAAACTACTCCACAGTGTTGTTCAGCATGAGGGTGAGTAGAAAATGAGGCCAAATCGTTGTTTGGGTGTAGTGTTCCTTTAAGTAGCCTACCCACAGCCGACCCTCTCCATACGCCGACAGTGTGCAGCCATCACAGCCACCCGGCATTATACCCACAGCCGACCCTCTCCATACGCCACCACCTATTAGGGACATTTAAAGAAATAAAAAGTATTAAAGAAAGCTTGAAATTTTTCAAGTTTATGAAGTCACAAATTCGTTACTCTATAAACTAATGGGATGGCTGCACACTGTCGGCGTATGGAGAGGGTCCGCGGTGGGTATAATGCCGGGTGGCCGTGATGGCTGCACACTGTCGGCGTATGGAGAGGGTCCGCGGTGGGTATGATGCCGGGTGGCCGTGATGGCTACACACTGTCGGCGTATGGAGAGAGTCCGTGGTGGGTATGATGCCGGGTGGCCGTGATGGCTGCACACTGTCGGCGTATGGAGAGGGTCGGCTGTGGGTAGGCTACTTAACGCTGGTGGCTTTGATGGCTGTACACCAGCGTTATTTACCCATGCACTGCCGACCCTCTCCATCCCGTTGACAGTGTGCAGCAGCAGATCTCAGCCGCCTGTTTGGAGTTTCTTTACCTGGCTCTAATACACCTCCATCATGACAGTAGAGGTGAACAATATCGTTGGTGCTTGCACCCCCTGGTGGTCTGAACTGGACCTCCACGGAGGCTTACAGACAAGTCTCCAAACACAGGTACAAATCGCTGCACGAATGTTTTCCTCTGCCGCGGCAGGAGTGTAGCAAAAGTCACATGTGAGAAAACATCCAATGTAGTGACCAGATATCCACAGACCACACTCCTCCATAGTGATGAATGTATTTTCTGCCCTGTCTATGCATACAGATCAGTTTACGAAGCTGCAGATTTATTTTACAGATATGTGGATCTTACTACACATACACAATTTATTTTACACACAAACTGATTTTTTTTTAAATTAGACTCAGTTTATTTTACACACACACACAGATTTTGTTTTCACATTTAAGGATGTAGTTACACACAGACAGATTTCTTTACAAATTTGTGGATCTGGTAACACACACAGATCGAAATACACATTTGTAAATAGTTTTAGTTACAAATTTGTGGATCTGGTAACACACACAGATGGAAATACGCGTTTGTAAATAATTTTAGTTACACATTTGTTGATCTGGTAACACACACAGATCGAAATACGCATTTGTTACTAGTTTTAGTTACACATTTGTGGATCTGGTAACACACACAGATCGAAATACGCATTTGTAAATTGCTTTGCTACAATACTGGCCCCATAAAAATTCTCCAAATTGTCCAAGGTGCAAAATCAAAGAAGTAACCTATATGCTTGTATGAATTGTGCTATATAAATAAACCTTGATTGATTGATTGATTGATTGATTGATTGATTGATTGATTGATACGTTTTGGCAATGTCATCAAGTTGAAAGTTTCTGAAAAAATATTCACTTATTCACAAAATCCAATTTAAAATTTGAATTACAGCTATCCCCATGTGTAGACCTATTGAATGATGTGGACTCAAAAAAATGTAGACAGTTGATTACGACAACATACTTTGCCAAAAAATAAAGATAAAAATAAACTCCTCCATTGGAAAAATGAATCACCCCAACATTCAGCATGTTACTGACTCAAATATCTCAATTTCTTCCTCTAGAAAAAAATTACAATTGAGAAATATAAATGGGTCACCTATTTCATGACTTTTTGGCATCCCAAGTGGAAAAACAAGATTTGTGAATAGCTACACTTAACTTGTCACTGTTTTTGTATTGTTGTTTATAAACTTAGGGTTTATACGAGTACATGTATTTGGATTTTTTTTCTTTTGGGGGAAATTTCTTGTTTGCATCTGCATGTTTTTACTTTACTTATGTCTTGTTTTTGTGTTCTATTTAATTGTGTGTCTATATCTATCTATCTATCTATCTATCTATATATCTATATATATATATCTATATATATCTATATCTATATCTATATCTATATCTATATATATATATATATATATATATATATATATATATATATTCATATATATTTATATATATGAATATACATGAATATATGTTCGATTACGAAGGAGAGAAGACTGTGGAGCATAATTGAACATTAGTAAATTAATTTTGTTGAAAATATATGTGAAACTAAATGAAAATAAAAAGAAGTTGAAAAAAAGATCTTTGGTGATTTGATTTGTACTTTGTTTTTGTGTTTTGGTTCTTTTTTTTGTTAGTTAATAATATGTTTTTTTTGTTTGTCTACATTTGTGTCCTGCATCTTTGTTTTTTTGTTAGTTTTTGTTTTTTCAAAGACCTTGACAAGAAGGTCACTTCACTTTGCGCCAAATAGCAAATATGAAGCATGGCCCCGTTTTATGTAATATTCTTGATCCACTAATATTTTCTTAAACAGATCTGTATCTTAGTTTAAAAAAAAGATTTTGAAATGAATGATTATTATCTTTCTGTAAAAGGGGTTTGCAGTTAAGTTTGGTTTGAGGCAAATTTTTCAAAGTTACTTTATGGCCAAAACATAAACATAGGTTAATCTGTGTGAGGGAGTTGATGATAAAAATATGCAATCTTATATTCCAAAGGAGTTTTAGTTGATATTCCTTATATTCCAAAAGAGTTTCAGGCGCAGCGTCTGATTGATCTGAATGATCAGCAGCTCTGACCGTCCCCGCTGCTGGGTCTTTCCAGCACACTGTTTCCGCAGTGGGGACGGTCAGAGCTGCTGTCACTTCATCAGCTGGGAAAACGGACAGGCCATTGGGGCGCACATCGGAGGCCAGGAAGCGCGTCACCGCCTGGGCCAGCTCCAGGGCCAGGACAGATGTAATCTGTTCCTTTGTCTTAATAGGAGTAAAAAAAATAAGAGACAGTTTCACACCCGCTGGCTTTTCCATTTATAATGCTTGTGATCCACCTGCACTCCTGGTTTGTCATCACCAAATAGCAGAGCCTTTAGTGATAAACTGTATACTCTCCCGGTGTCTCCTCCTCATCCTCCTTACAATAATGTACTCCATCTTTTTAGATCACGTTAAAAATAAAGACTAAAATAGAGGAACATGGGAAATCACAGGTAAATCCTGAGTGACATACATTTATTTTCTCTCTTTTTTCTTCGTCTTTTTTCTCCCTTTTTTCTTTGAATTTAATGAAATGAGAGAAGCCAGATATATACTCAGTATCAGATGTTAAGGCTGTTTATTGTTGACTTGTAAGATGTGCATCAAACTTCCAGCTGCTGTCAGGTTAAGTTTCCATTAATCCAACATCAGATGTGACCGGACAGTTAATATAGATACAAATGTATATGCTGGTTCAGACGGTTACATTAAATAGTGATTGATGTTACTGCTTATTGCATTAAAATGTGCCTGACACTCTGGAAACCTGCCTCTGAGGCTTTGTAGACGTGTGCGCACATGTGCGCCTGTCACCAAATTACAACTGCGGAGGGTGTGCTCCACTTGCACTGAGAATAGACCAGGTTGGAGCTGGCGAGCTTTCAGCGCACTTTGTGCACTGTTTTTGGCATGAAATTGTCACTGCGCCAACATGAATCTGCTGACACCTCCCCCTGGTGCGCCATCACACCCATCTCTGCACAGACGGTCTACCAAATTGTCAAATTGGCAGCGCACGGTGGTGCGCCGGACGAAATTAACACTGTGCGGGGTGCGCCGACTCTGAGCTCCCTGCGCCACTAAATTAGGGCCCTTGGTGTCTCCATTACTCACAGAATAAGAGACAAAAAAAACATAAATCATTTGTCTTATGCTGTTTGTATTATAATAGTTGATTAACACTGCACCAACATCTTTGGTGGGATTTAACTGGTGGAAATAACAGTTTTCAGGAGGAGGAAAGTCATGCCATAAAAACAAACGTTCACAGTGAAGGTTCATCCAGACGTGTTCCTGAGCTTTTTATAATTAACAGATCACTGATGAACATCTCATCTGTATGTTTGAATACATGTAGTGATCCACAGAGCACATCAGGAAAAAAAAAAGACAAAAACTTAGTTTCATCATCTGTTCTGATGTTTCTTAGTTTTTTTAAAGAGCAGATCAGAAAGGAGCAGACAGTTCACTGACTGACCCTGTCTTGTAGAAACATACAGGAGCGCACAAATGCACAAAGATGAGATGGCCAGCTGTGGATCATCAGTGTCCCCACATCCTGTATACTGTGCGCACCACGTCTCAGTATTGAGACTGGTGATTTTTTACCCTCCTCGCTTACCGTAGCAAAACACTCGCTTCAGAGTGGAGGAAGACTAGGTCGAAGAATTAGCTGACGCTCCTTTGTCAAATAAATCGGTTGTGTGGACCTATTTTGGCTTCCCATGTAAAAGACGAGAGAACGGTGAGAAGATTGCGGACAAAACAACAACCGCATGCAAAATAACTGCTACTTTGAGCTGGAGACAGGCAGCAACTGTATGTTTGTGTAAGTCTGCATAAAAAACAATATTTGATTTGACAGAATATGATCATACTTGAAGATCAGAAGTATATGCACTGTTACAGGCTAAATATTATAGTTTACAGTTCAGACATTTATAGGTCTAAACTGCAGCTCTGAGGACTGCTGTTTGTTTTCCCTTTCATTCAAGAATGTATTTATCCTGATTGTTACAACAACAAAGCACTTTTTATTGAGATTTTATGTTTGTATTTGCACTGTAGTCTAAATAAGGGGAAAAAAACTACAATTTTGTTTTTTTTCAAAGAGCATTTATTTTGTACTGATGCAGCAATATTTTTTGTGAGCCCTGTTTTGTATTTCGTATCATTTCGAGAGTTGACCATTTTGTTACACCCCTATCAGATATCATAATACAAACCTATGATTCTTTCACGTTTATTGTTTATTGTGCCTGTAATGGAGACACCATTCGATCGCCCAGCACTCTCTCACTTTCTCTCATCACTCCTCCCTTTATGCATTATTTAATCAAGCTTGTAGATGGAAAAACAACTGAAACTTTTTAGGGAAAAATGGTAGAATCTTTTTAATAATCATGTTGATACTAACCCCTGATTATGTTCTGTCCATAAAGTGACTCTAAAAACGTTGTCCTGAGGTAAACAGCTGCTCTATAATAACATCAAAGTCACATTGAATCCGACCTGACTGTTCAGACCGCCGTCACGTTGAAGAAAATCAGAGACGTATCAGATTCAGTACCACATTTGAAAGAGGCCTGAATCTGATTTGAAAAAGTCAGATTCAAAGTGACTTGTGCTGTTCACACTGTCAGGAACAAATCAGATACAGGCCACATTTGAGCCAAAAATCAGATTCAGGTCCGTTTTGACTGCAGTGTGAACGTAGCCTTTGTGCAGAGCTCGTCGTTTGTGGGCTGTGGGTGCAGACAGAGAGCAGACTGAGCTCTAACACCACCCCTCTGAGCCTGGAGCTGAACTTTGCTGTCTATGATTCATTAAACTCACTGACCTTTACAGACTTTAGGCTCTCAGGACTGTTTTCTCTGAAGATTATATAACACAGAGTAAAAGTATCCAAACATTGTTGTTCATGATTTTCATCTCGAGGCACATGAGCACAGTTTCACTCTAACACAAATATAGTCGATGAATTTATATTTGATGAACACTTTTACTCAGAAAAACGATGTAACATTCTCATTATCGCCTCCATTCACAATATCGTTGATGTTAAGTGTTGTTAGCATAGCATTAGCCCTCTGGCTGTGTACCGTGAGCTGATTGGACGAGAAATGTGACCTGATGGCCTATGCTAATGTTGGCGCCTGCTTTAGCCCTGACTCCATTATTTCAAACTCTGTTCATCTCCAGTTGATACACTTTCCTTCTGACCTGTGTGGGGGAGGGATTCAGACTCTCTATTCCAGTGGTGGTCAACTGGAGGCCCCAGGGCCGCATCAGTCCCCCCACAGCCTCTAATCCAGCCCACAGAATATTAGCAAGTTATAAAATTTGGGGGAAGGAAAACGTGTGTTGTGGTATTTTTGTGTCCCTCCTGCTGTGATTTCTCTCTAAAAAGGCAGAACCTAATGGTCATATTTTCAAAAGAAAACTCAAGACCATCATGTTTATTATTGCATATTTTTTATTTTGTAATCTGTTTTGTTTCTCCGCTTCAGTAAGGATTTATTGTTTAGAATGTTATTCTCTGTTAATCTATTTCCTTTTCATTATACTACTTTGGCAGATTTAGCTAGAAAGCACTCAGAGAGCGCAGACCTCCGCCAGCACCACAGTCCTCATCCACATTGTGATTTTGATCATAAATATTAGTCCTACCTTTATTTCATGTCAATATTTAGATTCCTTGACCATGAAAACATACCATTGGCAATTGGACTCATAATGATATCTATTTTAGTTCAGTAGTTATTCACAAAAATCACATTTTTCGTCTAGACGCTGATCCGGATCAACACCAAAATTGAATCAGTTCTTCCTTTTCCCATGCTGAACATGTTCTGAAAATTTCATCAAAATCCATCCATCCAACTTTTTGAGTTATTTTGTTCACAGACAGACATAACCTCCTTGGCGGAGGTAATTACCTGGCTCTCCGAGTGCTTTTCTAGTTTTAGTTTCTGTGTTTCCTCATTTATATTCAATATATCATGTTCTCAGTCCTCTAATTCTGTTTTCTGTTGAATGTCTTCATAATGTCTTTGTACAAATGCATAAGTGAGTGTGTGGCTGAATTTGGAATAATAATTACCTCTGCCAAGGAGGTTATGTTTTCGGGAGAGTTTGTCCATCCGTCCGTCTGTCTGTGAACAAAATAACTCAAAAAGTAATGGATGGGTTTTGATGAAATTTTCAGGAAATGTTCAGCATGGTAAAAGGAAGAAATGATTCAATTTTGGTGTTGATCAGGATCAGCGTCTGGCCGACATGATGAAAAATTTGATTTTTGTGAATAACTGCTGAACTAAAATAGATATCATTATGAATCCAGTTGCTAATGGTATGTTTTCATGGTCAAGGAATCTAAATAATTAGATGAAATAAAGGTAGGACTAATATTTATGGTGAAAATCACAATATGGGTGAGGACTGTGGCGCTGGCGGAGGTCTGCGCTCTCTGAGTGCTCTTCTAGTTTTCTTTTAAAACCCTTTGAATCCCAAGCAGTTTCTGGTCATTTTTCACTTCTCACATTTTTTACTCACTGTGGTCTCATTTTTCTCTGCAATATAAAGTCCAGCACCTCTACAGATTCAGGACAATCATGGCTATTGACTGATGTTACTCAATTATGTCTGCGTGCACTGTAACAAAATTTACAAGCTACAAATCATTAGAAAAAAGAAAAACTGACATTTAATTTTTATGATTTTATAATTTAAAAAATAAATTAAAAATAAGTAATTAATGCACACAACACATTTTCAGGTTCCCTCAAGCCTAAGACACATCGGAAAATAGTAGTGTGGTCCTACATTCAAATAATCTACAAATTCTGAAGCCATGTGTAATATTTGGAATCAATGAAATCACTTTTCACTTCCTATGGTCACATTATTCTCTACAATATGAAGTCAAGAACCTTTATAGATTCAGGACAACCATGGCGAATAACTGATGTTACTCAATTATGTCCACATACAGTGTAACAAAATTAGCAAGCTTAAAATCATTAGAAAAATAAAATCGAAAATTAAAAAAAAATCTAAACATTCATTATTTTTATTGTATTATCATTAAATATATTGATAGTATTATTAGTAGTCTACACTGCAGAGACCATATGTTCAGCACTCTTTCCTTTGTAAAAAAAAAAAAAGAAGCATTTTACTGGGAAAAATGTGTCCTGTAAAAGGTCTTCAAGGCGCTAACAGCAGGTGTGCTGAACGGCTCTGAGCAGGAGAATGAGCCTGCGGGGCACTTGAGGAAAATTCAAAGATTTTTTGAACGGCGAATTCCGGAAGTATGTGAATCATTCAGGTCTTGTTGATTGGTCAGTATTGTAGATTTTTTAGTTTTTAACAGAATTTAGCCAGAGCAGACGGTTAATTTTGTTACTTTTCCTTACGTTACTTGTGAGACATTCAGGTACCCTCGGAAACTTAAATCTAACGATTACATGAGTGTTTGACGTTTCTGAATAGGACAAATGGTTTGTGAATGTCACTCATTTAAAAATAAGAGGTACTTTGATCCTGCCAGTGAGTATCTAAGGGTTCAATAAATAAATAAATATTTTACTGTATTTCTTATGTAAAGCAGTTTGTGCTACAAAAAAATGAATGAAAGTTTGATACATTGATTAAAATGTTTACAAATCTTAATCAGTTTTTCATGAGGTTCAGTGCTCATTTGAGCACAGAAAATGAACTCAAATATTTCTATAAAAATGTGCCTGTGTTTTGAGCCTGTTCACGCCCCAGTCTACTGTCGGTGTGTAAAACATTTCTACACTTCAACATGCAGTCGTCTTTGAGAGGACACATACACATGGTCTCATATTTAACTAGCAGGTGATGCCCTCTCTTCTCTTTACTGCCATCCTGTCCATCTAAGAATTGATGTTTAAGATTTAACTGATTACTCTTAAAGCTCTTTGAGGTTGTTATAGTCTGTATCCATATTTCTAGGTTAACATAAGGTTTTGAGAGTGTTGGAGGCAATGAAGTAACCTGCCAGCTTAATTGTCTGAAATCACACAGATCCAACCTCCAATGGCTTATCAACCAAAAGCTGAATGGCCCAACCAGGGAAGAGAGGCATCAACTACAGATGTGACGACCGCGGGTTGTTTTAAAACAATGGCAGCTTCTGAAGCGGTCTCTGTGGGTGTGACAGTATCCGTGGTTTCATAAGAAATAGACACAATTTTTTCTTTAAAACAGGTGCCAGGAATGTCACTTAAAGTTTGTCTTATGGGAAGTCCTGTTTTTGCTCTTCTACTGACCGGGATCACTGCTGGGAAACAGGGAGAGATGTGAAAATCCTCCAGATAATGCTGGATAATCCAGTCGTCATGGTTACTCAGTGATACCTGGTGAAATCTCTCCTCAGAAGTTTACCTGGAGAACTTGTTAGGGATTGTCCCTGAAGAGGTTCATGTCACATGTAAGTGGGTACGAAAAGTATTCAGACCCCCTTAAATTTTTCACATTTTGTTATATTGCAGCCATTTCCTAAAATCATTTAAATTCATATTTTTCCTCATTAATGTACACAAAGCACCCCATATTGACAAAAAACAACAGAATTGTTGAAATTTTTGAAGATTAATTAAAATAGAAAAACTGAAATATCACATGGTCATAAGCAACTTTCTACACTTCTGCGTCGGTGGTGCAGTTGGATAGTGTGCTCGGTCAGTGATCAGGAGGTTGCAGGTTCAAGTCCAGCTCTGAACGTCACATGGTGATGTGAACCCCAAGTCAGTGGTGTGTAAATGGGCATGAGAGGGTGTAAATGTATTAGAGATACTGATGGATAACTAACATAGAAACTCTGCACCATCAGTGTGTGAATGGCTAAATGTGACCTGCGGTGTAAAGCAGCTTTGAGTAGTCAGAGACTAGAATAGCGCTATATAAGCTCAAGTCCATTTACCATTTTAAGCAGCCTTGCAGAGCAGACAGACCTGCCTGATTCTGAAATCTTGCATGTCCGTCTTGCCAGCCTCCATTGTCCAATGACTTCACTGGGCTAAAAGCTTAACGGCCGAATCAGGGAAGGGAGGCGGGAGCTGCGGACGTGAAGGCAACAGGAAGTGACAGCATGTTTGAAAACAATGGCGGCTTCTGAAGCGTCTCAATATCTGAGTTTTTTTATTTTTTATTTTATCAGAAATGGTCTAAATTTTTCTTTAAGAGGAGTAAAAAAAATTGTCTTACAGGAAATCATATGGTTGCTCTTTTTTTCTTTGTTGCTCTTTTCCTGACCGGGATCACTGCTGGGGAACTTGGAAGGGAATAAGGAAATCATCCACGGACATGCCAGTTAGCCTGTGGTCGTCATGGTTACTCAGTGATACTCGGGCACATCCGCTCTCCTCAGAAGTTTACAGTGAAAACTTGGTAGGGATTGTCTTTGACGAGGTTCATGTCACATATAAGTATTAAATGATACATCTGTGTGGTATTATTTAACTTGAAACAATAGTCTTAAGGTGGTTTAAGCTAATGGCTAACAGCCGTTGCGGGTAGCTGTTGCTAGCCATCAGCTGTAGTGGCTAACAACAGTTACACGCCATAGCTAATGGCTGTTAACTGGTGTAAGCTGTTGTTAGCCATTAGCTGTAGCCCTAGCAGCTACGTAATCTACATCATACGTAGCAGCGCTGCTTGATATGATTGGTCTGTGATGAGTGCAAAACGATCGTCCAATCATGAGCTGCTGTTGTTTTTTAAAGGTTCCGCCTCTGAAAACATTTTTGAACGGCTCTTCCCCAGATGGATCAGTGAAATATTTCTGTGGCGTGTCAGGTTACATTTTTATAGACTTGCTTTAACATGATGCATTATCTGCTTATATACTTTAATTCATAATTCATGAATTGATCCTATTTTTTCTTTTTATGTTTTTCACAGCTGTTTCGATTTGCTCTGAATCTCGTGCTCTTGTTTCCTTCTCTAGTTTCTCATCTTTGTTGATTTTATTATGTTTTAATTTACATCCTTTTTGCTTTTACTCTAACCATCAAACCTCCCAGACATTATGCTGTTATCTTTTAATCTGTTTACCGTTTTGTTATCTTGTGTTTGTCCTTATCATTTTACTAAACATTTTTTGTAATAATACTCATGTGCTCTTATCCCTTTTATGTCTTTAATTCTTGACTTTCTCTTTTCATCTGTTTATGCTCATTTTATTGTCCCTTTGGTTTGTGTCTTTGTTTCCTCTGTGTGAGCATTCACACACATGCACAAACAACATGAGAGACAATCGATTCTTATACCTCATTCTGTCTCCCATTGAAACCCCGTGGTGACCACAACTGTCAGCATTGTTTCATTCAGACAGTTTCAAAGCAGTTCTTGTTCAAGAAGCTTTTGTTTTTTGAGGCCTTGCTCACAGTTAGGTATTGAATTTGCCCCTTTATCTACTTTTACAGGAACATTAACAAGAAGGATTTGTACCAAAAGTAAAGTAGACTGTCGTGGTACTTGTTGTCTGTGAAGAAAATAACTCAAAAAGTTGGATGGATGGATTTTGATGAAATTTTCAGGAAATGTTCAGCATGGGAAAAGGAAGAACTGATTCGATTTTGGTGTTGATCCGGATCAGCGTCTGGATCCGCCATGACAAAAAATGTGATTTTTGTGAATAACTACTGAACTAAAATAGATATCATTATGAATCCAGTTGCTAATGGTATGTTTTCATGGTCAAGGAATCTAAATATTTACATGAAATAAAGGTAGGACTATTATTTACGGTGAAAATCACAATATGGGTGAGGACTGTGGTGCTGGCGGAGGTCTGTGCTCTCCGAGTGCTTTTCCAGTTTTCTTTGTCTCTCATGTTTCCTGTTTTATTTTGAAATCCCTGTGCTCCTTCTGTGTCTCCCTGATGAAGATTCCCTTCACCTGTGTGACTGTCTCACCTGTGCTTGATGTTTCCCCTGTTTATATAGTCTCAGCATCCTCAGAGATCTCCAGTGCTTGTAGGTAGTTTTTGTTTTTATATGTCTTTTCTCTTTTGTGAGACTTTGGTTGATTCGATACATTGTGTAGATTTTTGTTTTGTATTTTGGACTGTTTTTGTAAAGGGCTATTTTTTTATCCCTTTTTTGTTAGTTTTGGGTACAAACCAAGACAGATACAGTATGTTTGAAATATTCTGAACTGTAAATTAATTTACATTTTAGTTGGATGATTCACAAAACAAAAGTATACATATATACTTAATATAATGGAAACTCAACCACATGTGATAGCCACTGTCAGTCAGTGTGATGATGACAAAGAAGAAAACTTTCTCCAAATATTTCTGAACAGTGAAGCTCAGGAAAGCTGCTGATGCACAACAAACCAACAACTTGACCACTGGTGGAACAGTGTACATCGTCCCTCACTTTTGAATTAGCAGGGCCACCAAACAAAAAGAATGGTCGAGGAAACACTTCCATAATCAGCCATTAACTTATCAACCTGTGATATAAACATCAACTCAGTCACCATCAGACTGTCCCAGGAACTATTCCAGAGGTTCATCAGAAAGTGAACTCCATACAGCCAATCACAGCCCAGTGTTCAGATGGTCCGTGCAACGAAATCAAGTATGTTGAGTGTATCGGAGCGGAGAGTTCAGATGTGAAAGTGTCAGTAAATGTCAGTAAAGAAGAACTCCTGCTGCTGACTAACAGACTCTGAGACGATCACAGCTCATGCATGAACAGAGAGTGATGCAGCTCCTGAGAACAGAACATTCAATCATCTCCTGCTCGTCCTCCAGCTTTTATAAACCAACATCAGTGAATGAGGGAATGACTGTTGATCAATATAAGAGGTAAAGACTGGGTCCCATTTGAGTCTTTCTTTATTGAGTCTAAATGTGATGCATGTAGAAGAAAAAGTGTAAATGTCACCAAGCATCATTATGTTAAATGTCACATTTCACATCCTCTGGTCTTAAAGTTAATCAGGTCTCTCAGACTTTATCTTCAGACAGCAGGCTTCTTGTCTTGTGTTGAGGTGTCAGACCTTCACCACTGTGCAGCACTCAGTAAACCTTATCCCTCCAAAAACTGACCAGTTCATCCTTGAGTCAAAGAGGGCTGAGGAGCAAAATCTGAAGACAGTCAATCTAAGCTTTTCTGAGATATTCATGTATAAACAGGAGATGAACATGACACTATGTTCTTAAAAATCTAATCAGTCCACTCTGGTGTCATGGTGGAGGTCTGACCAAAGTTTAAAGAAAACTCTAAGAGTCATTTTACTAGCAAAGGATAAGACTAGTGACGGCTGGCCAATAGAGGGCGCTAGGGCGCCGCCCCACCACTCACCACATTAGCTTGAATAAGACATTAAAAACTAACATTAAAATGAAATATTGAAATATAAAAATGTTGAAAGAAATGGATAACTATTTATAGATGAGTTAAATATATGTTATATGGGTAATTATGATGAGTAAAGTTTCCCTCGTCTGTGTTGTCTGATCAGTGACACATTTCCACCTTTGGGCGCAAAAAGCCTTAAATTACAGACAGCATTTACCACTCCCATTACTGCCCCCTTTTTTTTATTTATGTACATGTTAAACTCACTAAAATAACATTAAAACAGAAAAAACATCAGAAAAACAAACCTAAAGTAAAACTCAATTCAGTTTTATAAAGTATAACAATCATGACACTCACCTACTCCCTCCATTGTATAAATTACATTTGTTTTTGATTGTTTATTGGTGGCAATAAATTTGGCTAGTTTGAAAAAAATTCTGTGACTGCAGGTTTCCTTACTTTATCAGAGTTAGTGTATATTTTAAATTTCACTCAAAAAGGGTCTTAAAAAGGTCTTTAAAAGCCTTAAATTAGTTCAACCTTTTTTTTGTGTACATCTATTTTGGAGTTATACCTCAAAAAGACTCATGATCTTTGACCAATGCGCTCCATAGTCTAATCAGCTAAAGTAGTTCTTCAGAGAAAAACTGACATTTTTGTGATGTTTAACAAAGCCCCTTTAAAGTGTTGGAAAGGTAAGTCATTTAAAAGCAGAGGATGACTTTGCAGCTGTGTGACCTTGACTTTTGACCCACAACCTCCACTAATATTAGATCAATCTCCCTATCCATGGATGGTTATACTGATTAAACATCAATCAATCAATCTTTATTTCTATAGTCCCAATTCATAACAAGCGTTATCTCAAGAGCACAAAACTCTTCATTTTATTGATGCACATATATGCATAGATACATATATAAAATACACATATACATACAGTATATATAAATAAATATACACAAATATATCCATCCAACACCAACATGAATCCATATAGCCAATCATGAATCCCTCCATCATGGCTCAAGAAAAATCCTTCTGTTAAGCAGCAGGAAATCTTGAATGTGGATCCCAGTCTCATGATGAACAGCAAATCCTAACGATGCTGTGTTGTGTCCACAGTAACTATCTCTACAACTAAACAAACACAAATATGCTGCTGTACAAATAAGACTGATTGAATTAATACTCAGCAGAGACAAATGTGGTGATGACAGATTTATGATCTGGGCCTCCATGTGTTTGTCTCTGTCATTAATTCTTATTTTTAATTCCCTTTGTCTCTGCTTGGATGTGTGTATACGCATAAACACATATTTATTATAAGTATTTGTGTTAATGCACTTAGTCTGTTTATATATAAATGAAACATTGCCTTCATACTGCTCTGTTGTAAATTGTCTTGAGATAACACTGAAGCCATGCAAATAAAGACTGGGATTGATTTCAGACTGATGTTGAGAGACGCTCGTGCCTGACCTGAAATCAGCAGAACAGGTGCCTCACCCGCTTGTCCTTTGAGCCAGATGATGATGCAGATGACAGAAAACAAACGGCAAAATTCTTAACAGACAGACATCTTAACTTGGTTTCAGCGATGTGTTTGTTTACAGTGGAAGAGTATTTCGCACATAAGACAGAAAAAGTCTGGCCTCGTGTCTGGGTCAGTTTGTCATTTCTGAGTGGTCTAAATCAGGTCAGTTCTTTGTTAGGAGGTTTGTTGTGGATCTTAAACTTGGAAAACGCAAATGGATGCACTTCTGTGGGGACAAAAGGCAAGGTAAACTTTCAAGTTCTGTTTTTTTTCTTTAAATATTCTACACTGCCACACAAAAACTCAGCACCTAACGATGATGTTAGCATCAGACAAGAACGGACTGCACTATTGAGCATGACATCTCCATCAAACCCTCCACCTCCACTGAGGGAAAGGTTTTTCTTTCCATTTTCATAAGCGCTACGGTTTGCACAAAGATGGTGTGATAACAATGCACATCCACACGGATCCCTGAGAATGACTGAAAAAGCTTGTGGTAGGTAGTGTGTGGTATAAGGAAAAAAAAAATAAAAAATTTAACCCCGCTCTTAGGTAGAACAACTGAGCCTTTGTCTTGCTGTCCACATGCGAGTCTCTGATTTAAAATTTATATCAGTGACAGGTGAAGCAGCTGAGCGCAGGGCATTTGCTCCACCTGTCAGGGCAGGTAAAGGAGAAAAGTCTGTAATACATCTCTGTTTGTTTCACTAAAAAGCTTGTGTTATCCTAAACTTTACGCACTGGTTTGCTGTCGTGTCCCTCCTCTCTTTTAGACAAAGACGTAGGCTAGGCCTACAAAGGATTTAGGCTAGGCCTAACAAGGTATTATTTTAGTGAGCATGCCCGGCCAGTGGTTGACGATGTAAATTTGCAGTGTCCGATGCAAATATAACAAATGCACCTCTGCTGGTCAGAGTATTGATGCAGCAAATCCTAGAGGAGTGATAACAACTTGAGAACAGTTAGCAGCAAACATGTTGCTCAGTAGTCAGCTATAGCTGTTGTTGTTTCAAGGTGCACATGCAGCCTTTACCTATAAAAGACTATGCGCCATGCATCCCCATTTTCCCTAATAACACTGATACCCATAAATGAAAATGCAAACATTTTCAAATCCTTTCACTCTGGACCGTGGTTTCAAAAGTTTGGTGGATTCAGAAGGAAACACCTTCAAGAGCAGTAACGCCCATTAACTTAGAAACAACACAGCAAAACCTGATCCACCTGTAGACATACCTGGCCCTCGCTATGATCTGGAATATGCTTTTTATATGTTTATGCTATTTAATTTTTTTTAACAAAACTTTGACCATCATCACCAGATGAATGAAGCTCCTAAATATCCAGCTTTCTTTAAAGAGGCATAAATCCCATCTCTACAACACGCCGAGTGGTGTGATGTCCATGCATTTTGAAACATATTTAACTCAAGTTTTCAGTGATGTCCATTCATTGGTTTTACAAAATAAATCTCAAAGACAAAGACAAATTTTGGTCGACAAAAGGCAGAGCTGTTTTTCTACAACAGTAACAAGTGTTGAGCATTTCAAAGTTGGAGAAATAAATCAAACAAAAAAACTGAAACTGTTGTTGTGATTGTGGTCATGACCATTTCTGTCCTTATTTGACCCAAAAACCTGGAAAATAGAGTTGACCACAAGGAAATAAGTCTCTTTACATTACTATTGAAGCTCTCTGAATTAATAAACAATATAGAGCTCAGTCCTCCACCAAGCAGCTCAGTTCCTGCAGTGGCTTTTTCACAACCCTGTAAAAATACTACTGGATCCAGGGCAGAGCCAGGACCTGGACCAAACTCTGCACATACATGGAGTTTGTTATCCTGCAGAGACACAACAAATTTTGGGACCATCAGTCAATATTTAGGTTTTATATGAATTATTGAATGTCAACAGGATTCGCATCATAAAGTTCAGTGTTTTGGTGTCAATCTAGATCAAATCCAGATAAAACTAAACTTGATGATGGAGACGTGGGCCCCATATTATCCTGAAAAATTGGAGGTGAATCTGTTAAAAATGGCAAAGTTAAGCTTTTCAGATTTTTGAAATTTTGGGATTTTTTGTATCTGGATCAACATCCATATCACCACCAAAATTTCTATGCTGGGTCATTACAAACATCTCATGAAAATGTCTGAAAATCTGCCTTGGAGTTCTTGTTTAATCTTGCAATCAAATAATAAAACAAACAAAAAATGCTGGCAAAAACCTAACCATCCTTGGTGGAGGTAATACTGCCATGATTGTGATGTTCTGCTCAAAGTTCTCTCCTGGCTCTGAGTGTTGTTCAGCTCTGTTCCTTTAAGAAAGAGTCTGAAGCCCTCTTACCTCGGCTTGAGTTGTTTCCTGAGTACTGTGCATCGTCCTGCAGCCCTGTGCTTGGTGCCCGCTCACCAGATCCCTGCCTCAGTCCAGAGGAGGAGGAGGAGGTCTGGCTCTGGGCTGGTTGGACCCTCTGGACCAGGTTCCCCTCACTGCCTGCCCTCATCAGCCTTTCCCCGATGCGCAGCATGCACGAGCGATTCCCTTGCAGCTCCTTCCTCATGCTGGGGCTCTGGGACCCTGCAGATCCGGGTCGACCCAGACGGGGGGAAGATTTGGACATGTTCCCAGCTGGGTTTAGCAGAGACCGGGTTAGATACTCCAGGGTTTGTTTGGAGAGCCTCCTCCTTTTATTATGTAGCTCTGCTGTTTTGTTCTAATCCTGGCTCTTTCTCCTCTTCCTCCTCTCCTCTTCCTTCTCCTTCATCCCTATCATGTCTGATCCGGTGGACTTCCCCTGAGTTAGCAGCAGTGATCGGTGCTCATGGAGCGTGAAGACAGTTTGCTCCAGATCGCTCCTTCATCGTGTGAGTGTGTGCTCTCCTCTGGGAGAGCTTTTCCCCCTGCACACTCCTCTCTCTCTCCGTCAGCTCCTGCTCCTCTCCCTCGCTCCTCCTCGCTCTGACATACATCTTCTCCTTTTTGTCTCCTTTGGCTGCTCTTGTCTCAGCGGTGTTGACTGTTCACATGATGTGTCCATGGTTGTCAGATTAGCTAATCTGTGATGATGTCTCAATCCTCACTTAAACTGAAGCTGTCTTCTTCTCTTCCTTCACTTGTTCTGCTTCTTTTCATGAATTCACCAAAGTTTAAACTGTTTGAATTTACAGTTTATGTAATTTAGCATCGAAAAAGGGAAAAACACCAGACCTAATCTGACAGAATCCAAATCCTGAAACACACATTTCTGGATTTTAGATAACTACCTCACAGAGAAATATATTTAAAAAATATTTGTATTTATACATGCATACACCCAGAGATGGATCCATCCAGGCCGAAACAAAGGGACTAAAAATAAGACTTTAGATAGAGAAAAACTCATGGAAGCCCAGGTCAAAAATCTGTCCTTGTCATATTTGTCTCTGCTGAATATAAATTCATCTAATCAATCTTTATTTGTAAAACACCATAAAGGTCTTTGTTGAATATATTTTTTTTTTTTTTTTTTTGTTATGTGGTTGTAAAGATAGTTACTATGTATGTATGATCAACACAACTATGGACAGAGAGATCAGTCTAAGGGGCCGTTTACATGGAAACTCCTGACTTGAAGACGCAAAGATTCTTCCTTTGCGTTTTCAAATTCTTCTGCGTTTAGATGACAACGCTCAGAGACAAATTAATCCCCTGTAAATCCGCTGTAGTGTGCATGCCGGTTCAGAAGATGCCGATGTATGTCTGAAGAGAGGCAGCGCTGCTACAACACACGAACGAAGAAGAAAACCTTTCACAAACAACAATGACGAAGAGACGCACAGAGAAGCAGGAGTTTCTTTTCTGGACAACAAATCAGTTCGGACAACAAATCTGTCTGGATAGCTTTTTCTGGATAACAAACCGAGCACGGTAAGAGGCTCACACGTTACTCGGCGGACGGCTGAAACTGTAATTGTTCCTGGTATGTGCGCGCAGCCTTCATGTGAAAGAGTACTGTGCGTGCGGTTGTTGGAAGTTCATGTTCAGTTTGGAAATAGGCACAAGTCCAGATTAGATCGGTTAGCCAACCATTTATTGACAATATGTAAGACCATACATAAAATAATAAAAATACTCAGCTGTTGAGGGCTCAGTTCTGCACCTCACCAAGGATGTACAGAAAAGAGCATTGAACAGTAGAATACACAAGATCTTATACACATCAGGATTTGGGAAGTACCAACTTGTCACGTGTTTAGACCATGTCTGGTTTCATAAGCTATGTCTGTCAAGAAAAACAAATATAATGACTACATAAAGGTCAGACTTAAGGCAGAAGTTTAACCAAGGGTTCAACGAAAGTTCTCGCAGTTTCACAAAACCACAGGGACCAACTACAGGATGCAAAATGGGGAAACTGGCCCCCCAGCCCTTAACTGAAACCACAGTCCTGTCTAACAGAGACTGTATCGTTATGATTTATGAAACATCTGACCTGTTGAACAAACATGTTTGAACTGATCTGCCCTAACATAATATGTTTGAATAACTGTTAGCATAAAATGACATATTTGGACTATGCTAGCATTAGCTTGTATATAATATATAATAATAATAATAATCTGATACGGGTTTACATGGAGCCCAAGGGGGCACAGACCCTGGCCGGGCACCAAAGACAGCACTCCAGGCCCAGGAGCGCCCCTGCAGACAGCACCGCCTCGACCACCTCCGCCCACCCGCCCCAGGCCTCGCCTCAGCACCCAGCCACCCCACTCCCGCAGGCCGGGGGCCCCAAGCCACCCAGGAGCCAGACCCCCGGGACCAGACCCCACCCCAGAGGGGGGGCCACAAACCACAGCTAGGTCAGGTGGTAAACAGAGATTTTTTAAAACGGATAAAAAAGTGAAGAAATAAAAAAATATCCGGTTCAGTGGATCCGTGTAGCAGTGTTAAACAGAGCTGCAAATTTACTGGGATCTCTTTCGTGACTCTCTGCTTACCTATCAGAAGGCTATGTAAGCTGCAAAAACTGATTATTTTTCCTCACTTGTCTCCGCAAATGTGAAAAAACGCAGCTTCTTTTTAATGTATTTAATTCACTTGTAAATCGTGATAAGGCTGTTTGTGTTGAGCCTTCTTCTTCTATGTGTGAGGATTTTCTGCAGTTTTTTGTAAATAAGATTTCTGCTCTCAGGCTCCCACTCCCTCAGTCAGTTCAGGACCCTTCAGTCTCCATTGCAAGCTCAGCTGTCTTTCATCAGTTTGAGCCTGTTTCTCTTTCCACACTGACTGAAATAGTGGAGCACTTACATCCTGCAAACTTCCCATCTGATAACATCCCATCTCGTTTGTTTAAAGAGGTTTTTAATTCAGTTCAGTCTTTTATTCTGCTTCTTATTAATCGTTGTCTCAGTTCTGATTGTGTTTCGTCCTCTTTTAAACATGCCACAGTGCAGCCTCTTTTAAAAAAGAAAAACTTGGACCCCTTGGTTTTATCTAATTTTAGGCCGATCTCCAAACTCCCTTTTATTTCCAAGGTTTTAGAGAAAATCGCTTTAAATCAACTCCAAGAATACTTTCTAAGGGCCAATGTTTGTGAAGTGTTTCAGTCTGGTTTTAAGCCTCTCCACAGCACTGAAACTGCTCTTTTAAACGTTTTTAATGACCTGTTGTTAAATCTTGACTCCGGCAACTGTGCCATTTTAATCCTTCTTGACCTGACAGCGGCGTTTGACACAGTGGATCACTCTATTCTCCTGTCACGCCTTGAGCATTGTATAGGCATTAAGGGCACAGCCCTAAACTGGTTTAGATCGTACCTGTCTGAAAGGTCGTTTTCAGTGCACATGGGCCAGTTTTCCTCCTCTGTGGCTCCTCTGACATGTGGGGTCCCTCAAGGATCTGTTCTGGGCCCGTTGCTCTTCTCCTCATACTTGCAACCTTTGGGGTCGATTTTTAGGAAATATGGGATCCCCTTTCATTGTTTTGAAGATGATGTGCAAGTCTATTGCTGTGAAGGTCCCAGCCACTGATGCTCTTCAGTGCCTGCACAACTGCATGGTTGATGTTAAGCAGTGGATGGATCTGAACTTCTTGAAATTAAATAAAAGCAAAACTGAAGTTGTCCTGTTTGGTCGCCCTGATCTGGTCCAGTCCCTTGCTAGCTCCCTTGGCCCACTAGTGCCTTATATTGGGTCCCAAGCCAGGAATCTTGGGGTTATAATTGAGGGCACACTCAAACTGGACAAGCAGATCAGTGCTGTTGTTAAGTCCAGCTTTTATCAGTTGAGAGTCCTAGCCAAGGTTGAACCCTATCTGGACCAGAAAGACTTTGAGAAAGTCATTCATGCGTTCATCTCATCTCGCTTGGATTATTGTAACGCCCTGTATGTTGGCATTGACCACTCTCAGCTTCACCGCCTGCAGATTGTCCAAAATGCGGCTGCTCGTCTCCTGACTGGGACAAAGAAACGGGAGCACATAACTCCAGTGCTCTCTTCCCTTCACTTGCTTCCAGTGAGGTTCAGGATTGATTTTAAGATTCTTTTTTTTGTAATTGTATTTTTATTTGGAGTGTAAAGATATATCACATCATGAATGTAACAATCTGAAAGCCAAAAGCAATACACATTCCAGTTTTTGTTGTAGTCCAGAGTATGAGCAGCCTATCAGAACTCATAAGCAGTGCTGAAAGCAATACACATTCTTTTTGTTGTAAAGTAGAGCAGCATCAATCGAATAAGACCATATCAGACCAGGAGTCCGATTTGGCGATCAAGTTGAACTTCTTGAGTCCAGCCTTTCAAGAGGAGCTCCATTAGTCCTGAGCTTTACAGAAACACTGCTAGAGTAAGTGTGATAGGTACACCACTTCTATCTTAAGGACCAACCTATTTAGTTGCCCGGCAAAACAGAGCTAATGATGCTTGACATTTCACCTATAAGAAACATTAACAGATTAATTAAAATTAAAAACAGTTCACGCTTAACTTTGAACAGAACTCATGGGGGGGAGGAGTTATCCGCTGCCGCTGTCCAGGAATAAACATCATTAATCGTACATTAATTAATGGAGTATACGAGAAAGAAAAAAAAAAAAAAAAAACAGGAGATCAAATAAAGTCTGCTCTCCTGGGGGCAATGAATGAGATCCATTTATTCCAAATTTGGTAGAATGTGTCCTTTTGAATCCTTATTTGATAAGTCAGTTTTTTCCATCCTGTGTATCTCCAAAACAATTCCAATCCAGTCATCTAGGGTAGGCTGTAATGGACTTAACCAACGTCTTGTAATTGTTTTCTTACTAGCCACCAGGAGTATTTGCAGCAACTTTATTTCTCTCTTGCGTTCTAGAAAAGGGGCGTAACCCAGGTACAAGATATCAAAACTCAGAGGTATTTGAGTATTGAAAACAGTGCTTAATGAGGTCTGGATATCCTTCCAGAAGACTTTTAATTTGGAACAGTCCCAAAAGATATGGTAGTGATTGGCAACCGTTGAACCGCATTGCCTCCAGCAAGGCATAGCTGCTCCTTTGTACTTCTCCTGATATGGTGTTTTAAAATACCTTATAATATTCTTCCAGCATGCTCTCTCCAGACCATGGAGCTGGATGCTGTCCACTGGAAGGACCAAATTTTCCCCCAAGCGTCTTCGGAGATCTCTGTCCCCTTTTCAGATTCCCATTTACCTTTAATGTAAAAAGTATTTACACTATTGGCATTGGAAAGGGCTGTATACAGCTTAGAAATAGATTAAGAGGGAATCATAGTTATGGCATTCTTTAGAGTGAGGAAAAATGCTGATTCTACCTCTGAAAAATCAGTCAGTTTACATTCATGATTGATATATGAGCGTAGTGGTAGGTATCTATGAAATTCACTCCGTGCCAAACCATGTTTCTCTCGTAGTGTCTCAAAACTGTACACATTGTTTCTTTGAGTAAGTGAAAAGAATGAAGTGAGACCATACGCTGACCATTGTTTAAAGCTGGAGTCATATCTACTGGGGATAAAATCCGAGTCATAAGCAAACCATCTGAATATTCTCAACATCTTGTCAATCCCACATATGTTTGTCACCCTCATCCAAACTTGGAGAGTGTGGGTCAAAAAAGGGTTCCCCAGCTCCTCTAAACGGCTCATCAAACCCTTATCTGCAATTACAGCTTGGATTGGTAACTGGGGCAACAGGCTGGACTCTAGCTCCTTCCACTTAGCAACATAAGATTCATTATACCAGTAAAGAAGGGGGGATACTTGTGCAGCATAATAATAGTTTCTTAGGCAGGGAAGACCCCACCCTCCACTTTCCTTAGGAAGTTGCAGGGTGGCAAATTTAATTCTTGGTTTCCGGCCCTGCCAGATAAATCTGGAAATCCACTTATCCCAGTCTCTAAACTGGTTTTCACTCACTTCTACCGGGAAATTCCTAAAAAGATATAGAAGTTGGGGCAGCACACTTATTTTAATTGCCCCTATCCTAGAACTTAGGCTGAGGAAGGGGACAAGATTCCACCTGTGTAGATCAGCTTTTATGGCCAAGGATATTGGTTCATAGTTTGCCCGGAAGAGTTCCGAGAGGTCCTTGGTCAGAAGTATCCCTAAGTATTTAATATTTTTGTTTTCCCAATTTACCTTGTATTGATTTTGCAAGGTCATAGGGACTGTATAGTTAAGTGCCATCACCTGAGTCTTTGAAATGTTGACTTTATAGCCAGATAGCTTACCAAAATCATTAAATGTAGACATCAGTTCCCTAAATGAACTCTCTGGCTCCCCCAGGCAAACCAAGACATCGTCAGCAAACATTGCCACCTTATGTTCAATACCTGAAAGTACAATACCCTTAATATTTTGATTTTGCCTTATTAATTGACCTAAAGTTTCAATAAAAAGGTCAAAGAGGAGGGGTGAGATTGCACAACCCTGTCTACATCCACGTTTCAGAATAAAGGGGTCAGATAGGTCTCCATTGACTTTAATACGGGCTGAGGGTCTATCATATAACGCTTGAATTATTCTGATAAATCTGTCCTGAAATCCAAACTTCACCAGCACCTTAAACAAAAATGTCCATCTGACTGAGTCAAAAGCTTTCTCAGCGTCAAGACTCCCTATAATTGCTTGAGTTTTGTCTTTTTCTATTTGTCCTAAGATGTGTAATATTCTTCTGATATTATCAGTTGTTCGTCTATGGTGAATAAAACCTGTTTGATCTAAATTAATGAGATCAGGCAGCAGTTTCTCCAGTCTACGGGCGAAGATAGAGGTAAACAATTTATAGTCTAAGTTGAGAACACTAATCGGTCTGTAATTCCTACATTCTCGTCTATCCTTTCCCTCTTTTGGAATAACTGAAATATTTGCTTCCCTCCAAGATGGTGGAATTTCACCCTTCTGAAGGATATAATTAAATGTCTTCAGTAACTGTGGGACTAATTCTTTCCTCAGGCTGCGATACCGTTGAGAGCTGTACCCATCCGGCCCGACTGCCTTACCTAATTTTAGTCTGGTGATAGCTGCATTAATTTCCTCCTCTGTGATTGGTTTTGTAAGATTCTCGTTTCCCAGGTCTGAAACTGAAGGAAGATCTAGACTGTTAGAAAGGTGTTGATGTAAACATCTTCAGATGCATCAGGTTGAGAGTATAGATCCCGATAAAAGGTCTCAAAACATTCCTGAATCTTTTCCAGCTTAGTTTCCATTTGACGAGTTTTGGGGTTCTTAATTTTATGTATAGTACTATCCTCCTGTTGCTTACGTAGTTTATACGCCAGGTATTTTGTTGATTTACCACCTAACTCATAATATTTCTGCCTAAGGAAAATTATGTTTTTCTGGACCTCCTGTGTAAAGATATCATTAATCTCTCCTTGAATTTTCTCAATTTCTAGTTTAAGAGTGGGGTTTGGTTTAGCTATATCTTCCTGTTGTTTTAGTTTTAAATTTATCTGTAAATCTTTTAGTTTTTGTCCTTTCATTTTTTTAAGGTGGGTGGTGAGAGAGATTAAGTTACCTCTCATTACCGCCTTCAGTGTATCCCATAAAATAATGGGTGATACGTCTCCTGTATCATTAATTTCTAAAAATTCTTTAATGTCCCCTTTAATCTTATATACTACAGAAGGGTCGTTAAATATATGCGAATTGAATTTCCATTGAGTATTTCTTTTTTTCCAAGCTATCATCAGGATTTTAAGATTCTTTTATTTGTTTTTAAGTCTCTGAATGGGCTGGCCCCAGACTACCTGTCTGACCTTATTAGGGTTCGTCAGCCCTCCAGAGTGCTTCGCTCAGGAAGCCAGATGGTCCTTGAAGTTCCTCGATCCTCTCTTCAAACCAAAGGAGATCGAGCCTTCTCTGTTGCGGCACCCAAACTGTGGAACGCACTACCTGTACATGTGCAGACTGCAAACAGTTTCTCTACCTTTAAAACACAGCTAAAGACGTACTTGTTCACCTTGGCCTTTGGTGGAGTATAGCCACTTTTATTTGGGACTTTTATTGGTTTTACTGAGCAGTCTGCATATTTAAACTATACTGTCCCTGTTCTTTTTACTTTTATTGTTTTATTGTTTTTATCATGTCTGCCTTTTCTACTGTAAAGCACTTTGGTAAGCTGCTGGCTGTCTAAATGTGCTATTTAAATAAAGCTGATATTGACATTGGTGTTGACATGATGATGTCAAGCGCCTAGCAACAAGTCACTGCAGCAATGGTTGCCAACAACAAGAACAATGGTCGACATTTAACGCACTATATCTGTGTATTTTGCACCTTTTGCCCTCATTACAGCTCTACAAATGAATGTAATGTTGTTGCATGGAAGGCACTCCACCGCTGCGCAACGTCGGTGTCTGCTGCAAACAGTATTATTAGATTGTCCCAAGCGTCTTTTTACTCCTTGACTGCTTCTTCTTCCTGTTTTTGACGGCGCATGCTCATACCGTTCTTTTTCTATGGTTTTCACATTTTGCTAACCTGCCACTTATTGGCCAGGTATGGCATTGCAGGCTTCAGAGGCGATCGTCTTCGTATGGACAGAGATATTTCTGTGGTGTGGAAAGAGATTTTTTTTAAACGAGGGCAAAGTGTGGTCCGGGCCTAATATCTATAAAGAAGATAAGCTGGAGAGGAATGATTAGATTAGATCAAACTTTATCAATCCCTTTGAGAAACTCTAAATTGCCAATAGCAGCTGAGAATAGATAGAAAGAGATAAAAGTAGATATAAACAAAAATGATAAATAAATATAAACTAAAATGAATATGAATAAAAATGTAAATATGGCTACAGGCTACTGCTCCTTCCCATCCTCTGTCTTCCTGTCACTCCTCCTCCCCTTCAGTGAGGAGTTGTGCAGTTTGATGGTCCTGATGTGTCCTCTTCTCTGCCACCATCACCAGAAAGTCCAGCTTCATGCCGACCACAGAGCCAAACCCTGATCAGTTTCTCCAGCCTTGATGTGACCCTCTTAGGCTATGTTTACACGTAGACTCTGAGACTTAATGGTGCATTCCAGTTGTAGTTGGAAGTCGGAATTTCCCACTTCCGAGTAGGAAATTTGATCTGTAACGCCCCCTGAGGTCGGAATATCCTACTAGGAACTCGGGGGAACCTCGCCACCCCGAGGTGTCAATGGAAGATGGATGCCCCCAGTGTGAACAGTTATTTAGCTCCTGTAATAATCAATTTATTTGCACTTCTGACCAGTGTGTCGTTCTAAGTCAGCTGGACAAGTCGTATTGTTAGACTTATATTTACAAAA
The DNA here is from genome assembly GCA_036419115.1 of Scarus forsteni. NCBI lineage: Eukaryota > Metazoa > Chordata > Actinopteri > Labriformes > Labridae > Scarus > Scarus forsteni. Next base: position 941,086 of record JAZDUH010000087.1, on the reverse strand, counting down.
ATGCTGCCATGGTGATAATCACATTCTTCATGTGATATTTGTGAACAACAACGCGGGGCGTGCCAACAACGGCTAACAATAGCCTGGTCGATCGGCACGTTTTTTTCCGACTTCAACTGGAACGCAGATAAGTCGGAGATGATGGCACGTCCATTTTCCAGTTCCCAGTTCCGAGGTAAATGGAACGCAGCAAATAAACTCAAAAGATTTTTCCTTTGCGTATTCAAAGCCGATCTGCGTTCAGACGGAAGAGGATGACATCTTTCGGGAATTCCCTTGGGTCACGTGATTCCCACGGGATGGAAGTCATTTTTAAATTAATCTCATGATTGGGACGGGATGGGGAAAAAAGCAACGGGAGCGGGCAGGAGCAGGAACGACATTAAAAGATGATCATTTTCAGCCGTGTTAAACAACCAGATGAACAGATGCGTCCATTTTTGTAGTCATCTCTCAGTGAGGGCCAACACTCTTGACTGTGCTAGCAACACAAAAAAACTACAAAAGTGGTTTGACTTCCTGTCACCACCAGAAGTGAAAAGCGACTCCGAGCGGCTGCCAGCAACGCTGTTTACACCGACTGAATGTCAGGCATGTGAAACTTAAAGACAGTGCCATTTATATGCACTGAACTTCTACCTAAAATAAAAAATGCAACATTTTTTCAACATGTTTGGTTTTATTCCAACGGGAATTGGACAGGAGTGGGAGTAATTTTGAGTGGGAGCGGGATGGGAGAGGGAGTCATTCTAAGGGAGAGGGACAGGACAGGATACATCTTTTACTTCGGCCTGGGATTGGGACGGGACAGGAGTGAAAATCCACTCCCACGTCATGCTCTAAGACGGAGACACTGGAGACGTATGAAACAGCTGCGGATTAAACGCAACGAAAACTTAGCGGATTTGAAAGTTGACTCATGTAAATGGCCCCTTAGATGTGTAGCATCGAGCTGAACTGCCATTAAAGTGGTTTAACTGATCTAAAGGTATAAATTCATGTATTTAACGGGGACTATTATGATGATGGAATAGGGCTGAAGGAATGGACACATCATAATAAGTGTTGTTGAAGCTTTGTGGCAAG